>CM059188.1:7785721-8126787 GCA_030323885.1 Branchipolynoe longqiensis
GATGAATAAACTATTTTGCCAAGAACAACAATAAAATTAAACTTGTACAAGTTTTGTTTTATTTAACGACACCTCTAGAGCACATTGATTTTTTTCATCGGCTTTTTGGACGTCAATCACCAAAAGAAAACCTTGTGGTTCAGTTGGTTGAGCTTTGATGCAGTGAATCGGACAGTTAGTTGGTGGAAGGTTTAGTTTGTGGTTCCCGGCGGCGTTCGGTACGTTGACGTGTTGGTAAGACTCCTCCAGCTGGCCGGTGAGTTCGTATAAAGGGTCAGCGTGCCGAGCAGCTCGACAGCTGCTCATACTGTACAGGAGTTGCTCAGTCGCGTTGCTGGAGTAGACACATACCCGGAGAGATCTGTACATTTTGCTCGCGCATTCCATCCCCACACAAACAGGTAAGCCAGCCAGGTAGGCTCATCCCCCATGCCGGGATTATCCCCCGACCACCCGGTAATCCCCTCTCCTAATCCCCCCTCCCCCCTCGCCCCACCCCCCACCACGCTCCTCATTTATTGGGATCGTTCATGACGCGATGTTTTTAGGGTGGCCAGTTTAGGCTCAGTTTCCAGAGGACGTTTTGGGGTGAGGTGTAAGCATATAACGACCTTAGATTGTTTGTTTGTTTGTTTGTTGTTGTTTTACATCCTCGCAACATCCAAGGTCATATCAGGACGGGTACCGACTTATGACAGTGCGCACTCATGGTGACTTTATAGTGCTGCCCCACTGGAAGACCAGGCCGCCAGCACCATGACCTGATATCCCACTCAGTCACATTATCCTGACACTGAGCCAACCAGTCCTTGCCCTATCCTAATAATGCCGAGCGCCAGGCTAGGAAGCAACACGTATAAATTTTTAAGTCATTGGTTTGACTCGACGAGGAACTCGAACCCACGACCCCACGATCTACCAAAACATTAGACGGACGCTCTAATTCATTTGGCCATCCTGTCTGGTCCAACGACCTTAGATGTTGCTAGGACGTAAAACAACAACAAACGTATAATGTTGCATTTCATTTCAAGTGTTAAAGTTGCATAGTCTTTACTTTGTAATATCTCCTGATATGATTCTGATTCTGATTCTGGCTCATCGAAAAATGTACTTAGATGAGGATGTCCTCATAGCTACCTGGCAGCATTGTCCTTTCCCTGTAGTGCTGCATGTATGGATACACTGGAAGTAATTAATTGTGTTTATGAATGCAAGTAGGCCAGCTCCTAATCGACAGATTCTATTCAGACACTTAAAGTTTCATAGTCCGACGGTTTTGATTTTCTCGCATTTTCTGAGATAAACATATTAGGTTGTTCATTATAATCTACCTTACTTTAGTTTGAAGTAACTTTTATCTTAAATAGCTAACTTTTGAGATATTTGAAATGGAAACATGCTAAATTAATTTTGGCAAGCTTGCCAAAACTCTATCACCATAGCCTTCTGCAGTAACAGGTTCTATTAATTGACTCAGTATCCCCTTATATGTGATGACAAATGTTTAATAAGTGCACCAGCATCTAAGTTAGATATGTAGAATCAAATCTACATAATTGTTTTGGTTTTGAAAATTTTATTTTTTCATCGGACTATGCAGCTTTAATTATCAACCAAACTGGAGTATTCAAAACAGCGCTTGCTATTTCAGGGGACGAGGGTTTGAGTTGCTGTCTTTAGAGTTGCATAGTCCGATGGTTTTGAGATTCTGTAGCCTTCTTAGATAAATATATTAAATTGATCTTTATAACCTGCTTTACTTCAGTTAGAAGCAACTTTTATTTTCAATGTCTACTTTTTTAGATATTCGAAGTGAACGCAGGCAAAATGAATTTGCCGTGCATGTCAAAATGCTGACACCATAGGCTTCAGGAATAACAGGTTCTATTAAATTAACTTAGTATATACCTTTCATACAAATGCACCAATTATGTAAGTTGGATATATAGAATCAAATATAGGCAAGTGTTATGGTTTTGAAAAGGTTATGCTTTCATCGGACTATGTAGCTTAAACTACTTGTAATTGACCTAATTACGCAAATAAAATGCTTCCACCCACATGACCTAATTAACACGATGATGCATTACACTAGTGCTTAGGTTTGAAGTTGGTGGGAGAGGTGGGGGTGGGGGGGGGGTGTAGGAATGGGGACCTGGGTGTGAGTGGGGGGTCACAAGTCCCTATGTTTTGTAATTACTTAGTAAATTGCTGCTGGTTCTGGAACTGGGAGGGGGATGACCGAGGTAACGGGCTAGTCTGGTTCAGCATTGTCTCCCGCAACTGATTCATTACACTTAATTACACTTTAGGATCCATCCTTAATCATTCATCTACGCATGTGTATTGCATTGTTGTTAAACATGTCTTGATTTTGCGTTAATTATGATTGAACATTAACTTGAGAATATTTCCTAGCATTTCACTTTATGATGTTAAATATCGCTTTTATTCAATGTATGGAGAGAAATAATTATGTATAGTGTTTATATGTAATGGAAGATCACTCACTATCTACCGTACCTGTATTGTTTTTCTTCAATTATTATGCATAGTGCATATATATATAATACAAGATCACTCACTATCCACAGTACCTGTCTTGCTTTTCTTCAATTATTATCATACCTGTATTGATTTTCTTCAATTATTATGTATAGTGTATATATATAATACAAAATCATTCACTATCTACCATACCTATATTGCTTTTCTTCAATTATTATGTGTAGTATATATATATATATCATGCAAGATCACTCAGTATCTACCACACTAGTATTGCTTTTCCTCAAGTATTATGCATAGTGCGTAGATATAATGCAAGATCAGTCACTATCTACCGTACTGGAATTGTTTTCTTCAATTATTATGTATAGTGTATATATAATACAAGATCAGTCACTATCTACCATACTGGAATTGTTTTTCTTCAATTATTACGTATAGTGTATATATAATACAAGATCACTCACTATTTACCATACTGGAATTGTTTTTCTTCAAATATCATGTATAGTGTATATATATAATACAAGATCACTCACTATTTACCATACTGGAATTGTTTTTCTTCAATTATTATGTATAGTGTATATATATAATGCAAGATCACTCACTATTTACCGTAATGGTATTGTTTTTCTTCAATTATTGGGCACGGTTTTCTGTGTGTCTGTTTTTGTGAAGTCTACACGCTGTAATTGTACGGTTAGACTCTGCTTCTGATTGGATGACAGAAGCCACGTGACCAGTCATGGTAGTAAGACAGGTCAATCTTTGTATGTCTCACTGATGATTGCAATTTAAATTCTTGGCCATGTACCACATCCTCCTGTCTTAGCAGAACCCATTTTAGCTAAATTCACTCCTTCCAACCACATCCCGAAGAGTCCATCCAAAGTTTTCAGCATTTTCACTGTCACCCAAAGCCTACTACTTTTCCAACCCCTCTCCCCTAAAGTAGTACACGTTAACATTTTACTATGGAACATGGAGACAAGAACGTGACATTTTAAATATTAACATTTTATTAAATGATAAATATTGTACTGACACCCCGTCCCACCCCCATCATATGCTTTGTACAATCGTGAAAATGTTGAAAACTTTGGATGGCCCCTAACTAATGTCTCTCTACCATATTTGGATAATGTTTTTCTTTTCTTTTGAGGTCTTTATTTATTGACTGGGGATATCGAGTTCTGTGGTTAATGGTTTTTTTCACTGCTTACAGGTGTGATGGTGGAATAGGGGCATTTTATTTGACAGGGAGATGTCCTTTTCTTCTTGGCCTATTTCTAAGCAGGATAAATGCACAAGGCCTTCAATTGTGGAGGTTGGTGACGGAAAGAGGGGTGGGGGGGGGGGGGTATTGCGTGCTTTATTCATTAATATATGACATTGTCAGTGTCAAAGCGCTGGTCTTCTGGGGCCATATGCATTACGCGGTGTTAGCGACATTTGGTGTTAAAGCCTGACACCGTTTAGCTATCACCGAGTGTCAGGTGATAGTCATGTGAATTTCTTGCCTTCTCCAACCACCGGGAACCAGCAAGCCTTGTTACTGGTGAGCCTGTTGCCGGCGAGCACCTTATTGCACAATATGGCTGCCAATTCGATGGCTGGGAACCAGCAGCCTTGTTACTGGTGAGCCTGTTGCCGGCGAGCACCGGTATTGCACAATATCTCTGCCGATTCGGCGGCCGGGAAACAGCAGCCTTGTTACCGATGAGCCTGTTGCCGGCAAGCACCGCTATTTCCCAATATCGCAGCTGATTCGGCGGCAGCGGCGATGGCGGCGGCGTTAATATCGGTTTGATTTTAGGGTTAATTTAATCAAATTTCACTATTTGACTATGTAATTCTGTTAAATATGACAGCATTGAATAGACTTGGGCCTAATCAGTACGTAACACCGCCGGGCACCAGCGAGCCTTATTGCCGAGCCTGTTCCCGGCAAGCACTGCTATTTGACAATATCGCCACTGATTCGGCGATGGCGGCGGTGATTTGTTTAGTTTATATTCGTCGATTCGACAATATTAATATCGCCGCCGCTAAATCGGCGGCATTAATATCGGTTCAAATTTAGGGTTAATTTGGTAAAATTTCACTTTTTGAGTATGTTATTCTGCTAAATATGATAGCCGCATTTTGGCTCGCTAACACCGCGTCATGCATACGGCCCCTGAACATAAGGGTTGGTTGGTTGGTTGTTGGAGTTTTACGTGATGGCAACATCGAAGGTCATATCATGACGGATATCGACTTGTGACAGTTCACACTAATGGCGACTTTATAGTGTTGCCCCACTGGGAGACTACTGCACACTCATTGCACTTTATAGTGCTGCCCCACTGGGAGACCAGGCCACCAGCACCATGACCTGATATCCCACTCAGTCAGATTATCCTAACACCGAGCCAAACAGTCGGTGCCTTATCCTAATAATGCCGAGTGCCTGGATAGGAAGCAACAAGTATAAATTTTGTAATTCATTTGTTTGACTCGACCGGGAATTGAACTCCCGACCTTCCGACCGGGAGGCCTGCGCTCTATCGATTCGGCCAACAAGGGAGGTGAGGGAGTTGGGATGGGGTTGGGGGTCCGAATAAGTAGTAGTTTTTGTACAACAATGAAATTGGTGAAAGTTGTTATAAGCCGGTGGTCCTGCTTTCAATAGAATCTGCAATGAACCTCACATCCCTTGCCGGGTGCGGTGGTCGAATTAGTAGAGCATGGGCCTCGCATGCAGAATGTCGGGAGCTTAGTTCCCAGTCAAGTCAAACCAATGACTTATAGAATTGATACTTGGTGCTTCCTAGCCTGACACTCGGCATTAATAGGATAGGAAACGGACTGGTTAAGTCAGTGTCAGGATAATGTGACTGAGTGGGATATCGGGTTATGGTGCCAGTGCCCTGATTTCCCAGTGGGGCAACACTATAAAGTAACCATGAGCGCACACTGTCACAAGTCAGGACCCGTACTGATTTGACCTTGGATGTTGCCAGGATGTAAAACTCCAACAACTAACTCTGCGATGAACCCCACATCACTTGCCTGCAGAATTTAAACATGCTCACACGGGTCTGATGTGTTGGGTCTAGTTACCATGGCAACCCAGGCTTATCTCGATAAATACAGGGTCTCTGAAGGCATTGGCATGGTAAGCCTTTTTAATCTGGCTCTACTTAGAACCAGATAAGCCAGGCATTATCTGTATTTGTGAAACTGCTATTTATTCCCGATTCCCGATTTCCCCGATCAGTAGACCCTGAGGCTAGCTATAGGCCCCTCACCCCCCCCCCCCCCACCCCAACCCCCACACCGCCCTAAAAAGAAAACAGTGCTCGAGGCTTTCAAATCGAGCTTATTCACGCAAATGGAAATGAGACTCACCGCGAAACATTGCTCAGATAATAATGGCGTCGATTTACAGAGTACATTGTATTATACCCTGGTGTTAATCCACTGTACTATTATCGGGAAGTTGCAAACAGGGGACATATTGCGCCTATATATGTCACCATTTCTACCACTATCATGTTGATTTACACCTTCACTACCACGCTGTGGCCCCATGCTTTGTATGACCATGAAAATGCTGAAAACTTTAGATGGCCACTAACTAACTAACACCTGGTGCAATCTGTACCTGCCTGACCCTGCCCCGCCAAACTGCGGGCAACTCACACACGGAAAGGATCAAGTTCGGTTCATTTAACCTCAGCTCGATCCTGGGTATACACCACCTCACTCCTCCCCCACCCCCTCCCCCTCCACCCTCCCCAACCACCACCACCACCTTCACCACTTCCACCGCTACTACTCTGGTCACCCCTCACCTCATCTCTACCACTGCTATGTTCATTTGCACCGCCACTACCGACATATACTCCTGCCATGTTCGTCCCCTCTGCCCTTCTTGCCATCAACTCTACCACTGTCATGTGATTTGCACCTTCACTACCACCACTGTCACCACCTCTACCACTGTCATGTGATTTGCACCTTCACTACCACCACTGTCACCACCTCTACCACTGTCATGTGATTTGCACCTTCACTACCACCACTGTCACCACCTCTACCACTGTCATGTGATTTGCACCTTCACTGTCACCACTGCCACCACCTCTACCACTGTCATGTGATTTGCACCTTCAGTACCACCACTGTCACCACCTCTACCACTGTCATGTGATTTGCACCTTCACTGTCACCACCTCTACCACTGTCAAGTGATTTGCACCTTCACTACCACCACCTCTACCACTGTCATATGATTTGCACCTTCAGTACCACCACTGTCACCACCTCTACCACTGTCATGTGATTTGCACCTTTAGTACCACCACTGTCACCACCTCTACCACTCTCATATGATTTGCACCTTCACTACCACCACCTCTACAACTGTCATGTGATTTGCACCTACAATACCACCACTGTCACCACCTCCACCACTGTCTTGTGATTTGCCCCTTCACTACCACCACCTCTACCACTGTAATGTGATTTGCACCTTCACTACCACCACTCTCACCACCTGTACCACTGTCATGTGATTTGCACCTTCAGTAGCACCACTGTCACCACCTCTACCACTGTCATGTGATTTGCAACTGCACTACCACCATTGTCACCACCTCTACCACTGTCATGTGATTTGCACCGGCACTACCACCACTGTCACCACCTCTACCACTGTCATGTGATTTGCACCTTCACTACCACCACTGTCACCACCTCTACCACTGTCATGTGATTTGCACCTTCACTACCACCACTGTCACCACCTCTACCACTGTCATGTTGATTTGCACCTTCCCTACCACCACTGTCACCACCTCTACCACTGTCATGTGATTTGCACCTTCACTACCACCACTGTCATACCTCTACCACTGTCATGTGATTTGCACCTTCACTACCACCACTGTCATACCTCTACCACTGTCATGTGATTTGCACCT
Organism: Branchipolynoe longqiensis; assembly: GCA_030323885.1. Classification (NCBI taxonomy): domain Eukaryota; kingdom Metazoa; phylum Annelida; class Polychaeta; order Phyllodocida; family Polynoidae; genus Branchipolynoe; species Branchipolynoe longqiensis. The sequence goes on from CM059188.1 coordinate 7,793,206, forward strand.
TCACTACCACCACTGGCACCACCTCTACCACTGTCATGTGATTTGCACCTTCACTACCACCACTGTCACCACCTCTACCACTGTCATGTTGATTTGCACCTTCCCTATCACCACTGTCACCACCTCTACCACTGTCATGTGATTTGCACCTTCACTACCACCACTGTCATGCCTCTACCACTGTCATGTGATTTGCACCTTCACTACCACCACTGTCATACCTCTACCACTGTCATGTGATTTGCACCTGCACTACCACCACTGTCACCACCTCTACCACTGTCATGTGATTTGCACCTTCACTACCACCACTGTCACCACCTCTACCACTGTCATGTGATTTGCACCTTCACTACCACCACTGTCATACCTCTACCACTGTCATGTGATTTGCACCTTCACTACCACCACTGTCACCACCTCTACCACTGTCATGTGATTTGCACCTTCCCTGTCACCACTGCCACCACCTCTACCACTGTCATGTGATTTGCACCTTCAGTAACACCACTGTCACCACCTCTACCACTGTCATGTGATTTGCACCTTCACTGTCACCACCTCTACCACTGTCATGTGATTTGCACCTTTAGTACCACCACCTCTACCACTGTCATGTGATTTGCACCTTCAGTACCACCACTGTCACCACCTCTACCACTATCATGTGATTTGCACCTTCAGTACCACCACTGTCACCACCTCTACCACTGTCATGTGATTTGCACCTTCACTGTCACCACCTCTACCACTGTCATGTGATTTGCACCTTTAGTACCACCACTGTCACCACCTGTACCACTGTCATGTGATTTGCACCTTCAGTACCACCACTGTCACCACCTCTACCACTGTCATTTGATTTGCACCTTCAGTACCACCACTGTCATACCTCTACCACTGTCATGTGATTTGCACCTTCACTACCACCACTGTCACCACCTCTACCACTATCATGTGATTTGCATCTTCACTACCACCACTGTCACCACCTGTAACACTGTCATGTTGGTTTACACCTCCACTACTACCACTCTCACCACCTGTACCACAGTCATGTTGGTTTGCACCTTCACTACCACCACTGTCACCACCTGTACCACTGTCATGTTGATTTACACCTTCACTACCACCGCTGTCACCACCTCTACCCCTATCATCTGATTTGCACCTTCACTACAACCACTGTCACCACCTCTACCACTGTCATGTTGGTTTACACCTCCACTACCACCACTTTCACCACTTCTACCACTGTCCTATTGGTTTGCACCTTCACTACCACCACTGTCACCACCTCTACCACTGTGATGTTGATTTACACCTTCACTACCACCACTGTCACCCCCTCTACCACTGTCATGTTGGTTTGCAGCTTCCCTACCACCATTGTCACCATCTCTACCACGATCATGTTGATTTGCACCCTCACTACCACCACTGTCACCACCTCTACCACTGTCATGTTGGTTTACACCTCCACTACCACCACTGTCACCACATCTACCACTGTCCTATTGGTTTGCACCTTCACTACCACCACTGTCACCACCTCTACCACTGTCCTGTTGATTTGCACCTTCACTACCACCACTGTCACCACCTCTACCACTGTCATGTTGGTTTGCACCTTCACTACCACCACTGTCACCACCTCTACCACTGTCATGTGATTTGCACCTTCACTACCACCACTGTCACCACCTCTACCACTGTCACGTGATTTGCACCTTTATTACCACCACTGTCACCACCTCTACCACTGTCATGTTGGTTTGCACCTTCAGTACCATCACTGTCACCACCTCTACCAGTGTTATGTGATTTGCACCTTCACTACCACCACTGTCACCACCTCTACCACTGCCATGTGGATTTGCACCTTCCACCAGCTACACCCACCACTCCATGCATCACACCAACCACTCTACCACTGTCATGTTGATTTGCACCTTCACTACCACCACTGTCACCACCTCTACCACTGTCATGTCGGTTTGCACCTTCACTACCACCACTGTCACCACCTGTACCACTGCCATGTGATTTGTACCTTCACTACCACCACTGTCACCACCTCTACCACTGCCATGTGATTTGCACCTTCACCACCACCACTGTCACCACCTCTACCACTGTCATGTGATTTGTACCTTCACTACCACATTATTGGCTTGACTCGTCCTGCCCACACCTTCCCTCCACTTCCCGGATCATGCTCATAGCATCCCCTCCACACCCACCCACACCCATACACACATACCCACATACCCACGCACCCACACACACACACCCACACACACCCACACACACACCCACACGCCGACAGGCCCACATCCACACACACACACGCCGACACGCTCACCCACACACCCAGACACACCCACACACACACACACGCCGACACGCCCACACACACACACACACCCACACACACACGCCGACACACGCACCCACACCCATGCACCCACACCCACACACACCCATACACCCACACACACATACACGCCCACACCCACACCCCCACACCCCCACACACCCACACCCACACACCCACACACCCACACACCCACACACCCACACCCACACACCCACACACCCACACACCACACACACACACCCACACAACCACACACCCACACAACCACACACCAACACAACCACACAACCACACACCCACACACTCACACACCCATATACCCACATCCCCATATACCCATACACCCACACACCCATACACCCACACACCACCGTCTGCACCAACATGTGCCTCTACAGTCCCCCCACCCTCATGCATACCTCCCCCACCCCCAAACCCGTAAACTAACGATGACTACACAGAGGACGTAATCGATTAACATGACCAGGGCGACTCGGGTAAGTCGAGTCGTCAGAATTTCAAATCGAACACCGCGAGTGGAGTCCAGAAATACATGTACCGCGTGCAAAACGACCCGACCCCATGTAACCCACCTCTTGGCTGGGGTTTGCTAGGAATGATGACGTCACATCTGTGCTGGTACCTGTAGGATAACAGCTACCAGTACAAGTCCTACAGGTTTTTTTAATCTTTTTCTTTTTAAATAACCCAGATTGTCAGCTTATACAATCATAAAATACTTTAAATCCTATTTTGCTGTACTTATATCGGTTTTAGTTTTTTTTAAATTAAGTTTTAGATTAAGCCACTATTTTGTTCCCCCCCTCCCCCCCGAGCGTGGAGAAGCATATTCGTTTATTCAACCCGAGTCTGTAGGATGTGCGCATGCGACAAAAAGTGGCTCAGGTGACCCAGTTGATTAATCGATTACGCCCATATCGACCTATTTCATGACATCAGCTTAGGTATTTAGGTCAGTGTGCACACTGCTTGGCTGGAGGATGACACACTGTCACACTGCAAACTCAATGGCTATGAGCAATCTTCATAGAGAACAAGTGAAATATCTCAAGAACCACACGACCTAGAAACAAACCGCTTGGAACACATATAGAAAACATATTTAAGAAACAGATTATATTAAATTTATATGGTTAGGGTTCTGCATTTCTATTAATTTTGAATAAAACTGACATTTTGCACTGCACGTACCATCAAACTCAATGCATTGTCATTGGCCATGACCAATCTTCATGCAGAAAAAGTGAAATATCTCTAAAACTACAGCACCTAGAAACAAACCGCTTGGAACACATATAGAAAACATATTTAACAATGAGATTATATTAAATGTATATGGTTAGGGTTCTGCATTTCTAGTAATTCTGAATAAAATTGACATTTTGCATTCTGCGTATCGGCAAACTCAATGCATTTTCACTGGCTGTGAGCAATCTTCATACAGAAAAAGTGAAATATCTCTAAAACTACACCACATAGAAACAAACCGCTTGGAACACTCATAGAAAACATATTTACCAATGAGATTATATTAAATTTATATGGTTAGGGTTCTGCATTTCTAGTAATTTTGAATAGAATAGACGTTTTACACTGCGCATACCAGCAAAACTCAATGGCAGTGTGCATTCGTTCTGCAGCCAAGCTGCATGTGCATACACAATGTTTATAAACATTGAAAGGGGTCTATAGGTCAGCCGCTACCAGCAACTTCCTGACCTCTTCAGAACCACCCTCACCCCACCCCCCACACTCACACACACTCCCCATCTCCATTGCTTAGTGCCTGGAAGTGGTTCTCGTTACCATAGCAACGCTATAGCGGAAACACACACCCCCCTCTTCCACTCCCCCATCCTTCCACTCTCCCACTTCTCCACCACCCCACCACTACCCTACCACCACCCCATCACCACCCTCCGACCTTCCACATTCTATTCTCCACCCACCATACTCCACCATTACAACCGTCACCTCCAACTTCCCCTCACCTCCAGCCACTACCCATCCGAAGTCAACTCACAGCCTCGTGGAAACACCTTTGGCGGTGCCCATGCAGTGGTGCAGATTTGCAGCCTTCAGCGCGCCAACGTGACTGAAAACTCTCCAAAACCAATCAACCATCCACCTTTCATTCCTCCCCCACCATTCTCCACCCGCAACCCTCTGTCCTCCCTCTACCAACCCTCCACCCTCTTCACTCAATCCTCAACCCTCAACCCTCAACCCTCAACCCTCAACCATCAACCCTCTCTCCTCCCTCTACCAACCCTCCACCATTTTCACTCAACCCTCAACCCTCCCTCAACCCTCTGTCCTCCCTCTACCACCCTCCACTCTCTCCACTCAATCCTCAACCCTCAACCCTCAGCCCTCAACCCTATGTCCTCCCTCTACCAACCCTCCACCCTCTTCACTCAATCCTCAACCCTCAACCCTCAACAATCAACCCTCAACCCTCAACCCTCAACCCTCTGTCCTCCCTCTACCAACCCTCCACCATTTTCACTCAACCCTCAACCCTCCCTCAACCCTCTGTCCTCCATCTACCACCCTCCACTCTCTCCACTCAATCCTCAACCCTCAACCCTCAGCCCTCAACCCTCAACCCTCTGTCCTCCCTCTACCAACCCTCCACTCTCTTCACTCAACCCTCAACCCTCCCTCAACCCTCTGTCCTCCCTCTACAAACCCTCCACCCTCTTCGCTCAATCCTCAACCCTCTGCCCTCCCTCCAGCCACCCTCCACCCTACTTTCAACCTTCAACCCTCCAACCTCCACCCTTTACCCTTTACCCTCCACCCTCCACCCTCCACCCTCCACCCTCCACCCTCCACCCTCCACCCTCCACCCTCCACCCTCTATCCTCAACCTTCAAACCTCTAATCTCCAACCTCCACGCTTCACCCTCAACCCTCAACCTCCACCCTCACACCCTCTACTATAAGCCTGAGGAGTGAAGAAGTCCTTATCGATAAAACAGGTACAAAGCCTCCTTCCTACCAGCCCAGACAGTCTTATCGAGCTGGGCTGGGCTTTTTTCAAGTAAGGCCGAGCAAGGAGAGAGAGAGAGATAGTGAGGTGGGGTAGGGGGGGGGGGGGTATGTGGGGAAGAGTGTTCTTAATTTAACAGGCGCATGCAAGGGAGGGGGGGGGGGAACAATTCCGATTTGGCAGTTTTCCAGGAAATTCGTGGCGGTTCCTAGAACTCCCAGAGAGGGGAGCCGAGTTGGGGGTGGGGGTGGGGGTGGGGGTGGGGGGGGGGGGGGGGGGGGGGGGGGGGGGGGGGGGGGGGGGGGGGGGGTAGTGCGTGGGAAGCAGTCCACAGATAACAGGTGATAGCGCGTGGGAGGAGGCAGGGCCCCTGTAGTAGCAAAACCATCTCAACCAGCATTTTATACCGCCCACCCCCACCCCCAACCCTCACCCCCGCAAAGTTAGTTGGTTGGTTGTGGGAGTTTGACGTCCTGGCAACATCTAAGGTCATATCAGGACAGGTACTGACTTGTTACAGTGCACACTGGGAGACCAGGACACTGACACCATGGCCTGATATCCCACTCGGTCACATTATCCTGACACAGAGCCAACCCTATCCTAATAATGCCGAGCACCAAGCTAAGAACCGACAAGTACCAATTTTGTAAGTCTTTGGTTTGACTCGACCGGGAATCGAACTCCCGAGCAGGTATATATTGATCATAAGTAGGTTAAAATAAGAACAGCGTTTGTAGATTGAAAAATTGTCTGCGCATGGCAGGGGGGTTCGTCAATCACAACAGTCGCTGAAAACAGGTGTAGGTGTTTGTTTATTTTATGTTTTTTTTAATATACAGATGAACCTCGATCCAACGCACTAATATGGGGGAGCAGTTGTCCGTTCAAGCCGTTTGTCCGTTGCAGCAACGAAATTTTCCGGGGGGTATGAAAATAAACACAAAATACAGAACTAAGGTTCATAAAAAGTGGTGGTGGCTACTGAAGTATTGGTCGGTGAAAGGCTGGGGTTCAGAAGACTGGGGTTCCGGAGGCTGGGGTTCAGAATGCTGGGGTTCAGGATCCTTGTGTTTAAAAAATGTGTCAAGTTTCAACTGCTTGCCTCGCTGAGACTGTTCCCTAATAACTAGTCCGTTGATTTTGTCCGTTGGATCCGGAATCCATTGCATTGGTGTCCGTTGGATCGAGGTTCATCTGTATTCTATATAGTTTAAATCTGATGTAAGCACTGAAGTTAATCAAAATAAAGGAAAGCTTAGAATAAGGTACATTGGATTCTTTCCATTTTGATTCATTCTGATATGGTTGTTTTTCTTTAAGATCGTTTTCTCTTTTCAATATTTTTTATGTGAGTTTTGTACTATATATTGAAAAATCCTCTGATGCGACTGACACTTGTCAACATCTGATGGAGGTGAGAAAGGCCGCAGGTGGGCCACCAGTACAGTGATGGGTCTTATGGAGTATAACAATATTAATAATGATTCCCTTATGTATGTTTTACTTGCATAATGCGTTATACATCACATATATATATATATATATATATATATATATATATATATATGTATATATATATATGTATATATATATATATATATATACATATATACGATCGGATATGGTCGCCGAATCGGTAGAGCACAGATTTTCCGTGCGGAAGGTCGAGAGTTTGATTCCCGGCCGAGTAAAACCAATGACTTATAAAATTGATACTTATTGCTTCCTAGCCTGGTGCTCAGCATTACTAGTGTAGGTGAAGGACTGGTTAGCTCAGTGCCAGGATAATGTGACTGAGTTGGAAATCAGGTCATGGTGCCGGCGGCTTGATTTCTCAGCGGGACAGTAGTATAAAGTCGCCATGAGTGTGCACTGTCGCCATGAGTGTGCACTGTCATAAGTCAGTACCCGTCCTGATATGACCTTAGATGTTGCCCAGATGTAAACCCCCAGCAACCAACCAACCATATTCCAGGAACATTCCCTTGCGCGCCTTTATACTCGCATAATTCTTATTCATCACATATATATATATGTACAGTAAAACCTTTCTAACTAACCACCACCACATGTCGACCACTTCTTTTTTGTCTTCTTTTTTTTTTGATACAGTATTCATTCTGCCCATAGCGTGTAAGCTCCCGCGAGGGTGCTTGTTTTCAACACTGGACAGCTGTGAGGAATGCTATGGTGTATGCCCGGGTTTCATGTTCCAGGTTGGTATCTGGGACGTCCACCAGCATTTAGTTAAGCAGTTAGTATGTATGTTAGTTTTGGTTTTTTTTGTGTGTATAAGTTCCTATCATATAACTAATATCTTAGCCTAGTAATAGTATGTACATCTAGTGAGATGGTAATAGGCTTGTGGATAAGGACCTGTTCCCAGAATTAGTTTTTTTGTTTTGTTTGCAGCTTTCCTTTCACTTGTGCCCTGTCCCTAGTTAGTGCCTAGATGTGCCAGAACACATCTGTACTCTTCGGGACTGCGACCAGGTGGGTCAGCTGCGGTGTTAATTTGTTAAACATAGTTCTACATCAATCGATTTATTTGGGTCCCCAAAGATTGCCCATACAATACCATTGTAACGATTTTTTTTAAACTCCCTGAACCGACCACCACCTTAAATGAACCATTTAAAACCGGTCTCAAGGTAAGTCGACTTAGAGAGGTTTTACTATACATGCATGTAATATGTGAGTGGGGAGGCGGGTGGGTGGGGGTGTGAGTGAGAGTTCTACACTGGTCCTCCAGCGCCAACGTGCTGACACACCTGAGGCGTGAAGCTGAGTAGCACAGTGCGCCGGCGCACCTCGGTGTCTGGCCTTTACTCAGGCCAGTTACTGGAGCCACACACAGGTTAATCCAAGCAAGCGGCTGTCCATTCAGAAATAGCACGTCCTACACTGAATAAACGCCGCCTGCCGAGAGGCGACGGCCGGCACCTGGGGTGGGGAGCGCCGGTGTCAGCGTCTTATTTCCCACAAGTCTCATTTCCCAAATATCGCTTCTGCGTATGCGCGGATTCGAGTGACGAATGCAAACTTTGGTTGGCTTTATGACTTTAAACCCAAGAATACTGGAGGAAACGTGTACAACAATATTCTCTACGAGTTTGAGAATATTGGTGAATATATTAAAGAAGTTATTGGCGAAAAACCGATTCGGTCGCCGTGTTGTTTACTTCTGGTCGATCGCTCGACCTGATTATCACTCTTTGTTTTTTAGCGGTTATTCTTATGAGTTTAAACCCAAGAATACAGGAGAATACGTATTGCTTGTGGAGAACAGTATTCTCTGACTTTTAGAATATTGACGCATATATTAAAGAATGTATTGGAGTTAAACATATTTCTTGTGGAGAACCAGACTTGTGGGAAGTGAGACGCTGACACCGGGGCCCGGTGTAACGATTTCAATTTCCCCCCTTCCCAAGTTCCCCCCCCCCCCCCGGGAATCTGACAACTTTTTTAACTTCCCTCCGGGGAAATTAAAAACGTTTTCAGATTCCTGGGGGGGGGGAACTCAAAAACAGTTTTCAGATTCCTCCCCCTATTTTCAAATTCCCCCCTCTGGGAATTTAAAATTGTTTAAAGAACTTTTAAAAATGTTTTAAATGTCAGACCTATAATATTTTTTTCTTAACCATCTCGGAGACTTTTTGTCTCATTTTTGGTTAAATATGTTTTGTTGTACTAGTAATAATTGCCATGATGCTCATCATCATCATGCTGTCGGTCGCGATGCGACAAAGACTGCTTTCATTACTTGACTGCCGCTCTCCATTTAGCTCTCTGCTGTGAGAGTTGTGTCCATGAGTCGGTCTTAATGTCTCTCAGCTTCAGGTTTCTCTTGATGGTATCTTTGAACCGGAGACGGGGGCGCCCTCTCTTTCTGTAGCCAAAAGACAGTTGAGAATAGAGGATCTGCTTTGGTAGCCTGTCTGATGACATCCTCATGAGGTGTCCAGTCCACCGGAGATTCTTTTTGATCAGAAGATCTTCCATAGAGGGCAGCCCCATCCGTTCGAGTATTTCCTTATTCGTCACTTTGTCCTTCCAGGTTAGCCTCATGATTGAACGCAGATGTCGCATCATGAAGGCATGCAGCTTTTTCACCTGCTGTCTGTACGCTGTCCAGGCCTCGGCTCCGTATAGTAGGGTGGATAGCACGATTGCGCGGTAGATCTTACCTTTGACCCGAATGGACACATGGTGGTTGTTCCAGAGTCTCTGGCGTAGTCGGCCGAAAGATGCGCTAGCCTTGGCCATCCTCCTCTGTATCTCAGCATCAATGCGTCCATCACTTGATATTGTGCATCCGAGATAGGTGAATTCCGGAACAGAGTTCAGCTTGTTTCCGTCAACCATGATCTCCTCCTCTCGGGTTCTTGTAGAGTTGGGTTGGTACAGCACCTCCGTCTTCTTGATGTTAATTTTCAGGCCAAACTTCTTTGATGCATCGGAGAAAGCGTCCACTATTTTCTGGGTCTCTTCAGCAGAGTGGGCAACCAGTGCACTGTCATCTGCGAATAGTAGCTCTCTCACCAGTATCTGAGTAGTCTTGGTCTTCGCTCTGAAGTGTGCGACATTGAATAGGTCAGCGCTCTGTCTGGACTGTATATAGATGCCATCCCCCATGTCTCGGAAAGCCTCGTCTAGCATTGCTGATAGGAAGATGGAGAAGAGCGTGGGGGCCAGTACACAACCTTGCTTGACCCCATTGGTAACCCCAAACGATTCTGAGACTTCCCCTCCAGCACTAACGTTCGCCATCATTCCTGTATGTAGAGCCTCGATCATAGTTGTGAACTTCTCTGGGCATCCGTACTTCCTCAGTAGCTGCCATAGCCCGGTCCTCCCGACTGTATCAAATGCCTTAGTGAAATCGACAAATACCATGTACAGTGGTCGGTCCTGCTCAATGCACTTTTCTTGTAGCTGTCGGAGACAAAATATCATATCCACAGTGCTCCGGTTACCTCTGAAGCCACACTGTGACTCTGGAACTACACCAGGTGTTATGTGAATAGATAGTCTGTTGAGTAGGATCCTGGCGAAGATCTTCCCTGCTATGGAAAGAAGAGAGATTCCTCTATAGTTCCCACAGTCTGTTCGATCACCTTTCTTGTAGATGGTTACAATGCTGGCATCCTTCCATGCTTGGGGTACAGAACCCTCCTCCCAGGCATTGGTGATTAGTTGGTGCAGTCTTTTGAGCAGATTGTCTCCTCCATGCTTCCATACCTCGGCAGGAATTCCATCACCCCCAGGTGCTTTGCCATCTTTCAGGCTGGCGATTGCTCTAGCCATCTCATCCATGGTTGGAATCTCATCGAGGCATGTTTTGGTAATGCGCTGCTGGATGTTGTTCAGAGCTTCGTGATCTATGTCACCAGGGACGTTGAGTAGCTTCTGGAAGTGTTCGCTCCATCTTGCCACAACTCTCTTGCTGTCGGAAAAGGTCTCCGTTCCATCTGTTGATTTCAGGTGAACAGCTCCCTTCTTCACGGGTCCCCACACTTCCTTCAGTCCGCTGTAGAAGCCCTTCATGTTGTTTCTGTCTGCAGCTCTCTGCAGCTCCTCTGCCTTCATTTCCCACCAGTCTGACTTCAATGCACGGGTGCATTTTTGTAGCAATCTGCAGGCATCTTTGTATGCTGCAGTGGTGGATCTAGTGTTCCTGGTCTGCAACACTCTCTGGTGGGCTTGGTCTCTTCTGCTCATAAGATTCTGTAGCTCCTGATTGTTGGGGTCGAACCAGTCCTGATGTTTTCTGTCTGGCTTGCCGAGATAAGTTTTAGCTGTGTTGTATACAACCTGCTGCAACGCTGCCCATTCCTCATCTGGTGTTGGGCTTTCCTTCTCCTCCCATTGTGCGAGAGCGCTGTCCATCTCCCGCTTGAAGCTCTCCCTGTGACTGATGGTACTTAATTTTGCTGTGTTGAGCTTTGTCGGTTTATTTGTCCCTTGCCTGTTGTGTTTTTCTCGTATTCTGAATGCCACTTTTGACCTTAGCATCTGGTGATCTGTCCAGCAGTTAGCTCCACGCATGGCTCGAGTACTGTGGATGTCCATCTTATCCCGGCACCTTGTGATGATGAAGTCGATCATATGCCAGTGCCTGGAACGAGGATGCATCCAAGTGGTCTTGCGTTCATCCTTCTGCTTGAACATGGTGTTTGTTACTATCAGTTCGAACTCAGAGCACAAAGCCAGTAGGAGCTCACCATTGGAGTTGCATTTCCCGATTTCCATGATGCTATTCTCTGTATATTATAATATTTGTCATGAAAAATAATCAAAAATAACAAAAAATTACAAAAATAAAGAAAATTCCCCAAAAATGGGGGGGGGGAGGGAAAGTTAAAACGAGGGAGGGAATTTGAAAACGTTTTCAAATTCCCCTGGGAGGAATTTGAAAACGTTTTCAAGTTCCCGGGGGGGAACTTGAATATGGGGGGAATTTGACATCTTTACATGGGACAGGGGGTGCCGAGGGTCCGAGGCAGGGGGGAGCCGGGGGCAGGGGCCGCCGGGGGCCCGGGGCAGTGTTCCTGGCACACGGGGCGGGGAGCGCCCGGGGGCCGGCGCCGACAGGTCGCCCGGCACACGGGGCAGGGAGCGCCGGGGATTCGGGGCAGAGAACGCCCGGAACAAGGGGCAGGGTTCGGGCAGAGGGTCGGGGCAGAAAGCCGGGGCAGAGGGCATAGGGCCGGGGCAGAGGGCCGGGGTAGAGGGCCGGGGCAGAGGACTGGGGGAAGGGGCAGAGGGCCGGGGCAGAGGGCGGGGGTTCGGGGCAGAGGCCGCCCGGCACTCAGGGCGGGGAGCGCCGGGGGCCCAGGGCAGGGTTGGCCCGGCACACGGGGCAGGGAGCGCCTGTGGGTGGTGGGTTTGTGTGGGTGTGGTAGGTGTGTGTGTGTGTGTGGTGTGTGGGTGGTAGGTCGTATGTGATGTGTGGGTGGTGTGTGAGGGGTGTGTGACCGGTGTGTGGGCGGTGTGTGTGTGGTGTGTGCATGGTGTGCATAGTCCGATGAAGCATCAAAGTTTCAAAATCAAAACAATTATCTAGATTTGATTCTACATACATAACTTAGATACTAATGCACCTTTTAAGCGTGTGTTGCCACATAGAAGGGAACACTGAGTCAATTTAATAGAACATGTCACTGCAGAAGCCTATGGTATCAGAGTTTTGGCGTGCTTGCCAACATTATTATCACATGTTTGGATTTCAAATATCTCAAAAGGTAGCCATTTCAATTAAAAGTTACTTCAAACTAAAGTAAGGTAAATAATAATGATCAATTTAATATACTTATCTCAGAAAAATGTTAGAAACTCAAAACCATCGGACTATGCACTTTATATAGGCCAGCTACCATCTCCAACTAAATATAGTTACTTTGTAGAGACTAAGTGGGTGTACGGGCAACAATAAAACATATAGGACGATACCAAACAGTACATGGTCTACCACTTGGCTGGTTCGATCCAAAATTATTGCATATATAGTGTTGAATTATAATAATTCCGTATATTAATATATATGTCAGTATATTATATTTATTATATTATATATTATGTTATATATAATGCATACTATATATATGATATATATTATTATTATAATATTATTATGCATAATATGTTATATATTATGTATTATATAATGTATATATTATATATTATAATATATACATAATATATATACTATATATAATATATTGTGCATATTACATATAATATATATAATATATAATATGTATAATATAGTATATATATAGTATATATAATATATTATATATAGTATAATATTATATATTATATATATTGTATATTATATATATTAAATATATTATATATAATATATATAATATATATATTATTATATTATGTATGTTGGGAAGTGTATAGAGTTTTTGAATTTTAGTTAACCTTAGACATGTAGCAAGTTAAATTGTCTGAAATTCCCCTATTTATATATATATATATATATATATATATATATATATATATATGTGTGTGTGTGTGTGTGTGTGTGTGGTCGCGTGAGTCCGGAAGGAAATTAAAAATAATTGTCAGAGATTCCCTTCATGAAATATGTGATGTATAACGGATTATGCAAGTATAAAGATACGTAAGGGTTAATTATTACTTTATTTGTTATACTCCGTAAGACCAACACTGTACAAGTGGCTCCACCTACCTTCCTCACCTCCACCGGATGTAGACCAGTGTCAGTCACACCGGAGATATGTTTATATAATTATATATATTCATATGTGGGTTGTCAAGAAGGGAATTTCAAATCTTCCTGATATATATATAATTAAATATAGATATATATAATTATATGTCCCGGGATGGGAGTTTAAACAAATAGTTTCCCATTTTAATTCAGAACATACACAAAAGTTGGAACGGATTTATCATCATTCATCAGCTAGTCCTCATTCTAAGAAGGAGCGGATTTATCATCATTCATCAGTTAGTCCTCATACTAAGAAGGAGCGGATTTATCATCATTCATCAGCTAGTCCTCATACTAAGAAGGAGCGGATTTATCATCATTCATCAGCTAGTCCTCATACTAAGAAGGAGCGGATTTATCATCATTCATCAGCTAGTCCTCATACTAAGAAGGAGCGGATTTATCATCATTCATCAGCTAGTCCTCATACTAAGAAGGAGCGGATTTATCATCATTCATCAGCTAGTCCTCATACTTAGAAGGAGCGGATTTATCATCATTCATCAGCTAGTCCTCATACTAAGAAGGAGCGGATTTATCATCATTCATCAGCTAGTCCTCATACTTAGAAGGAGCGGATTTATCATCATTCATCAGCTAGTCCTCATACTAAGAAGGAGAGGATTTTTCATCATTCATCAGCTAGTCCTCAGACTAAGAAGGAGCGGATTTATCATCATTCATCAGCTAGTCATCAAACTAAGAAAAGGGGGTGTTTGTGGTGGTGGTGGTGGTGGTGGTGGGTGGTGGTGGGTGGTGGTGGGTGGTGGTGGGTGGGGTATTGTCGAAGATATCATCGGGGAAATGGTGGCACTAGGACACAGCATACCTATACCACACCTGGTAATTAGTGGTATGGAGTCAGACTATGTGGGAGGGGGTGAGGGGGGGGGGTGATCTGAGTGGATATTACGGATCCGCATGTCGGCCTTGGGCTACCAAGTCCTCTCCCCAGCCAGGAACAAGCCGGGTATATTGGACCACCCTCTCCCTATTACTTACTAGTTACTACCCACAGTCCTCTACAGCCTAGGCTCCAGTCCTCCCCTCCACCCCAACCCCTACCCGCTCCCCCCTCCCCCCACACCACCACCCTTACCTTCCACCAGTTTGTATCGCTACTGTATAGCAACTGCTACTTCTGTTCCACGTTGCCATGGTTCCCGTAGCCTCCAGCAGCCCCCCGAGCAGCCTCCCCAGCCCAGCCAAGCCAAGCCCAGCCAAGCCCAGCCCCAGCCCACCTCAACCCACAGGTTCACCCTCCTCCTTCCAAAAATGGCGGTAACCCTATCTGACATGCCCCCTTCCCACTCCCCCTTCCCCTCCCTCCCCCTTCCCCTTCTCCTCCCTCCCCCCTTCCTTTGCCCTGCCTGCCTGCCTGCCTGCCTGCTTACCTCTTCGGCCTGGCTTCCTATTCTTCAGCCTCCCTCCCACACCCACACCCACACCCACCCACCCAAGGGCTGCTGCTCCGAGTCGCTCATAGGCCGACCGCTCCACCTACGCACGCGCACTTAGCAGCTCTGAGCAACTCACGAGAGGCAGACCTGCTCACGAGCACCGAGCCCTGTCAGTCCTTTCGACATTTTGGCCGGCTGTAGTTGCGGTGGGCGCCTGTAGCAGTGGTGGCCGGAGTGTGGCATCGAGGAACTTCCTGCTCCCTTCGTGCAGACTTCCGCTAAAGTAGCGCTACATCCACAACACCAGCCCTGTCCCACCCCGCCGGCATTTTTTAGTAAAACTCTTCCTCACTTTTCTTTCTGTTTTGTGTCGGCGACACAACTCAAACAGCAAAGATGGCGGCGAATACCATGGACGCGATTAAGAAGAAGATGCAGGCCATGAAGCTGGAAAAGGAAGCAGCTTTGGACAAGGCCGATCAGCTCGACCAAAAACTCACCGAGCAGAAGGAGACAAATGAGAAGGTGAGTTTGTAGTAACACTGCCAGTGCCATGGGGAGCAGCTCATCAGGTTATATGTATACATATAAATATATATATGTATATATATACATGTATACATGTATATATGCATATACATGTATATATGTATATATGTATATGTATATTTATGTATATATCTAATATTCAATGTATATCTATGTATATATATGTATATCTAGGCATATCTAGGTATATATCTGTGTATCTGTGTATCTAAGTATATCTAGGTATATCTATGTATATGTATGTATACCTGTGCATAAATATGTATATATATATATATGTATAAATGTACATCTATGTATATCTAATCGTTGTATATCCATATATGTATATGTAAATATGAATGCAGATATATAGATAGGTGTACAAAGATATATTGATGTACATTGACATATATAGATGCACATATATGCATATAAATATATATATAGATGTATATAAATGTATATATGCATACAGATGTACGGAGATATATACATATGTGTATGGATGTAAATATATATATATATTATATACAGTTATATATATATATATACATCCCCAAAGTAGTTACCATCTCTACCATCGTATGGTTGTAAAGGTTTCCTAACACCACACTCTGTGCCAAGAGAAAAGTCTCTCGAAGTACTCCTTGTCCTAAACTCCACCCTCACCTCCGTTCACCACAAACAACGCCCCGGTTCATACCACACCCCTACACACCCACACACCCTCACTCACACCCCATACACTCACTCAAGGACACTTTCACCAAAGTGATCCTCTCCTTTCTAGGAACTACTATTAATTTAATCAGAATTCGATTATAAGTACTAGTCTATCTCTACACCCCCCGCCCCCTACCATTGAATTATGAGAATCTATGTAATGAGGGTTAACTTGGCAAAGGGGACTGACTACACAACTAGCTATACCAGTAAGGACCGGATGATCGACCGTCCGTGTATATTTATAGCAGGCATGGGGACTATCCAAGATGGCCGCCACCTCGTGGATTCTTTCTTTCATATATAGACTGCATAGAACTCACAGCCTTTTAAATGTAAAATCCCTTTTTCCAAAGTGTGAGACAAAAAGCACCAGTTGCTAGGCTTAATTCACCTTGCAACGGATTTGAGTTATGCATAACTTCTATCATTTTCGCCTTTATTATTAGTGAATGGGCGTTGCAACGGGTATTCAGTAGGCTACTCAGTGGCATACCCGTTGCAACAGCTGGTCTTGTCTATTGGGAGTACTGGTTTTAACCGGTTTGCAGAGGTAGTCCGAACCGGTATAGATGTAGTGGGAATTGGCAGATTTTAAGCAGTTTGTTTAAAACTACTGCTTTTATTTTCGTATGTCTCAAGTTCCAAGAAATGAGCGTAACGCTAGTTATAGCTATGTAAGACCACTATTCGGGTTAGTAAGAAAATATGCAGCAGTGGATCGAGGCGGTGTAGTTTATTATTAATGAACATAATAATAAGTCAGTAATAAAGTAATTACTTATTAAGTAGGCAGACAAAGGGGGGTCATTTACGATTCGTTACAGTATTCCCTTTATAATGTTTAATGAAAATTGATCACGTGTCCACCTGGTAACAAATCGGCAATTGTGCTAATTAATAATCTACATTTGATGTGGGATTTTGCTTACTTCCCCGATCCAAAATGGTGGACAACTGCTTTCTGGTATAAAAGCGAATTTTCTCATTTGTTTCTGTTCGTGTTACATGCCTGCCATTGCCATTTATAAAAAGGCTGGTTGGTTAACATCTTTTTTCCAACCAACCGCTTCTAGTTCTACCCGGCGGCCATCTTGTCCCAGATCCGCCATCTTGGATCCTATTAATATTGCCTGAGCCTCGTTTCAGAACGGCTGGCTTCTTCCAGCCAATCCGCCGCCACTTGGGCCTAAAACAGTTTTGGAAACCCTAGCCCACTGAAGTAATAGGAATGACACCCACTGTCTCAAATAGACACTTCCGAATGATTAATAATTAGCTTAAATGATCATTGATTAATGGGAATTCGCATCGGTTTACAATTAAACATTCTTTAACTATGTTAGTCTATAGAATATCACCAACTGTAGAAAATTAATTATACACAGACCTCAAGCGACAATGCTAATTTCAGAAAAGACAATCAATGTACAGTAAAAACCTCTCTAACTAGACCGACCATGGGACCGACTTAAATGGTCGATTTAGGAATGTGGTCGGTTTAGAGAGTTAGAATATCCTTACAATAGTATTTTTGGGACCCAAATAAAGCGATCGGTATAGGGAAGTGGTCGATCTGTGGAGGGGTCGGTATAGAGAGGTTTTACTCTATTTGACAACTAAATTTCGCTTAATATGTCAGACTATTCAACATAATTTCCTAAGTTTCCCTTATCCATTATTAAGCTATATGGGTGGGTAAAATTAAACATGGACTCAATGAGGTCACAGTTTCTGACGGGTGTAAAGTATAGATAGGTGTCAGCCTCGTTTTCAATCAATGGATTAAAGCTGCATAATTCGACGAAAGTATCAACTTTCTGAAACCAAAAGAATTACCTACATTTGTCCGCTATTTATTAAACATTTACTACTGATATTATGACACTTTAATCGGGCATGTCACTGTTGAAGCCAATGATGTCCAACATTTCAATGTATGCAGCAAAATTAATTGTACATGTTTTATCTGCTAAATACCTCCAAAGTTAACCTATTAAAATAAAAGTTAGCTCAAACTAAATAAAGGAAAGTAAATTATAGCAATTAACCCAATATATTTATTTTTACGAAAAAATTTCATCAGCCATCAAAAGCCATCGGATTATGCAACTATTATGTCAAAGTAAAAAGAGAATTCGGAGACGGTGAGTGAGTGGTTGATTGAGTGTGTGAGTGAGTGAGTGAGTGAGTGAGTGAGTGGATGAGTGAGTGAGTCAATGAGTGAGTGCGTGAATGAGTGAGTGGGTGAGTATGTGAGTGAGTGAGTGGATGAGTGAGTGAGTGAGTCAATGAGTGAGTGAGTGTGTGAATGAGTGAGTGAGTGAGTGAGTGGGTGAGTGAGTGAGTGAATGAGTGAGTGAGTGGATGAGTGAGTGAGTGAGTGAGTGAGTGGATGAGTGAGTGAGTGAGTGCGTGAGTGAGTGAGTGAATGAATGAATGAGTGGGTTAGTGAGTGAGTGGCTTGTGACGCCATGTCGGCAACTATGGCCATATTATATTCATGGCGAGATTAGGAGAGTAGAGAGAAGAAATCAGAATTCCCCAGTTTCATGGTCGCGTCTTCTACTCAAGACTCCTAGAAGTTTAGTCATAGATTCCTCTACTGTGGCTGCACGCCGGGAATAACTGCTCCCAGAAATAGTTCCGGCTTCTTCCGGCCTGCCGCTGGTTCTCCGCTGGTCCGGCGCCACGTAGGGCCGCCTTACTCAGGGTACCAGCGCCAGGCGGCGCGCGGCGCATTGGTAACAGCAGTAGTTCGCCTCGTCCCCACCAGGGGGGCAGGAGGCAGGCGGCCCGCCGCCCACGTCCGTCTGATGGCGGCCTAACTCTGTCTAACTATAGGCGGCCGGTTCATTGCCCTCGTGAATGCATGGCTTTGACTGATCAGGATTGTCTGTCTGTTGTCTGTCGGTCATTGACTGACTGACTGACTGATTCAATGGCGCTCCAGATTGTTCCCCGTGTCGAACCTAGACAGTTGTGGTCAATCGTTTAGATGGAGGGAAGCTTACGGGTGGAATTCCTAAGCTAGATATTTGCGGTCAGTCGATTAGAGAGAGGGAAGTTTAGGGCATAATGTCCAATCTAGACATTTGTGGTCAGCCAAGTAGATGAAGGGAAGTTTAGAGTTGAATGCCTAACTTAGACATGTGTGGCCAGTCGATTAGATAGAGGGAAATGTATGGTGTGATATCGAATCTAGACATTCGTGGAAGTTGATTAGATAGAGGGAAGTTTAGGGTGTAATGCTTAGCCTTGCCTTGACATGCGTTGCCTTGACATGTGTTGTCATTCGATTAGATAGAGGGAAGTTTAGGATGTAGTGTATAAGCTAGACATGTGTGGTCAGTCAATTAGATGGAGGGAGGCTTAGGATGTAATGTCTAATCTTAGACATGTTTGGTCAGCTGATTAGATGGAGTAGTCAGCTGAGTAGATGGAGGGAAGTTTAGTGCTTAATGTCTAACTTAAACCTTAGTGGTCAGTCAATTAGATAGACGGAAGTTTACACTGTAATGTCTAAGCTAGACATGTGTAGTCAGTCAATTAGGTGGGTGGAGGTTTAGGGTGCAATGTCTAATCTAGACATTTATGGTTAATCGATTAAAGTTGCATAGTCTGATGGTTTTGAGTTTCTGAAATTGTCTGAGATAAATACATTAGGTTGATCGTTATTATGTACCTTACATTAGCTTGAAGTAACTTTTATTTTAAGTGGCTAACTTTTGAGATATTTGAATTGGAACCATGCAAAATTAATTTTGGCAAGTTTGTCAAAACTCTGACTCCATAGGATTCTGCAGTAACAGGTTCTAGTCAATTTCCTCAGTATTCCCTTCTATGTGGCTACAAATGTTTAATACGTCCGCCAGTATCCAAGTTAGATATGTAGAATCAAATTCAGATAATTGTTTTGCAAATTTGATGTTGTCATCAGACCATGCAGCTTTAAATAGAGCTAAGCTTAGGCATGTCTAACCCACACATGTGTGGTCAGTCGATTAGATAGAGGGGTGTTTAGAGTGGAATATCTAACGTAGAGATTTGTAGTCAGCTGATGAGATAGAGGGAATCTTACAGTGTAATATCTAACGCAGACATCTTTTGTCAGTCGATTAGATAGAGGCGTGTAGAGTGGTTCTAACGTGAGATTTGAGCAGCTGATGATAAGGATCTTACTGTATATCACGCAGACACTTTTGTCAGTCGTTAGATAGAGTGTTCAGGTGATATCTAACGTAGAGATTTGTAGTCAGCTGATGAGATAGAGGGAATCGTACAGTGTAATATCTAACGCAGACATCTCTTGTCAGTCGATTAGATAGAGGCGTGTTTAGAGTGGAATATCTAACGTAGAGATTTGTAGTCAGCTGATGAGATAGAGGGAATCTTACAGTGTAATATCTAACGCAGACATCTTTTGTCAGTCGATTAGATAGAGGCGTGTTTAGAGTGGAATATCTAACGTAGAGATTTGTAGTCAGCTGATGAGATAGAGGGAATCTTACAGTGTAATATCTAACGCAGACATCTTTTGTCAGTCGATTAGATTGAGGGAATTTAAAGTTGCATAATCCGGTGAAAACATCACATTTTCTAAACTAAAACACTTAACTTAGATTTGATCTCACATATCCAAATTAGATACTGATACATTCGCTAAACATGTAATGTTTCATAGAAGGAATATTAATTTAAGTTAATAAAACCCATCAATGGTGTAGCCTATTATATCCAGTATTTCGATATGCCCGCCAAATCGATATACTTTGCCAAATTCCACTTTCAATGTCAGATACTCCAAAGTTAATCCTCTAATATAAAAGTGTTTTCAAACTAAAATAAAGCAGATTATTATGATTACAGCCTAATGTGTTTCCCTTAAAGATAAATGGAAGAAACTAAAAAATAGTGGTTTATACAAGTTTAATAGGAGTGTCAACTGACTGTATCCTCTTTGCTAATTCTCATGTTGACGACATTGGGTAGCACTAGCATTAATATTGGTTGCAATCTAGCATTAATATTGGTGTTAGGAAAAAGGGAAATAGAAGTTATTTCTTTTTTCATCTGCAGCATCGACCATGATGATTCTTCATTGTGGGAAATTCGCACTTTATGTGCAAATTGGTCAACAACAATAATTGTAACCCTGTGAAGGTTTTCGTTTCTTGAAACAGTATCTATACACACCTAAATAAATTCTAACAATTATTAATAAACTTTTCCCTTGGCAACAAATATATAATTGTGAGCTTTTTAATTTAATGAGTGTCTATTGGCACATAATTGATTGTCTGCTTTTACATGTAAAAGCGATGGTTTGAACAAAAAACAAACATTTCTCGCCGTGAATATGGCCTATGCTGCTGACACGGCGTAAAGCAACCACCAATCAATCAATCAAGTATCTATACACAATTGCCCCTCCTGTAATAATACATTTTGAAATACCCCCTCTTCCTGACATGACCTTAGATGTTGCCATGACGTTAAACTCCTACAAACAAAATATCCCCACCCGCAAAAATAAGCCATTGCAGTCTTAAGTACTAAGACCAGAGGGCAAAAAGAAAATAGTGATAACCCAAAGCTCATTTGTCATAAAAGTACAAATCAAAGCTTTTCCTTACCTGAAACAATATCTTATCTATCCAAACTTCGCTCTTCCTCCAATTATAAATCAACCAAATTCACCCAAAATAAATGCAACTCAATCTGGGTATTCTGACTTCTGCTGGAACTTCAGGAAAGACCAGCACACCCTGGTTACAGCTACGGCTTACCCGGTGGAAGATAGAGTTGGTGCCCCACCCTCCTCTATCCTTCAGTATATGTCAAATACAGTGAGACCCCGTTATAACGCCCCCCCCCCCATATCTAACACAATTCTGATATAACGCGATCATTCATTGGACCCAGAATTCCTTAATTCAAAGGTAATTCAATAAACTGAACCCCAATTTAGCAGAACCCTGCTAGTTTCGCGATTACATTTTCTAGACCCCCAATGATTGCGTTATAACTGGGTTTCTCTGTACGTTAAAGTTGCATAGTCCGATGGTTTTGAATTTCTGTATTTTTTCTGAGATAAATATATTAGATCGATCACTAGTATCTACTTGACATTAGTTCAAAGTTACTTTTATTTTAAATGGTAAATCTTTTAGATATTCTAAGTGCAAACGTGGAACATCACTTCTGACAAGCTTGCCAAAACTCTGACACCATAGACTTCTGCAGCAACAGGTTCTGTTAAATTGACTCAGTGTTGCCTTCTACGCAGAAACAAATGCTTAATAAGTGCATCAGTGTCTAAGTTAGATATGTAAGATCAAATCTAGATAATTGGTTTGGTTTTGAAAATTTGATATTTGATCGGACTATGCAGCTTTAAGCTTTCCTTGCCTCTGTAACTAGATGCTTCTTGAGAACCAAACTTGGTAAGATTATAGCCATACATTTGTTTCTAATGTACATTGCATTGAGACTATAATAGTAAATATTTTACATTAGATAAAGTACTACTTTGTGTATGTGTGGTTTAATAACCCCCCTACCTTCTGTGCGGGTATATTGTTGCTGCGACCTGGCTTGCTGGGTCGCAGCTTCAGTTCTTCCTAAGGGACCAGTGGAACTTGGAACTGACCTATTGTAGCCAATTTAGCCTGGGCATCAACTACCTCTTTTGGGTTACAATAACGTTGTAAATGTTATAGAGAAAATATTAACCTATGTGTATTATCCAAAAATAAATACCTATTAAATATTACATGAAGGCAATTAAGCTTTGATTTTTCAAAGCAAATACAGAAACCGCGGAAATTAAATGGATTAACTCCAAAATTAAATGTGTTATCATTGAAAATAGTTAACATAATGAACTATTGTCATTTTCCGGAGGCTGTGTGAAGTGATATATAACACAGAAGCCGGAAGTATAAAATGAACCGGAAATGAAAGAATAATTACATATTCATGCCTGGAGAAGGTCTAGATAGCGTTTAAATGAAGAGAAAATAAGTAGAAGGACATAAATCAAATGAACAATAAAAAAAGCTGTGACCAACAATGTATGGTTTGTGACCACAGACTGTATATATTTCACTGGCCTCCAACTTACATGCCCTGTGTTATTAGTGAGACCAGCAAATATTTTTAATAACATAACCGGGAGCAAGGGGGGCGCCCGACGAGGAGCATCCCCCTTCTCCCTCCTTATTCCCTTAAGGGTAGCGGCAATGCTTATATTTCACATATATCTATGTATATATATGCTATATAAGCTATTATGTGTATATAAATAAAGAATATCCCCTAATGTTTTTCGGTGTCCTTATCCGGACACCACCTCTATATAATCCTCTGGTGCGACTGACACTTGTCGACACCCATTGGAGGAGAGGTGGGTCACAGGTGGCGCCACCTGTCAAGTGCGTAGTCTTACGGAGTATAACAATCGGTAATATCAATGGTATCCGTAATATCAATTAATATAAAGAATTAGAAGCAATTCCCTTTGTATGTTTATACTCACATAATGCATTATACATCACATATATACATATATATATATGCAGGCAGTATGACAGGGATGTCCTTATTTTATATGCACATATATTTAGATACATGCTTATTTTCATATATATACATGCTTATTATATATATATAACTATATATATATATATATATAATGAGCACATCTATAACATACATATATATATATCCTTATTTGTGTCAGAGATAAAAACCCCTGCAATTTATAACAGCGGCAAAGCCCCACAACAATGCTACCACACAGCCATCAATCACCTTTTTGTTAAATAGCTTCCAAAACAATCCATTTATTCGTGTTTCAAAAACAATAAACACTTCATAATCACACGTACCATCACTCCCTCCCCACCCACCCACCCTCAAACCTCACCATCACCTCACTGCCGGCCCCTTCCGTGAAATGATCACTATGGTCATTTACATTTTATATATTATATCCACGTGTGTTTAACTACTGTAAAGCAAGGTATATCGTATGTTGTATAAGCATATATATAATATTATATATATATATGTGTATCCATGTGTATATACATATGATAAAAGCACACCATACATATGAGATCTATATATATATATATATATATATATATATATCGTATGTATGATAAAAGCACACCATACATACGATATATATATGTATCTATATATGTAAATATATATATATTGTATGTATGGTGTGCTTATATATATATATATATATATCTATATACAGTAAAACCTCTCCAACCGACCACCTCCACAGATCGACCACTCCCCTATATCGATCGCCTTATTTGGGTCCCAACAATACCATTGTAACCATATTCTAACTCCCTAAACCGACCACCTACCTAAATGGACCACTTAAAGTCGGTCCCAAGGTCGGTCGATTTAGAGAGGTTTTACTCTGGCTGGGCGTCAAATGCCCTACCTAAAATGAATAAGAAAAAAGTTTTGAAAGCTAGTGTGGAGGCTCTGGCTGCCAGGGACAGACGGAGCCAACATCAACAACAGGTGTAGGGAGGCTCCTGCCCCGCCTGGTGGTTGTGCATGGCACTATCCTGTGAGCCCCCCAGGAGCCCCTGGGAGGCAGCACCGTGCAATTCGGTTACATCCGCATATACGTTGTATATACATGGGTATATATATATATATGGGTGTAACTCGAATTAAGCACTGATTAAGCATTTGCGCTATCAAAATTGACAACTGCCTCTTATTTATTGTTAATATTATTCATTAAGATCTGGTGGAAATTTTGATTCTCTTTGTTGTTTCTGATTTTTTGTCAACCGTCCAAATATTAAATTATAATTGAATAGTTTTTAACATTCCGATTCGTGTGAGTTTGCGTCAATATTAATGTCATGTACTCTGATGTATAGATATAGAATAATTTAACAAATATTAATATTATGTAACTTTGATGTCAATATTAAAGCTGCATAGTCCGATGCAAACATCAAATTTTCAAAACAAAATCAATTATCAAGATTTGATTCTACATATCTAACTTAGATACTGGTGCGCTTGTTGAGCATTTGTTGCCACATAGACGGGAAGAGTGAGGCAATTTAGTAGAATATGTTACTGCAGAACCCTATGGTGTCCGACTTTTGGCGTGCTTGCCTAAATTAATTTGGCATATTTTGCACTTCAAATATCTCAAAGGTTAGCCATTTAATATAAAAGTTACTTCAAACTCAAGTAAGATAGAGTATAATGATCAAGCTAATATATTTATCCCAGAAAATGACAGAAATCCAAAACCATCGGACTATGCAACTTTAACGTCGTGTAATCACATGACGCTGACAAAATATGTATTCAGATGAATAAAATATTTACCCAAAAGAAATAAAAAATAAAAAATCTGACATTAAATTAGGCGCCAGGAAAAGGCGGGAAATCGGGCCGGGGGGGGGGGATATTTCTTCATTCATCTGCTGCATTGACGCTGATCGTGAATATTAACGTAATTTGTTTGTTGGGGGTTTCACGTCCTGGCAACATCTATGATCATATCAAGACGGGCTTAACATTGACGCCAATCATGAAACTTAACATAGATAAATGTTAATATCGTGTGACTGAATGCATTCATATCGTAGATTCTATCATTTCTGTATGACCTTGACCTTGTAGCAAGAGGAGGAGATGAACAACCTGCAGAAGCGGATAGCTCAGCTCGAAGGCGATCTTGACCAGGCCCAAACACAACTGGAGGAGGCCACCACCAAGCTGGAGAACACAGAGAAGCAACTCGGCAACGTAAGTTCCCACTTGAAACTGAACTTAGACGTGTGTGTCTTTGTAGAAGAATAGTCTACTTGTCAGACTGCCCGGATTTGGTGGAACTATAGAATGTATAGCATTAGAAAACTGAATGTAGCATATAATGACATTATGAGGTTATTACTCCGTCTACCTAGGTATCACAGTGCTAGTCAGATGTTTGCCAATATTGATGTGCCAGCCTTTCAGGCTGTTATCAGGAATCTAATATTCAAATTTATTACTAGACTTGACAAGTCAGAAAATGTTATAATACAAGCACTTGTAAAAATAGAAGAGAGCGATCTCAGATTTACGTCTGCCATATGGAGGCATTGGTACAAACTACTGTATGTAGACCAACATTTTGATATTGGTTAGTATAGTAGTATTCATACTATTACTTATATCCTATTCACATAAATTGTTGTATCTACCTACTATGGACCAAATTATGTAACTACCATAATCCTGAGTCTGAAATAAAGAATTGAATTGAATTGGTGTGATGCTTGTGAAGACAGTGGCAGGCAGTTTGTTTGGAGGACATGGTAATTAAAAAACACACCAAAAAAAACTTGAAAATAGTTAAATAGATTTGATCCTACATATCTAACTTAGATACTGGTGCACGTATTAAACATTAGTTACCACATAGAGGATACTAAATCAATTTAATCGAAGCTATTACAAGTATTACTCTTATAATTATTACTAAAACTAAATTCCAAAGATTTGAATCAAATTGGACTAGTGCTTCCCAGCGGTGAAAACAAGTATTAACACACTTATCCGTTATGAGCAGGATAAATAAATTCCTCACAACAACAGTTTTTTTTAAAGTTAAGCATTTAATATAAATGTTACACCAAACCAGAGTAAAGTAGGCTACATCATAGCGATCAGTCTAATGTATATGTCTAAGAAAATTGTAGAAATTCAAAGCTGTTGGACTTTAATCACATGGCTAAATAATTAATTGATAGACATATTATAGAATTTCATTATTAAGGCCTTTACAAAACAATAGCAGTGAACTGGCATAATGAAAATAACTACACAGTTGGAGAGGAAACTGCTAATCAGGAGCTAAGCACTGCAATCATTAGATACCTAATTAAGTGCAAATACCCACACACACTCATTATGGTTATAACTAGGCCATTGGGCGCTACATCAAGTAGGCTCCATTGTTCAGCTAATGACAGACAACCAGGCTTCTTCAGAGAGAACCCCAACGGTGCAGTCTCAGTCAACCATACTTACCGGATATTGGTGCAGTCTCAGTCATCCATGCTTACCAGATCTCACCAGACGGGATGACCGAATGAGTTGAGCGTCTGTCTCCCTTTTTGGTAGATCGTAGGATTCAAAACCATGGGTTCGAACCTTGGTAGAGTCAAACCAATGACTTAAAAATGTATACTTGTCGCTTCCTAGCCAGGGACCGGGCAGTATTAGGATAGGGTAAGGACTGGTTGGCTCAGTATCAGGATAATGTGACTGAGTGGGACATCAGGTCATGATGCTGGTGACCTGGTCTCCTCGTGGGACAGCACTATAAAGTCGTCATGAGTACGCACTGTCACAAGTCGGTACCCCTCCTGATATGACCTTAGATGTTGCAAGGAAGTAAAACTCCAACAACCAACCAACTTACCGGGTCTCACAGCGAAGAGACAGTCTGAGCCTCAGAGGTAGTTCTTCCTTTCGCCGCATCGTGGCGCCACCTGTCACCGCCGAATCTCAGCGTGGCATATGATATAGCGACTGAGTTTCCCTATTTATAATTGATACATTTTTCTCGTCAGGGCCATAGCCAGTTTTTTTTTTTTAATTGTAAGCACAAAATTGCTCATACATGCTTACACTGGCATTTGGGTATAGTCGAGAAAAAAGGTACCTAACCCAGCCACAAAGGAACACCAAAGCAAACAATGCACCAATACTAACACGAGCCAGAAGTCACATCAAAACACATGAAAGAAGTACATTAGAAATGGCTGCCAAAATCTGGAATGCCCAAACGGTAAAGGAAAGACAAATTCCTGACCTAAAAACATATAAAAAGATATCTGTGCAAGGTAAAACCAGGAAACAACCACTGAGCTATGACCAAGCAGGGCATGTGATATGTCATGGCCCGCCAGCTGGACAGCTCTTGGAAGATGCCCAGGCCATAAAACTAAGGCTAAGCAGATATCAACAAAACCACACACCAATCACATACCAACCATCTATTGTGTACAAGCCTATAATATGTAAAAGGTGTAGGCTAGTCTAGGGATAGAGTAGAATGAAAACAATTATCAAGAAAAAACTAACATAGAATTGCTAATCACAAACAATAACCATAAGAAAATAGAACCGAAGCATTGAAAAGAAGCCCAGTCATCTGGGCTTACATGTTATGGACAGAATAAACACCGCATAAAAAAAAGAGAGAACAAAAAAAGCACAAAATGAAAAAGTGCATATTATAACAAATTTAGCATGGAAATAAATATGACACTGAGAGAAATAGTTTGCACGCGCAAACAGTGCAACAATGTAGCTATTCCCCTGCCCATTGATAATTAGAGCATTCTTACATTCTCTGTGGTGTATAAAGTGCCAATGATTTCTTCCGCCCATCGTTACAAGATTTAAACGAATTAATCGGTCAAAAGTTGGCCAACTCGTGTAGTCTGGAGACACTTACAGTTGAC
Organism: Branchipolynoe longqiensis; assembly: GCA_030323885.1. Taxonomy (NCBI): domain Eukaryota; kingdom Metazoa; phylum Annelida; class Polychaeta; order Phyllodocida; family Polynoidae; genus Branchipolynoe; species Branchipolynoe longqiensis. The sequence continues at coordinate 7,822,034 of CM059188.1, forward strand.
CTTAGTAGTTGAGATTAAGGTCCAGTTGACTGCGTATGTCTAGCTTTAGACTCGAAAAAGCAGACAACATTTTGCCTAGAAGAAAACCGGGAAGTAAAGGCTTGGGTTGACGAGGCTTCGTTCGCGACGAATTGCCGCCTTTTCGTGAAAGGGTTAACTAACATTTTCAGACAGATAAACAAGGCAGCGAAATAGAAGCCTGTGCCCTCACCTTTGCCCATTTGGATTTCCACTGCTGTGCATAACTGACAGCGTCATCAAAGGCCAGTTGCTCTCATACCATGTCTATGTGGTGTGGGCGGTTAAAAATCCCTTGGGTCAGTAAACGTGTAGGCTCTGGCTTTCTATCGATAAACTGTCTAATGGTGAAAACAGGTCTATTCAGACTTATCCATGATAGGCAGTATAAATCTTCAAGAAAAAGAAGCATGGGTGCATGAGATAAAACCCCAACAAATAAACTGCTCTAAACCATTAGGAAAATATTATAATTTACACAAATACTGTAATTTACAGAGTAATTTGCTCAAAACTTGTGAGTTGTTATCTCATGTATTCATTGCAATCTTAAACTGCATAGTCCGATGAAATATCAAATTTTCAAAACCAAACCAATTATCCAGATTTTATTTTACATATCTAACTTAGATACTAATGCACTTATTAAGCATTTGTTTCTGCGTAGAAGGCAATACTGAGTCAATTTAACAAAACCTGTTACTGCAGAAGTCTATGGTGTTAGAGTTTTGGCAAGCTTGCCAAAACTAATTTTCCATGTTTGCAGTCAAAATATCTCAAAAGTTTACCATCTAAAATAAAAGTAACTTTCAACTAATGTAAAGTAGATACTAGTGATCGATCTAATATATTTATCTCAGAAAAAATACAGAAATTCAAAACCATCGGACTATGGAACTTTAACACAGGATGCTTTTTCACGCAATTCAATTTGTATCTACCTGACATAGTGGTTGGGTTTGTGGGTGACAGATAAGTCTTAAGTCACTTCCTACAAATAGTTCACATGGTGCACCCTCTTTACCAGGTCACTGGTTCACGATTGTTGCAACGCCACATGTTTTACTGGTAACCATGGCAACCCATGAACTATACCTCACCTCAGGAAAGGGCAAAGGTCGTGACAGCCAAACTGCCTCTGTGAAATGGGCAACGCCTCGGTTAGTTTCCGGTGGTGTGGAGGTTGGTTGGTTGTTGGAGTTTTACTTCCTGGCAACATCTAGGGTCATATCAAGACGGGTACCGACTTGTGACAGTGTGCACTCATGGTTACTTTAAAGTGCTGCCCCACTGGGAGACCAGACCACCAGCACCATGACCTGATATACCATTCAGTCACATTATCCTGACACTGAGCCAAGATGAGACAGGGATAAAGTTAGACATGGCACGACATTGAAATAAACAGGGAGTTGTTGGTTTGGGACGATTGAACAAATAATAATTAATTCCATCCCACCAAACTGTATTGAAGCTAAGTTGCATTGTTTTTATAACCGGCTATCTCTAATCAGAAAGAAGTGAAGGTGTGGATATTCCGATCGATCCTGCTCAGTGGACCCATTTGCAGTTTGGGCTATTTTCCATTCCCACCAGTGGTCCACAACTGGTTCATCAAAGGTTGTGGAATGTGCTGTCATGTCTGTGGGAAAGTGCATATAAAGATCCTCGTGCTGCTTATCGGAAGGAGCAGCCTATGTGGGGTGCAATCAATGTGCTCTAGAGGCATCATTAAATAAAACAAACTGTATAAATAAGAAAGAAAGAAAAATGAATTCTTACTTATCAGAGTTGGAAGATATGGAAACTAACTAGCTGAATTGATATTATCTAGTTGCTGATGGGAGAGCGCAGATCACCCCCCCCCCCAACCACTCCACGCCTTCAACACACACACAGCATCTATCTGAGAGTTTCCAGGACTTTCCCACGAAGTTGCTCTCCCTGATTTCACTTCCTGTGGCCGTGACGTGGCCCAGATAGGGCGAGCAGATGTGCTAGGAGTTTGCGCAGCCGAGTCACTGCCCACGAACACTCTCCCAGCACTGGTCCGAGCCAAGCACATCTAGGGTGAGGCTGTATTGCCAGGGAGTGTGCACAAGATAGATGAGCATATGTTCAGAGAATGACTAATGGAGAATGAGCTATACCAACCGCCCCTCCCAACTCCATGCACACACACACCAGTGACGTCACATTAGAAAGTGCATAGATGATTTAGAAATGTTTAAAAGAGAAAAAAGGTTTCTTTCTTTTACTAAGGTTTAGTAAGTTAACACTTAGATACCGACAGCTGGTGTGTGTACGTGGGGAGGGGAGTTGGTCAAACTAACATGGACGTTTTTCGATTAAATCAATAAGCTTAATAGATATATAGGTTTGTATGGTTGGAATTTTTTTTAGCAACATCAAGTGAATATAGATCGTGTTGATATTATGTGATGTGTAACGCATTATACGAGGATAAATACAAGGGACACATTGTACATGTTATAATTCATATGTGGTGCATTGGTGAAGTTCCCCCCTCCCCCAGCTGTCCGGGTAATTGCTGGGCGGGCGCCCCCCTCGCAACACACACACTGGAGGAAATGTTTGGTTTGCCGAAATATATTAACTACAAGAAATGGTTCTCTGTGTTTTTAGAAGATGTAACTGTATTGATCTGCCTAATTAATGTTATTGCTCATAATCAAAAATGCAATAAGCCAAATTGGCAGTTACTAAACTTGATACAGTATAACCCCATTAAACCAAGCTCGGTTAAATCAAACGATCGGTTAATCCAAATTTTGTTCAGCAGCCCAGCAAAATACTACCATTTATCATACAAAAATGTTGGTTAAACCAAAGTTGGTTAATCCAAATTATCAGTTAATGCAAACAGAACTGTCGGACCCTAGGCCACTCTGGTATGGTTAAACCAAACTTTCATGTGGTTATAAGGTCATCTGAGACCCCACCAACTTTTTTATATGATAAATGGTAGTATTTTGCCGGGCCACCGAAAAAAGTTTGGATTAGCCGATCGTTTGGTTTAGCCAAGCTTGCTTTAACAGGGTTATACTGTATATATACATAAAAAAACAATAATCAAAGTGTCCACATACATTGTATATTACATGTGCATTGCACGCTGACTCAATGTCAAAGTCAAACCCAAAGCTCGATTAAACCAATGATCGGTTAATCCAAACTAATTTCTAGGATCCCTTCAAGTTCGGTTTAACGGGGTCATACTGTACAGGGAGGTATACGCGTAGAGTGGTTAGTTGCTGCATTAATAATCATATAATGCATTACATAATAAATATGTACAGCGTGACAATGATCAGCGAAAAGATGGATGTGTCTGCAGCAGGAGGAATCAGTTGTTACCAACGGATCGGCCTCAACCTCAAACGCACCAGGAGATAAAGTGTACAATTCCTCTATTTTTACCGGTAAGTTTGTGCTGGCCGCCCCACCCCGCCCAGACCCACAGGAGGATGTGTATTTGAGTGGGGGAGTTAGCTGCCCCCACCTGGAGGGAGTGGAGAGAGTGGAGGCAGGTCGGTAGAGCGCCCCTTATTTGGGGGAGGGAGGCGAGGGAGGCAAGGGAGGCTTGGCTCCACCTCTTCCTACCCTCTCTGACTTCTGGATCGAGATGCGCCGTGGATAAATATACCGCTAGGAGGAGGGACTACATATTCATGAGTCTGTGACGTCATTGTGCCCTATATGGAATGCCATGTTAGGAATGCTAGCGGCCGCGGCTCGGGCAGCGTGCACGGGCAAATGGCGGGCTGTGCTATCGAGTGTTGCTCACCCCTCCGGAAGAGCTGCAAATAGCCCCGGCACCGACTGACTCGGCGGACACGCGGCCCAGCTCGCCGTGAGCGGGAGATAGCGACGTTGTTTTGGGGCCGGAGTGCGGCGGGGGCCCCCCGATACTATACTGGACGCTGTGGATTCAGGACGAAGCGGGAACTTGTGCCGTCTAATATTTAGCTTTGTGGATCGCCTGCCTGCCTGCCTGCCTGCCTGCCTGCCTGCCTGCCTCTGGTCAACTAGGTCAACAGTTCCACTCAGTGTATATACACTGCCTACCGCAACAGCCCGCCACCCCCATCCACTCCCCCTCCCCCTTTGGCATATTGCTGAGCTGAACTGAGAGAAAGGACAAAAAACTTCACAAACAAAAGTTTGAAATAATAACAATAAAAAAAGAAAAATGTTATGGCCCCCTTGGTGCCAACTTCTCGTGGCGGTATGATCATGCCCGTGCCCTCAATGCTGCATAGAGCTACTACTACTGGCCAGTGTGTCTACTTCACTGATGAGGCATTGAACCACAAACACATCATGTGAGGAGTCGACAATGGGGATGCTGACATTGGGATGGTTCGTCCTTTCTTTTACCAGCCTCCTCCATCCTCTCTCCTCCTCCTCCTCCCCCTCCTCCTCAGCCATCGCCTAGGTTCACGTCTCAAGTTTCCGAGGTGAATCACTGCCCCCAGGGCGGGAACGCTCCTCCTGACTGACTACTACTGGAGGACTGTTGGTTTTGCGGTGGCCAGCTGCTGCTGCTGCGGCTGCTGCGGTGGCGGGGGCGGTGGTGGTGGCCGGGCGGCCCATGTAGCACCCCCGTGACCGACTCCAGGGCGGGCGGTCGGCCCGTACGCTGCTCCCCCTCCCCCCGACAACAATACCCAGGAGGAAGCAGAGGAAGGCCCTGTCGCCATGGCGGAAACTGGCGCTGCCGCCGAGAACAGGGCAAAGAAGATGGAGGTAGCTGGAGGAAATGGCCACACCCCTAGGACCCGGGAGGGGGTGGTGGTGTCTGCGGAAACGACCCAGCGTCCTGCCTACCAGCACCACGGTGCCGACCCGTCTGGAGTCAGCCCGAGGAGGAGGCCGCGCTGCCCGACGGCGCATCCGGCGCGCGATGTTGTTGTCCCCCACCGAGGAAAAGAAGCGGGAGGACGGGGCAGCTCGGACGGTCACAACGGTCACACTGGCAAGGGTTGTCGCCGGGTGTTCTGTCCTGATTGCCGGGTACACGCTGGGGTTGGGGCTGGCGTTGGGGTTGGGGTTGGGGCAGGGGTAGGGGTAGGGGTAGGGGTAGGGACAGGAGGAGGGGCTCGGGGTGGGTACGTGGCTACTGCACTGCCCTCGCTCCCGTCACTCAACGTGCACTCAGGAGCCACTCAGGCGACTGACGTGGCCAATGACCCCGTTGTCAAGTCATCTTCGTTGACGTCTTCATCATCGATGTCGTTGGGTCGTGGGGGACATTCACATTCAGAGGTTACCCAGGGAGGAAAGATAGATGGGGCAGTGGATAGCCGAGCAGTGCACAGCTCCATCATGGACAGCATCGTTAAAGGAGCGCTGGCGATTGGCGGGGGTGGAGTGTTAGGCGGCGCAGAGAACTTCAAAGTGAGCTGCTCGCCTGTCCACGTGGCCGGGCGTCTGCACGGTCGCGCCGGTCTGCCACCAGGGGCGCTACACCAGGCGGTGAAACCGGACAGCGTGCTCGCCCGCGTGCACATGATCCGGTCAGCCGTGACGGAGCGTGCGCACCTCCGTCGCAACCAAAACGAGGCGGCGAGCGGTGACCACAGACCACCCGAGCAGGACCCCGCCGTGCCCCGATTATCGCCCACCTCCTCTAGCGTAAACATTGCCAGGAGGACGTCACGTGACCGTGACCGTGACCGCGACCGTGACAGCGACCGCGACCGTGACGCTGCCCACGTCCTCCTCGACGGACCGGAAGTGGTGGTTGCGGCGGGCTCATGCGCCACTTCCGGGAAGGCTGGCCAATCACATCATCACGCAGGGTGCACTGTGTCACCGGTTGCTATTGACTCGCGGGACTGTCCCGGAAGTGCGCACGTCAAACCGGAAAAGCCTTTGAAGGCCAAGCGGAAAAAGAAGCTTGTCTCGAAAAAGAAACTAGCCAGTGGGGAACTGCCTAGCGAGGAGGTTGAGTGTGATGACACATCCTCTGAACATTCCGTGTGCTCTAAGCAAAAGAAAAATAAGAAGCGGCCACGACGCCACTGTGATATCCACAATCCTATCAATCGGGTTCCTAAAGAAGCCTCTTGCGATCCACTTAGTTCAGCTTCCCCGGATGGAAGCGCTGCCAGTGTCATCAACAAGCAAGAGGCACCGAGGGAACCACTGAACATTATTACCGCAGAGTGTGTTCAGGAGAGCATTACCGATGCAAAGACACCCATTTGCACATGTGGTAAAAGTTCTAAACGATCACGATCCAGAGTGAGGCCGGAACCGGAAGGGGGCTCCTCGCTCGTGTCTTCCCATAGTGGGACCTACTATGATGAGTTTGACAAAGTCATATTCAGCAATGACCCTATCTTCTCCGACATGGAGTTTGACGCCAAGGAAGATGCACAGATCCGCACTGAGATGGAGCGCTACCACAAGAGGTCCAACCATCCGGACATCTTCTCCGCTGCGCAAATGGTCAGCACCAACACGATGCTCAAGTTCGCCATTATCGGTGCCGAGTTACAGAATATCTCCGGCGTCAGTCTGCGCAGGGTAAAGTTTCTCTATATATTTTTTTCTCTTCTTCACATTAGTTGATTAAGCGAGGGAAATTTCAATCGCGGACAATAATATTGGTCTTCCTCATTCCAACGCTCCTTGCCCTATCGTAGTAATACCAAACACCAGGCTAAGTAGTGACAAGTATACATTTTTAAGTCACTGGTTTGACTCAATAAAGGTTCGAACCCATGAATCCCACAGCCTACCCAAATAGGAGGCAAATACTCAACTCATTCGGCCATCCAGTCTGGCTAATTTCCTGCTCCAGTTGTCTGCAGATGATTATACTATATATATATATATATATATATATATATATATATATATATGGTGTGTGTTATGTATGTGTGCATGCATGTATACAGTAAAACCTCTCTATACCGACCCCTCTACAGATCGACCACTCCCTTATATCGATCGTTTTATTTGGGTCCCAAAAATACCATTGTATGGATATTCTAACTCTCTAAACCGACCACCTCCCTAAATGGACCACTTAATGTCGGTCCCATCGTTGGTCGATTTAGAGAGGTTTTACTGTATATATATATACATACATACATACATACATACATACATACATACATACATACATACATACATATCATTGATAGATAGCATATGTATATGTTGATATATATGCTTCAAAGAGCTGTTTCCCCCTGACCTTCTCCAGGTAGGGGTACATCCGGGAACTCAAGCTGCGAGGAGTCGGCCGTGGTGGTGGTGGTGGTGGTGGAGGGAATCGGAGGGGGGGGGGGAGTATGGTAAGGGTGAAGAGATGTGAGGAAGATAGCAGATCACAGGAATACTCCTGGCTCCCCTCCCAGGTGCTTCTGCCAGTGTGGATCCTGATGGGTTCCAGCTGTCCTCTTCGTTACCATGGAAACGTTAACATTTGGGGAGACTGCCAGGACGTACCCCACCAGAGGTGGTAGGGAGGGGGTGGCAGGAGAGGGGAGGGGGGTCGGGGTATACATAAATAGTCGCTTGGTATTAGGTGAGGAAGGGCGTTGCCTTCTTAGAAACGCTGATGCCATGGCAACCGGGGGTAAACAATATTGTGGAGATTTAATATCCTTGGAGCACTCGGACTGACGCTATAAATGTGGCATAGAAACTCATGGGAACTATAACTGGGTATAATTTCAGGTGTTAGTAGCTCTGCAGTGTAAATACATGTACGAACTGTGTTGTGATGTGTTGTTCTGAGTCAGCCAAATGAGGGGAAGCTCCTGTGGTTAGTTATTGAGTATAACACCAGGTGGCAGGACAGTCTGGTGGGTAGTACACTGTAGTGGCTGATATAATCTTGTGTATCCTCTTCTATTAATCCAAATTAGTGGATATAATAGGGTAGGCCTACTTCCTGTTCTGTTAATCCAAATTAGCCGATATAATACTGTACTTGCGCTTCTCTTAATCAAAATTAGCTGATGAAGTGATATAATAGTAGCTGATATAATACTTCTTCTTCTCTCAATTCAAATTAGCTGATTTAATATTGTGTTTCCTCTTCTCTTAATCCAAATTAGCTGATATGCTATTGTACTTCCGCTTCTCTCAATAGAAATTAGATCATATAATAATGTGCTTCCTCTTCTCTCAATTCTAATTAGCTGATATAATACTGTACTTCCACTTCTCTCAATCAAAATTAGCTGATATAATACTGTGCTTCCTCTCCTCTCAATCAAAATTAGCTGATATAATACTGTACTTCCGATTCTCTCAATCCAAATTAGCTGATATAATATTGTACTTGCTCTTCTCTCAATTCAAATTAGCTGATATAATACTGAGTTTCCGCTTCTCTCAACCCAAATTAGTTGATATAATATTGTACTTCTGTTTCTCTCAGTTTAAATTAGCTGATATAATACTGTACTTCCACTTCTCTCAATCAAAATTAGCTGATATAATACTGTGCTTCCTCTCCTCTCAATCAAAATTAGCTGATATAATACTGTACTTCCGATTCTCTCAATCCAAATTAGCTGATATACTATTGTACTTGCTCTTCTCTCAATTCAAATTAGCTGATATAATACTGAGTTTCCGCTTCTCTCAACCCAAATTAGTTGATATAATATTGTACTTCTGTTTCTCTCAGTTTAAATTAGCTGATATAATACTGTACTTCCGCTTCTCTTAATGAAAATTAGCTGATATAATACTGTACTTCCGCTTCTCTCAACCCAAATTAGATGATATAATACTCTGCTTCCTGTTCTCTTAATTCAAATTAGCTGATATAATATCGCGCTTCTGAATTAGCTATCCCATTTCATATCTGTTGAAGAATTTGATTTTTAATGTGGTTACTTTCAATACTCTAACATCTAGATATAGAGTTGTTTCGTTACCTTGGTTGAATTAGTATAGGTGCTGAGTAGCTAAACTCAATAAATTGGACAATTATATGGGGATAACAGAAACTAGTATATCTTAAAATTAAGATGTTTTTACAGATCACGTGACGATAGCCTGAACAAGGATAGGAGACAATATTATGATAGGAGAAAATATTATGATAGGAGACAATATTATGTAAGATTATCAGGTATGCTGTAAGATTGTTTCGTGATTAGAAATGATCGATTTAAAAATAATACTGAATTAAAAATAATATATGTCTTAACTATTAAACGAGGCAATTTACGGCTGGTTAATGTTGCTATTATTATTATTATTATTATTATTATTATCACACAGCAGAAGTTCATATGTTCACTTTGCAAATAATACCCACTGTATGCAATTCCGTTTAATCATTCATACCGTTTTGTTTGTGAGTTGGTTGGGCGTACACGCTAAGGTAATTAATTAATTAATATATGCGGCATTGGTTAACCATCCTGTTAATTTCAGACGAACCTACACATAACCCCACGAATCCTCTAAGAAAATAAAATTATGTGTGGTTCATTTTTAAGAGTTCCGATATCAAGAGTTACGATTATGTACCCAACAAATAGATTCCTTTAGGCGAGTCATAATTAGAACTGCTCAAATCCCGGAGTTGCGTTTAATATTTATGGGCTACATTTATTAACAAGAGTAATCTAATATACATATAGAGGCCTACTATATTATATTCTGTAAGGGACCACTCCTGTTATCAACACTATCAGAAGCTTACGTAAAGTAGAGGTATATTATGCCACTTCCTTCAAAATTGTGAAGAATAAAATGCCGATCTTTTACCATAAATATAGATGACAGATTACATACTTTATACCTAATATAATGCACATTATTTTTAGATGCATCCATTGATTAAAACAGGGGAAATTACAATCCATGAAATTGATCTTCATTCCACTGTTCCATGCCTTATTCTAGTAATGCTGAGTGCCAGGCTAGGTATAATATTTTAAGTCATTGGCGTGAGTTGGCTGGGGTTCGAATCCAACGACCCACCACACAGCAAGCGAGCATTCAACTCAATCAGCCATTCAGTGAGAAGGTATGCTTATTCACACACACACACACACACACACACACACACACACACACTCACACACACACACACACACACACACACACACACACACACACACACACTATACTATATATATATATATGAGTCAGGATCACGAAAAGAGGCCAATTGGGGGAAGTTGTCGGCGTCGATCATTGGATGTCGGTGTCGAACAGTATAATTATAGTTTAGCATTGACAGAGGTATTGGAAAGTCCTTAAATTTATCCTGAATGTAAAGGTAGAGAAAACACAACAACCTTATTTGTTTCTAGGATAATTTAATATAAAACAAAGAAATGCAAAACACTTTAAGAATTGCGATGCCGACATCTGTTAAAGTTGTCGGCGTCGATCATTGGATGTCGGCGTCGATCGGCATACTTATAGTTTAGCATTGACAGAGGTGTTGCAACGTCCTTAAATTTATCCTGAATGTAAAGTTAGAGAAAATACAACAACCTTATTTGTTTCTAGGATAATTTAATATAAAACAAAGAAATGCACTACACTTTAAGAATTGCGATGCCGGCATCTTAAATAAACCACCAATTGGCCCATTTTTGTGAGGCTGACTCATATATATATATATATATATATATATATATATATATATATATATATATATATATACACACACACACACACATATACTATATAGAGACACACTTATTATATTAGTTTACTTCTGTTTCTAAAACAGGAGAATGGTAAATCCCATAGGAATATACGATATAATTTCTAAACTTGTGAAAAAGTTAACAATGTGAATGGTCTAGTCCATACATATATTATCCAACATCTTTTTCTCTCTCTCGGATGCAATATATGTTTAAGATGTATTCAACACGCTGGGTTTCATTTTAATTATAAAATAGTTCAAGCTGGTTAAAATAAATGGGTTATCAGGTTAACTATTACGGTTAGCTTATACTTGTATAGTTATAGGTCACATAGGCTACAATGTGTGTTTCACATCCCAGATGGCACCGTGAAGTATGCAAAATGACAGACCTCGTGTCAATGGTCCCACCAGTAGGCCTCTATAGTTAGTTATACATGCTGATCTCACACCAGTGCAGATGGAATGTAGTACATGGCCAGGTCATGCATAATTAATGAAACAGTGTTCTGGTGGTCGGGGTGGGTGGAGGGTGAGGGGGTCATGAGAGCGGGCCTTGGCGCCCCCCACCCCCTACCCCCATGGGTGACGGGGTCCAGTGGGGTCATGTCACCATTCTCCAGGGGGAGGAACAGCGGCTGGAAGAACCTTCCGAGTTCACTCAGGTGAAGCTGACTTAGACCACGTGACATGTGTGGGAATATCCCTCATCGGCGCACTACATACCATTGCACTTGGATACGTTGAGAGGGTCGCGCTATAGCTCAGATACACACGCCTAATCCCGCCATTACGCCGTGTCACTCGCCAAAGTGTGCACCTTTGCATGTAGTATCGGAACTGAGAGGAAGGGACACCGCCTGGATAAATCACACTCGTGATCTAGGCCACAGACACACAGCCTGTCACGTCGGTCTAGGTTGACGCGCATGAATCTGAACTTCACAACTCGGTGAACCGGCCTCCCCAGCTTGCCTAGCAGCCATCTTGCAGACCTCTCTTTGATTGTAGTGGACATTAACAAACTTCAATCATGTCGCAACAAGCAGGAACGGGGATCTTAAACTCCCTCAAAAATAAGATGCAACATTTGAGGGAAGAGCTGGAAAAATACAAGGACCTTTACGAAGAGAAATGCCATGAAACCGAAGAGGAGAAAGCAAAGCGAGCGGAAGTAGGTGCTCCGTTCCCCACTCTAGTAGTAGTTGTACACAGTCAGTGGTAGATGTTGTCGACACACGGCCGTGTTTTCTTTTTAAGTTTAAGAAGTGATCGTGGTGTATTTGGGATTTAATACATCGCTGCTAATCGTATCGATAATACTAATGCTTATTCACATTCGGTATATACAGCTGAAATGTACTCTAGCGTGTGAAAAACACAATAGTTCTGGCAAGATCGTGGCCAGACAAGCTTGCGTGTTGGTTGGGCAGAGCCAGGCCCAGGGTCACGTTAGTTTTAGTAAGTAAGTGCCAGTGGAAGCCGGCTCGTAAATATAAGTTATAACACGACTCTATAACTACGAAATACATTTTGAGCATTATAAAGCCACTCCAAGCTGGCAATATTTTCGGTGTGCACCTAATGAAGATGGGTATGGGGGCAACGGTGGCGTTATTTGGGCATGTATTTGCAGTGCCAGTGGCTTCCAAAGCAAAGGAGTCTGAGTTGGCAGGTGTCACAAACTTCAGTGACAAACGGCTCGCGCCGCGTCTGGCCTCTGGGGTGGCGGAGTAAAATTGTTCAATTCAATTTGTTGGGTTTTTTTCAACACAACTCACAAGTCCCATCGAATATGCAAACTAACCAACGGGTGCATAGCCATATTTTCACGATGTAAAACTAATATACACCGAGGTGCAGGTGCGGTGTCACTCACTGTCAGCGGTTTGATTTCCCTCCCGACATTGTTTACACTTGGATGGTGTGACACTTGTGACTTGACAGTGAAGCCACTCCCATTAAAAGTGGGTGTGACTAACTTTGATTGCTACATGTGCAGACACTTGTCACAGCGCTGCCCGGTCACCTGTGATAGTTCTCACAGTCACAGTGGGCGTAATCGATTAATCAACTCGGGTCACCCGAGCCACTTTTTGGCCGATGCGCACATCCTACAGACTTGGATTGAATACGCGGAGGCTTAATGATTAATCCAATTTTTTTTTTAATAACCGATATAACTACAGCAAAATAGGATTTAAAGTATTTTATGATCGCATAGTTTAGTTATATTTCCATTTCATTAATCTGTGTTACCCCAAAAAAACCATGTAGGACTGGTACTGGTAAGCTATTATCCTGCAGGACTGTACCAGTACAAATGTGACGTCATCGTTCCTAGCAAACCCCAGCCAAGAGGTGGTGTTGCGGTTTCCCAGGGACACCAGTTTGTGAGGGACACATCGCTTCTGCACATGCGTCAAAATCAAACAGCATCATCACTAACCTTATACATTTAATATAATGTTTTTGGTAAAGATGTTTTCTATATGTGTACCAAGCGATTTGTTTCTAGATGGTGTAATTTGGGAGATATTTGACATCTTCTGTATGAAGATTTGCTCACGGCCGTTAACAATGCATTTGAATGGAAGTGTCCCTGGCAAACTGGTGTCCCTCGGAATCCGCATCAGTGGGTTACTGGGGTTAGGTCGTTTTGCACACGGCACATGATTTTGTCAACTCCACTCACTGTGTTCAATTTGAAATTCTAGCAACTTGGGTGACCCAAATCGCCCGGGTCGTGTTGATCGATTACGCCCTCACTGTCCTACTTTCCCAGTCACACAGCAAATGCTGATGTGGGGACGAGGAGAGTTGGGGGTGGGGAGGGTGGAGGGGAAGGTGGCAATGCTCTACTTAATGCATGGTATGCATCCTAATTTTGCAAGCCGTGCACGTAAATAAGCGTGTTGCCAGTTGATACACATGCCAATACAGGCCTAGATTGTAGATACATAGTAAGATAGATATTAAGATATTCCTCTAAGGCTCTAGGCATTAAAGTTGCATAGTCCGATGGTTTTGAATTTTGGTATTTTTTCTGAGATAAATATATTATTTTGGCCAGATTGCCAAAACTCTGGCACCATAGACTTGTGCAGTAACAGGTTCTGTTATATTCACTCAGTATTGCCTTCTATGCAGAAACAAATGCTTAATAAGTTCATCAGTATCTAAGTTAGATGTGTAAAATAAAAAATTAGATTATTGCTTTGGTTTTGAAAATTTGATGTTTCATCGGACTATGCAGCTTTAAGGTAAACTAAAATAGCCTATGTCTAGATGAGTCATATTAGGTATGTGAATTTTTTTTTCAAAGTTAACAGATTCCAACATAATATATATCATTGCAAAGGAACTGGAAAATTCTTTTCTAATGATACCTAAATCATCATGTGACAATTATCAAGGTAGTTGTTACACTTTATAAAGCGTTTTTTTATGGGTAATTTTGGTCCATTGTTTCAATGGAAAACCAGTTGAATTCTGTGACTCATCTAAGATGAGTCTTGGCATGTGTGAAAGCTGAATCGCGGGTGGCGGGTCAATCCAGTATCTCTGTCACCACTTTACCAGACACACCTTTTTCTCCACCCTCAAAATCAATGTTCCGGTGCTCCAATTGACATCAAATTACATCCTAACATGGAGAGATGTATAAAGAAACAAAATAAACTAGTTTCAAAAATATAAAAACTTAACCTGCATGTAGTATTAGTGACTTTAACAAACATAAATTTGAATAATGATTTCCCCCCCCCCCCCGCTTCTATAAATTGGACAGCAAATATTTGTGGATGTGGCATTGGAGAAAAATGTAGTCCTAAAATAAAGGTTGCAAGTGACGTGGAAAAACAGTCGGGTGTGCAGCGCACACATACCATTGGACAAACGAGTAGCATGAAGGCGGCATGTTTTTCGCGTACCTAGTCATATATTCCATCAAGTCATAATTGCTTTGGTAGCCCTAATTCATTGTATTATGCAATGCAAATAATAATGGTGTGGGGAGGGGGAAATCTAGTGCTACTCAGTAATGAGTTCTTTGGTTTCTATTACATATTACCATCCGTATTATCTTAGTTTCATCATATCTGAAAAATGTGTCACAGACACGGGCGTTACTAAATCAACCAAATATTTCAATTATTTTCTTTGGGTTCAATCCTGATTGCTACGTGTATATTTAACCCTGGCCTTCCCTAGGATCATGTATGAAAAGAACTTTGTTATTTTCATTATTATTGATCTTTTGTTATTGGTAGTCTTCGTTTAAACAAAAACAAAAAACACCAGAAAATTAAATTGTAATTCCAAATGTCTACATATGATGTCATAATATTGGCTCATAAGTTAATTCCCGGCCGTAGCAATCAGTCATTTAATCAGTATGTTTAAATTGATAGTTGATGAATGGGAGGAATTATTACTGAAGAGGATAGGGTGATAGTAATAATAGTGTCATGAGGGTGATGAAAATGGGAAATATTGCGCCTAGAGCGGGACTCGAACCCACATCTCTTTGCATTCCGGACCAGTGTGCTAACCATTACACCACCTAGGCTCCCCGATATCAACACACTCCCCATGCCTACCTGTCTATGTGGTTACTTGCCTGAGAGGTCAGTGCCGACTACTACAATAGTGTCATGCATTATGCATACATATTTAAAACACTAAATAAACCCCATGACCTGTGGTCGGTCAGGCCATGTTTGTCCTATGGGGAATATTCATGACTGTTCGTCGCCACAGTTCGCGATCCCCTGCCTGTTGAATTACTACGGGCACCTACCTATACCGTAGCAAAGAATGACTTCATTTGATCAAATTACTTGCTCCTAGCACAAACGCCGGTGCATATATCGAGTTTTAAAAACATTCTTTTTTAAAAAGAAGGAAACATGCGCTTCATTATTGTTTGATAGATTTTAAACAGAAATAGGAATAAATATTTCTATTAGCTAACAACAACCGCGAGCAGTTTGGTGTGAACACACGCGCACACACATACACACACCCTTGTGCGACCAGCCTGTGTTGCAGCCTCAGGTGCTTTCCAAGTAGTCATGTGCCGGGGGTAATTCACCCAGTCTTGATGACTGGCCCTGTCGCTATGTATGCTGGTGATTTTTTCTTCTTATTGAAACGCAGTCACAAATCCCACAATAATTGTCTAACCACGGAACTACTCATGTCCGGCTGGGTTTATATATCCTTGGTTCTCCTTAGTAATGCTGTCTAATTTTCTCAGAACTCAGTAGTATTATTATTTATTTATTTATAATTATATTCTTTTATTGCATTGGATCGGGGTGACCAAATTGTTAAGAGTTAACAATTAGTCTTACTTCCTGTGTGCTCGTGGTTCGAACCCCGACCGCGTCAAATCAATGACATAAACACACATGATGCTTGTTGCTATTTAGCCTGATACTCGGCATTAATATGGTATGGAATGGGTTGTTCAATATCCGGATAATTTTACCGGGTGGGATACCAACTCTTGTGCCAGTCTCCATGTTACCAGCTCTTGTGCCAGTCTCCCAGTTACCAGCGCTTGTGCTAGTCTCCCACTGTTACCAGCTCTTGTGCCAGTCTCCCACTGTTACAGCTCTTGTGCCAGTCTCCCACTGTTACAGCTCTTGTGCCAGTCTCCTACTGTTACCAGCTCTTGTGCCAGTCTCCTACTGTTACCAGCTCTTGTGCCAGTCTCCTACTGTTACCAGCTCTTGTGCCAGTCTCCTACTGTTACCAGCTCTTGTGCCAGTCTCCTACTGTTACCAGCTCTTGTGCCAGTCTCCCACTGTTACCAGCTCTTGTGCCAGTCTCCCACTGTCCCAGTGGGGTGGTGTGGTACCTCATGAGTGTGCACTGTCAGTCTTCTCACAAGTCAGAATACCTGTCCTGATATGACTAACTGTTGCTAGGACGTAAAGCTCCAGCAGGCAAAGTCAAACATCTAATTTTAACATTTGATTTTACTCAGTGTTATTCTCTACATTTGTTTAACGACGACCCCCCCCAGCACAAAAAGTAGATATAGTCTATTGGGGGATTCTCTACAGTGATACAGTTGTCAGCTGGTTTGATTCCCTGGGAAATGAGTAGCAATTGAGTCAATAAAAACCCTTGTTGTTCCCATGCATCAAACCTCATATCGGGAAATAACTGATTAGTATGCCTGACCTAGGTGTCACTATTGAAGCAGTGAGTTCCGGAATGTTTAGTGGCCAATTAAATGACAAATGTGGGGGGGGAGGTGGGTGGACAGGATGAAGAATGAATCAATAATTGCCATGTAAGTGACATGTCAGAATATGGTTTGGCTTCTCTTAATGTACTAAGTAAGATCTTCATGACCATCGTGGCGACATAATTCCACCGTGTGAAATGTTGTACACGGAGTTCCCTCCAGCATGGGACTTGCCATGTGTCCATGTTTTTCAGTCACACTAGTTCAGTTTTGTTTGAAATTGCAGTTTTGTTTGAATTTGCATAATCCGAAAGTTTTGTGTTTGTGTCATTTATAATGATTTGTTTGTCCTTAATGATGTGGTTTTTTTTTCTTGAAGATTTATACTGCCTATCATGGATAAGTCTGAATAGACTTGTTTTCACCATTAGACAGTTTGTCGATAGAAAGCCCGGGCATACACTTTTACTGGCCCAAGGGATTTTTAACCTCCCACACCACATAGACATGGTATGAGAGTAACTGGCCTTTGATGACGCTGTAGGTTATACACCTGCTTACTTAATGTACTAAGATCTTCATGGCCATCGTGGCGACATAATTCCACTATAGGAAAAGTTGTGCACATAATTCCCTCCAGCATGGGACTTGCCGTGTGCCCATGTTTTTTAGTCACACTACTTCATGTTTCATTTTAAGTTGCACAGTTTTGTTTCAGGTTGCATAATCCAATGTTTTTGTATTTTGCTTTGTGTCATGTTTGTGTCATTTACAATTAATGAATTATCTTTTGTTGACTTGCATGGATATTAAATCGTGACATGAACATGGTTGAGAAATTGTCAGTGGGTTTCCGATTAAATTCTAATTTGTTGTCATATGGGTCATTTCCCCATGCTTAGCACTGTCTGAAACAGGAAGTAATATTTTCACTTATTTTTGTTGGAGATAACACTTCTAGGTTGAATCTTTCCTAAACCTTTATTGCCTAGCTGACCCACATCGAACCAATGTACTCTGGTTACAGTTAGTATAATGGGGGACATGTGGGCTAGTTAGTTTTTCTGACACTTGGTGGTGCATCGGTACTAGTGGGCATAAACGGCCATTGACAATGCGTTGAGTTTGCCGGTACGCGCAGTGCAGAATGTTTATTTTATTCAAAATTAATAGAAATATAGCACCCTAACCATATAAATTTAATATAATCTATTCGTTGGATATGTTTTCTATATATGTGTACCAAGTGGTTTGTCTCTAGGTGGTGTGGTTTTAGAGATATTTGACTTCTATATGAAGATTGCTCACGGCCATTGACAATGCATTGAGTTTGCCGGGACGCGCAGTGCAAAACGTCTATTTTATTCAAAATTAATAGAAATACAGCACCCTAACCGTATAAATTTAATATAATCTAATCGTTGGATATGTTTTCTATATGTGCACCAAACAGTTTGTTTCTCAGTGGTGTGGTTTTAGAGATATTGCCATTGACAATGCATTGAGTTTGCTGGTATGCGCAGTGCAAAACGTTTATTTTATTCAAAATTAATAGAAATGCAGAACCCTATCCTTATCAATTTAATATAATCTATTCGTTGAATGTGTTTTCTATATGTCTACCAAGCGGTTTGCTCTAGGTGGTGTGGTTTTAGAGATATTTCACTTCTGTATGAATATAATTCAAGATTGCTCACGGCCATTGACAATGCAGTGAGTTTGCCGGTACGCGCAGTGCAAAACATTTATTTTATTCAAAATTAATAGAAATGCAGAACCCTAACCTGATAAATTTAATATAATCTATTTGTTGAATGTTTTCTATATGTCTACCAAGCGGTTTGCTCTAGGTGGTGTGGTTTTAGAGATATTTCACTTCTTCTGTATAAATATAATTCAAGATTGCTCACGGCCATTGACAATGCATTGAGTTTGCCGGTACGCGCAGTGCAAAACATTTATTTTATTCAAAATTAATAGAAATGCAGAACCCTAACCTGATAAATTTAATATAATCTATTTGTTGAATGTTTTCTATATGTCTACCAAGTGGTTTGTCTCTAGGTGGTGTAGTTTTAGAGATATTACACTTCTTCTGTATGAAGATTGCTCATGGCGATTGAATTTGCAGTGTTACAGTGTGCCCTAGAGGCCCACTACTTCAGTGGTGGTGCGAACGGCAGGAACTTGAACTAAAAAGTCAGAGGTCCCCCATTGTAATAACAATTAGTATAATTACCTGAGAGAGAGAAAGGAAGAAAAAACATACATAAAATAGCTATCTACTTTAGACAGAAGAGTTTTGTAGTCGAGATATGATGGATTGTGTAAATATGATTATGAGCTCATTTGGTGCGGCTATGGTATGAATAATGTATTCAGCTGATATGTGTGGAGTGTCACCAGGCTGGCCAGTCATGGTGATGTCGGGGTCAAAGGGGGGGTAGATGTGTTAGTTGTCTTGTATCTTTGTCCTGGTAATGATATTTTTATGCAGTAATGTCCCTCTCACACTCTACCCCGACCCTACAGGGGTGAAAACCAACCCATTAGAAAAGCTGGCGAAGAATTTCGACATGCTGGGTTAATTAACTGAGCTGGTAAATTCTTAATTTAAGAAGCACAATATATTCTTTATGGACGTCTTCATATTTACCCACTACTTTTGAGTTGGAAAATATAATAAAACATATACTTTAATGTAATTTAAAAGTGAAATCGATGGCGTTCTCTGGCCGCCATCTGGTCTTTTTGCATTCTCTCCCATTTCACCAACTCTGTGTTGATATAAGTAACCATTTGACACTGGTGCCAGGCATTCGACTTCCTGTTCCATACTAAAGCTATTTTCGCCCGTATTTAGATTACGTTGTCGTTCACCCCTAAACTGTAAGTACGGGTGAATCTTTTATCTACCCCGACCCCTGCCATTGCACTCCCTCTACACTCATACACGCTAATGTTTTGATTGCATGTGTATGATTAGGATTATACAAAGGCAAATAACATATATATATCAATATTTATTTGCCTCATATTTACAGTAAAACCTCAAAATAGACCGCTCATGGGACCGCCTTTAAATAGTTCATTTAGGGATGTGGTAAATTTAGGGAGTTTTTCCATCATTGCAATTGTATTGTATGGGCGATAGTTTGGGACCCAAATAAAGCGATCGATATAAGGGAGTGGTCAATCTGTGGACGTGGTCGGTTAGGGAAGTTTTACTGTATATAATACCCCAAAAGAAATAGGGGCAAGTAACTTGTGGAGTACAAGGATTATGCCTATATAAAAATAACAGAAGAAATACTGTGTATTTGTAAATCTGCCAATGGTCAGCGTGTAGGATTTGATCTGTCACGGGTTCGGGATCACCTCGGACGGTGGCGCCACCGGCGGAATGCGACATGGCTAACTGGCAGGGATGAAAGATCTCCGCGGTTTCGCGGATTTCCGGGATTGTTTATATTCACCGATTAATGTTAAACAAAATTCCAAAAAATGGGATGTACATGACACCAGTTGGGTGGTTCGAATCCCTTTCTTATATGACCTTAGATGCAGCTAGAACATCGATTCTAAACAAGAAAGTGTTTGGTATGGGCGGTGTTGCATAATGCAATCACAACAATGCTAGTTGAAACCTGATTTCCGGTATTTTTCCACGATTCCCTGACAAGGCTAAACCTATGGGAGAATATCCACATTTCCGCTTTTTTTTTACCCCCGGGAGATTACGTTCATCCCTGAAATGGGGATCGCCCACCTCACTGCTTTGAAAAACAATTTTGTTGTATTGTCGGCACAGGCGATTCTACCTGAGCCAAAGTAGGATATAAACCTACTTCAACCCATTTCCATGTTTTGTTGTTCTGTCGGCTATGATTTATATCTATGTATATTATATATGTCATATGTATATATATTATGTATGCTATTTGCCTGTATATGTGTGCTATTTGTGGCTTTGTATTAGCCCAGTCGTTCGGAAGCACACTGCACATTAGTTGGCCGGAGTGTGGGGGGAGTGTGTTGCAAGGTGGGGTGGGGCGAGAGAGCCATGAATTACTGCATACAAATATCATTTCCAGGGCAGGGCCAATGACCCTAACATATCTACCCCTATATGTATGTTGTCAGTATGTTGTTTATGCTGTTCTGGCCTAGTTAGATACTCATGATGGCAGCTACTGCATCGTTGGATCCCACCCACACAGATCCAACTCCTTCTTCCCTCTCCTCCTCCTCCTCCCCCCCCCCAATCTCCCTCCACCTTCCACTGGTTGGCTCACTGTCAGAATAATGTGACATGAGTGGAATATCTGGTCATGGTGCCAGCGGCCCGATTTCCCAGTGGGGCAGCACTATAAAGTCGCCATGAATGCTTACTGTCACAAGTCGGTACCCATCCTGATATGACCGTAGATGTTTCCAGGATATAAAACTCTCAACAACTAACCAACCATCCCTCTCCTGCCACCTCTCTCTTTCCCCTTTTCTCCTCCCTCCTCCCTCCCTGTTTCTGACATTTCCAATTATATAAGACCGTCCATCATGTTAGTTTAGTGAGTACTGACGGTAGCAGGTCAGTCGGACCCGGTTTGAGTCCCGCCCACCTTATTGAGGCTATGGGGACTTTAGGTCTCACAAAACAAACTTAATTTCCCTCTAGTATTATTACATTTTTTTAACAGGGGCTATTTAACAGCGAGCTTATTTACGTGTCGTATAAGCATTATACAAGTATAATTAATCGGAAGCTATCTAGTATCTTTACATTTTTTTAACTGGGCTATTTAACAGCGAGCTTATTTACGTGTCGTATAAGCATTATACAAGTATAATTAATCGGAAGCTATCTAGTATCTTTACATTTTTTTAACTGGGCTATTTAACAGCGAGCTTATTTACGTGTCGTATAAGCATCATGCAAGTATAATTAATCGGAAGCTTTCCACCAGAGCTCCTCCTATGCTCCACCCTCAGTAATCTACTGTTGGGTTCTTTATATTATTGGTCATCAACTACTGTGCTTTGACAACCTCAGACCCGCTTGTGGCGCCACCTGTCTGTACACGCCCTGGCTTGTCAGCTTACCCGACATCACACTGTTATACGCCTCATCAGGGTAAAATGGGTAAAATTCCATACCCTTAAATTTTCGAAGGGTACGACTCTGTACTCTGAAATTGTTGGTATCATATTTTTTTAAGGGTTCTTCAATCAGCCAGACAACAAAGCCTGCAGGTCCACCCCGCCCCCATTCTGCGTACTCACAAATTATAAGTCCACCAAGGTTTAGAGTTGAGTGTATTTGATTTGTATGAGAACCCTCGACCTGTTTATGTAACGCTTGTGGTTTCATGTGTGTCAGGGCTCTGCGATGACTGCAAATTACTTACCCATGGGGCAAGTAGAACTAGAACGCAACAATTTTGTTGTCTCCTATTTCAGGCATAATTTATTATATGACTCTGAAGCCCCAAAGTGGCTGACCCTGTGACCTCCACGGGTGTTTTGGGGGCATTGACATTTAAAGAAATTATGATTTAACAAAAATTGTAGTAGCATAGTCCGATGGTTTTTGAGTTTGTCATCTTCTTAGATAAATATATTAGGTTGATCGTCGTAATCCACTTTACTATGGTTTGAAGGAAGTTTGCTATGAAATAAATAATTTTGAGGAACTATTTGAAATGAACAGGGATGAAAGATCTCCGCGGTTTCGCGGATTTCCGCGTTTTTAAAATAATATTTTTTTTTTAAAGCTATTAATATACATCCAAGGAATCAGGATGTATATATGACAACATGAAGTTGTGTAGTTCCGAATCCCGTTATATGACCTTAGATGTAGCTATAACATAAAATCCAACTAAGAACGAGCTAGGCATTGTGCCATCTTAGATTAATACAGTCAAAACAAGACTAGTTGAAACCTGACTTCCAGCATTTTCCGCGATTCCCCGACACTGCTAAGTCTATTGGAGAAAATCCGCTTTTTCGTGGAAATTCGCAGTCGGTATAATAATTCCGCATTTTTTGCTGGAGACCACTTTCATCCCTGAATGAAAGCATCCAAAATAATTTTGGCAAGCACACCAAACACTCCTGGGGCCGTATGCAGGAGTCAGTGTTAGCGAGGCAAAACGGTGTTTGTCGGGAATTCCGGGTTAGCGGCGAAAAAATGGTATGCACGAGTCAGTGTTAGGCCTAACACCAAAGGCTTAACCGGTGTTACCTTAACCCTAAAAAATATCAGGTTTACCGAGTTTATTAGGCCCAAATCTATTCAATGCTGTCATATTTAACAGAATTACATACGCAATAAGTGAGATTTTATCAATTTAACCCTAAATTCGAAGCAATATTAACGCTGCTGCCGTAACGGCGGAGATATTAATACTTATATTTTCGAATCGACGAACGTAAAGTAAACAAGTCGCCGCATCGACGTCGCTTTCCCTACTAGCGGCGGCGGCGGATTGTTTACTGTACGTTCGTCGATTCGAAAATATAAACATTAATATCGCCGCCGTTACGGAGGCAGCGTTAATATTGCTTCGAATTTAGGGTTAATTTCCTCAAATGTCACTTATTGCGTATTTAATTCGGTTAAATATGATCGCATTTGGTCGTAATGCTCGCATTGCGCTTGATGTGTGGAGAGGAAGAGACCCTCCCCCCGCCTGCCGCTGTCGCGCAGCATTCACGCCTCCCCTGCCACCCGCCTCTCAGCGTTCTCCCCGGCCCGCCGCTTTCTCACCTCCCCCAACCTCGCCGTCCCCTCCTCCCTTATAAGGCCGCCCGCCGGCCTCCCTCAGTCACTCGCCTTCCTGCCGTCCTCCCTGCTGCTCCAATCTTCTTTTTTTTTTGGCCTTCACCTCGGACCGTTGGCCGTCACCTCGGACCGTTCTCCACCTCGGACCGCTCCAACACCAGCAGCATGCCCGGAAGCGAGGGGACGCCACCGCCGACCCCGAGGCGGCGGACGGCGTACGGCACACCGCCCATCCCAGCACCTCGGGCACACGTCGCCGGGGGGGTGCACCCTCCCCCGCCACCTCGAGCACGCCTTCACCTCGGACCGTTGGCTGTCACCTCGGACCTCGGACCGTTCTCCACCTCGGACCGCTCCAACACCAGCAGCATGCCCGGAAGCGAGGGGACGCCACCGCCCACCCCGAGGCGGCGTACGGCACACCGCCCATCCCAGCACCTCGGGCACACGTCGCCGGCGGGGCACACCCTCCCCCGCCACCTCGAGCACGCCTTCACCTCGGACTGTTGGCCGTCACCTCGGACCTCGGACCGTTCTCCACCTCGGACCGCTCCAACACCAGCAGCATGCCCGGAAGCGAGGGGACGCCACCGCCCCACCCCGAGGCGGCGGATGGGGTACAGCACACCACCCATCCCAGCACCTCGGGCACACGTCGCCGGGGGGGCGCACCTTCCCCCGCCACCTCCAGCACCGCGGAAGGGAGCCCGGACCAGCGCCGCGGCCACCCATGTCACCCAGCCATGGCACCCTGGA
This sequence comes from Branchipolynoe longqiensis, assembly GCA_030323885.1. Classification (NCBI taxonomy): domain Eukaryota; kingdom Metazoa; phylum Annelida; class Polychaeta; order Phyllodocida; family Polynoidae; genus Branchipolynoe; species Branchipolynoe longqiensis. Next base: position 7,846,463 of record CM059188.1, read on the forward strand.
ACTATCTCCAGCCACCATGCCTACGCTCTCACCGCAGTCACCATTAGACTGCTGGTCGCCCATGCCCCCAGGTCATCACCTCGCACCTCACGCCTCAGACACAGCCCAGCCTCACGAGGAACCCTCCCCAGACATGCAGCCCCAGACAGCACAGCCGCCGACCATCACGGCCTCCACGACACAGCCCTCATCCTCACCGCATCTCTCCAAGGAGCGGGCCTCCCCAACCTTTTTGGCCGCCCGCTCCCTGTCGACGTAGGCCCCGGACACATCACCACACCCAGACCTTCAACTTCCCCAGCCTCCGCCAACCCCGCCCAAGCCTCCCGCGCTTCCCGGCCCAGGCCCTGGACTTCAGACGCGGCCTACACCTCGGGCCCCCGCCTCGGGCGCACCTCGAGCCCTCTCCTCCCTGGACCTCTGAGGCGGTGCATGCACACATGCCCCGCCCCGCCCCCTCGGGCGCGCCTCGAGCCCTCTCCTCCGTTTTGGTGGAGGGCTCTTCGGCGCCCCTCCCCTGAACTCTCTAAGCTTAAGGTATACCTCCGCTCCATCTGAGCCTCCTTTACCTCATCACCTTGCTTGCTTTATTCTGCTCCTCATGAGCCTCCTTACTTGCATTTCTATTGTACCTAATCTCTATGTTGCTCCTCATGAGCCTCCTTACTTGCATTCTTGTATACCTGTTTCTCTGAGGCGTACCAATAAACGCCTCTTTTCTCCACATCCGCCTCGCTTTCTTCCTTTTCGCACATCGGTCGTAATGCTCGCATTGCGCTTGATGTGTGGAGAGGAAGAGACCCTCCCCCCGCCTGCCGCTGTCGCGCAGCATTCACGCCTCCCCTGCCACCCGCCTCTCAGCGTTCTCCCCCGCCCTCCCCCCAGCCCGCCGCTTTCTCACCTCCCCCAACCTCGCCGTCCCCTCCTCCCTTATAAGGCCGCCCGCCGGCCTCCCTCAGTCACTCGCCTTCCTGCCGTCCTCCCTGCTGCTCCAATCTTCTCCACCCACCCACCCAACTCTTCTTCTACTACTGGTGGAGGGCTCTTCGGCGCCCCTCCCCTGAACTCTCTAAGCTTAAGGTATACCTCCGCTCCATCTGAGCCTCCTTTACCTCATCACCTTGCTTGCTTTATTCTGCTCCTCATGAGCCTCCTTACTTGCATTTCTATTGTACCTAATCTCTATGTTGCTCCTCATGAGCCTCCTTACTTGCATTCTTGTATACCTGTTTCTCTGAGGCGTACCAATAAACGCCTCTTTTCTCCACATCCGCCTCGCTTTCTTCCTTTTCGCACATCAATATATTTAAGCCTAATATATCGCTAAAGACGCAGAGGGATTTCCCAAGTCTATTAATAAATTCACGTTTAGCTATAATGTTAGTGTTACGCGCTCCTGCATACCATTTGACCGAATTCTTCGGTTCGGAGATAGCTAAACGGTAACAGACTCTAACACCAAAACCCGCTAACACTGACTCCTGCATATGGCCCCAGGTTGTGATCTAAATTCCAGTCTCGTGATGGTGTGAGACTAATTAGGGCAAGACTTATGAGAGGTCACGAGATTAACCTTTATCAGAAGTGTCCCTACTTTCTGAAAGTAGTTGTTCATAGGGATGGGGTGATAAATAAATAAATTATTCTTTTTTTTTTCTTAAAAAAATAAAAATAAACAGCCCCAAATCATTGGATAATGCACCCGTATCTCAGTTGGAGAGAGAACTAAATGGAGGTAGAAGTTTTGGTTTTGAAAATATTGGCCTTCATACTTGTCTCATCTTAATTTTACTTGTCCTGGACTATTGGTACATGAGCGGTGCTGACGAATTCTGTAGGGGGGGGGGGGGTTGTTTTGTAAATATTAAAAAAAAGATGTTTTGCAGTTGTATACTGTGTGGTATAGACACTGTCTGTGGCGTGTTGTCGAAATACATGTCCACTTGTACATAATGCGGGCCATTGGGTGGGGGTGGGGGTCAGAGATGTGGGGGCCGGTGTGGCGGTTTAAAATCTCAGTGTGTTTAGATGCTACGCTCGGGGTTCTGCACATGCGTCAAAATCTAACAGCATTTCAGAGTATTCGATTAATCAACTCGGGTGACGATAGCAACTTTTTGACGCACAAATGTGACGTCATCGCTCCTAGCCAACCCCAGCCAAAAGGTGGGTTAAACTTTTTGCACAAGGGACGTGTTTTTGTCAACTCCACTCGCGGTGTTCTATTTGAATTCCTAGCAACTCGGGTGACCCGAGTTGCCAGGATCGTGTAAATCGGATACGCACATGCGCATAACCCATTGACGCATGCGTAGACACACTGAGATTTTAAACCGGGATCTGGGACGCCGTCACTCCTTCCCATACTCCCATCCCAGCCCAGCCATCGACCGGGAGTGCTGTGACGTCATAATGTCAGCATTTTCATCTTTCAGGGAGGGAATACCTCAGGCTCCGCGATTTCGATGATTTCCACTGTTATTAATGATCCGTAGCTTCTAATACTTTCTCCTTCTTTTAAAGAAAATATTGTGGACGTTTTTAATCATTCTAAGATATATAATTGAACAGTTTAAACTAAAACTTCATAGACTGGCGCTCGGCATTAATAGGATAGGGCAAGGACTGGTTAGCTCAGTGTCAGGATAATGTGACTGAGTGGTATAGTGGGTCATGGTGCTGGCGGCCTAATTTCTCAGTGGGGCAGCACTATAAAAGTCGCCATGAGTGCGCACTGTCACAAGTCGGTACCCGTCCTGATATGACCTTAGATTTTGCTAGGACATAAAAGAACAACAAAAAAACAAAAAAAACTGTCCAGGAGGGGGGGGGGAAGTAATGAAAGTCAACTTTTATACAGGAATCTTCAAACACAAACCCAGGACCATGCTGCATTCGGTGTGCCTGAAACGACTATTTTGCACCAGTTGGTGAAAATGTGGCTGTGACGTAACGCGCATTCAGCTCTATTCGTATCACCCATTCGAACTGATAAGAGAGCTATTCATATTTCACGTATTCGGATTCTACACAACAACCTATCAAAACAAATGAAATTACACTACTTGAGAACAAAAGAGATTGGGGGGGGGGGGAACATTCAGCAAACTGCTTAGATTAAATTTGATTTTGGTTTATATATGGAGTGTCCATATGGCGTATATGGAAAGAAATACAAGGGATTGTGAAGTATTGTGGTCGCAGTTCGTGGTTGACCGCTATAGCGGGGGTAGGGGGGGTCGGACGCTACCTCTCCTCAGTTTGGGATCGAACCCATTACCCCTCGCTCAGGGAGCTGACACTAACTCTAGTCCATCCCGTGCGCACAGGAAGGTTATTTTTAGGGTTTTATATCCGAGCAACAGGGTGGGTACCGACCTCTGACACTACACACTCATGAGTTATGGCAACTTTCTAGTGCTGCTCCACTGTGAACCCTAGCCGCTAGCATCATGACCCAATATCCCACTCAGCCATATTATCCTAATATTCAGAAAACTAGTCCTTGCCCTATTCTATTAATACCGAGCACAAGGCTAGGTAGCGAACACTATGACTTTTGTGCTTGTCCTTGATTTTTGTATGGCCTTGATTTGACTCGATCGGGGTTCGAACCCGCAACCTAGCGCACACAGATCAACCCAGTCAACATTCTTAGCGATTCGGAAGGTTTGTCGAGTGGTTGCCGGTAGTGATAGTGGTGGGTGACTTGGTGGTTGCCATGGTAACGCCCTGTCGGATGTAGGACGGTACTGGAGACACGGGTGATGGTAGGCGGAGCAGGGGCCGGGGAGACGGACCCCTGCCAGCCAACTTTATCGGGCTGGTCCTTAGTACAGTGAAACCTCGCTAACCGACCACCTCCACAGATCGACCACTCCCCTATATCGATCGCTTTATTTGGGCCCCAAACGATCGCCTATACAATGCCAGTGTACATACCATTGTAATGCTTTTTGTTTTTTTTAAACAGCTCCCTAAATGGACTATTTACAGTCGGTCCCATGGTTCGTCGATTTAGAGAGGTTTTACTGTACAAATAAAAATACCCCCCTGACATACATTGTGTGCCACGCCCACTCTACCACGGGACAGCAGACTGGGTTAACTAACACCTCACCCACACACTGCGCGCGCCTACGGCTACCACCCTGTACGACGAGGAGCTGTGTGCACGCCACCAGGGCGGCGTTAATAGACGAGATCACCGTTCCGAGTGCGCATGCGCTGAAAACGGCGTTGGCAGCAAAGCAAGGGCATACAGACATTGAGTTTGCCGATACGCATACGGAAAAACTTCGATTTTATTCAAAATTAATATTTTTTTAAATACATAACAATTTGGCACAAACATGGATGGATGGATGCAATATAATAATATAATGAATGTGTTTAAGACACAACTCTCCATAATTAAGCATTTTGAGCTAAGAAACATACAATTTCAGTCACTTTACAGGCTGATTTTTACATCACTATTGATAAGTGATTCTTGTTCTAAATATTAAAATGTCAAATGTGTCAACAAAAACTTGTTTGAAAGAAATATATAACCAATGTCTGATTAACCCTACCCATTTTCTAACCAAACAAATGTCATAAACCATAAGATATACATAAAAACATGAATTAAATGAAGTTGGGTGGATCTCGATGTTGACCGGTACATACATTGTCTAGTTGAGTGCCTAGATTTTTCTCAATCTAAAATCAGATGGTATAAGATATGCTGATTAGATTGATCTAAATGCAATGCTAGATTAACATCTTAATTCATTATATATATTTCTTTAGTTGGTATTCTATGTTTCAAACAAGAGCTGAGATGAGCTGAAACTAGCACATTTCATAGCTGCAACTAGTGTCTTAGCATTAGCCATGTGCTTCGCGGGGGGATTTGTTTATCTTTCACGCATCACACAATGCACCGCGTGGCTGGAATGGCGATGTAGTCTATTCGACGTCACAGGAAGTGGTGACGCGTATTAGATTTGATCGGACTGCATAAAACGCACCTAATGTGACGACTCTTAATTGTGAGGTAATTAACAAATTGCGTGGCTGAGCCAGGGATATAGATGGTTGTCATGCACCGTGGATGTGAAGGTGTTTTATCTAGGTCCCTAGTCTCTTTGTTTATAAATGCATTTCTTGATATTTAGTTTGACATAAATACATAACACACACACACACACACACACACACACACACACACACACACACACACACCCCTAGCCTGGCGCTCTGCATTATTAGGATATGGCAAGGGCTGGTTGGCTCAGTGTCAGGATAATGTGACTGAGTGGGATATCAGGTCATGGTGCTGGTAGCCTGGTGTCCCAGTGGGGCAGCACTATAAAGTCGCTATGAGTGCGCACTGTCACAAGTCGGTACCCGTCCTGATATTACATTAGATGTTGCTAGGATGTAAAACTACATACAGACAGACATATATATAGACACACACCCTGGGTGCTGTATATATTATATGTGGATATAACGGGGTTGTGGGTGAGGCGGGTGGTGCCGGTCGACATGTGAAGACAGTGGCAGGCCTATTGTGTACGCAGAGAGGTTTTTGGTTCTGGTCTGTTGAATGCCAGTCATTGTGACCGATTGTCTTGTCCGACGTGACCGGGGTCACTGGACGGTCAAGTGATGGTTGGTCAGTACCTTCTCTCACCTCACTTCTCTTCCTCTCTTCCACTCCCAGTCCCGAACCCTGGTCGAGTCAAATCAATGACGTATAAATAGATACTTATCGCTTCCTAGCCTGGCGCTCGGCATTATTAGGATATGGCCAGGACTGGCAGCCTCAGTGTCAGGATAATGTGACTGAGTGGGATATCAGGTCATGGTGTCTTCCAGTGGGGCAGCACCATAAAGTCACAAGTCGGTACCTCTTCCTGATATGTCCTTAGATGTTGCTAGGACGTCAACCAATAACAACCTAATACGCATACGCACACACGCGCGCGCAACTTCTATACTGGGTCACTTAGTATATAGTTAGATATGTAGGATCAAACTTATGTAAATATTTTTGGTTTTGAAAATTTGATGTTTTTCCTCGGACTATGCAACTTTAATCCGCCAGCTTTGTGCACCTTTTGTACAAACAAATCGCCGCTGTTTTTATTTAATTTAGATGACGGGTAGTTGTAGTCGAGCTTGGCTACTAATACCCAGTCACATTACTGCTTGCGACCACAAAAAAAAGAGTTTGTTGCAAAGTGGTGTGTAGCGGTCACCGACCTCCTTGCGACCATTTTGGTCGCAAAGAGGTTGCAGCTACTGCACTAAAAACCTCCTTGCTACCAAAATGGTCACCCGGAGGTCAGCGACCATTTTGCATTAGTTGCAACAAGGTCACTAGTGATTGTGGGTTCTTTTGGTTCGAAAGTGGTTGCAAGCCGTAGTCTGGCTGGGGCTTTAGCTACATGTGTGGGGATGAAAGATCTCCGCTGTTTCGCGGTTTTCCGGGATTCTTTATATTCACTGATGAATGTTAAACAAAATTCCAAAAAAAAATGGGATGTATATATGACACCAGTTGGGTGGTTTGAATCCTGTTCTTATATGACCTTAGATGTAGCTAGAACATCAAATCTAAACAAGAAAGTGTTAGGTATGGGCGATAATGCAATCACAACAAGGCTAGTTGAAACCTGATTTCCAGTATTTTTCCGCGATTCCCTGACAATGCTAAACCTATGGGAGAATATCTGCATTTCCGCTTTTTTCCCCGGAGAATATTTTCATCACTGATGTGTTACACAGTCCGATTAAAACCAAACACTAGATTGGATTCTCAGTATTATATAATATTAATAATTTTAACAAATGGATGTGAAACTCATTCAAAACTGAACACCGTGTATATTTGGCTGTCTAAATGGCACTCGCTATGCACAAAATGTTGGGTAATATTCGGCCGTTGTACATGGTAGACCATTCTAGTCCGTATTTAGTGGTGTACATTGCTCAGTCGACAGTTGATTTGAGCAAACAAAGAGGAAAAATAAAGGTCTAAATGACAAGTGCGGTATAAATTGTCTACGGCCGAGTTGTTGTCGCCAGACTTGCTGGATGAGGTCCCACCCCTCCCACTAGTACAGTAAAGCTAGGATTCCATATACATGGTATGTGAATGCGTGCAAAGTATGTGGCGATATTCCGCTGTTTGTTTTGGAAACAGCACACTCTCGGTTTACATTTGCACTGGATTGCTACATGAAGCAATTGGTGTGAATGCAAAGCGAGTGTGACGTTTCTAATACAAACAACGGAAAGTCTTCGCATACCTACTTCGTACGCATACCGTGGATATGGAGTCCTAGCTGAAGGGGAACACTAGGGGAAGGATGTGGGAGATAATTGCCAAATTTACATGTAAAGTGGATCTCGATGTTGACCTATTTAATACAATGGAACTATGAGTGGGCTTCAGTTGTCTCAATTGGTTGGTTTCTATGTGTTTTGCGTCCTAGAAACATCTATGGTCATGTCAGGACTAGTACCGACTTGTGACCGTGTGCACTCGTGGCAACACTGGGAGATCAGGCCATCGGCACCATGACCCGATATCCCACTCGGTCACATTATCCTGATACTGAGCTAACCACGGGAAGTCTGCGCTCTACCGAGTGTGTCTCGATGTTGACCTATTTAATACAGTGAAGCTCAATGTTGACCTAGTTAGAATCACTCCGGCGGCTGACTTTGAAGTTCATACATAAGCTGATGTCAAATCATGTCCCTCCATAATACCATAATAATGTTGTATCGCTTGTGTCGGCCCACTATCACTTTTCACCCGCCGCCATTTTGTGTGTGTGGGAGGGGGGGGGGGGGGGGGTTAGACCGACCCAGATTCGGGCCACGCCCACGGTAGAATCGTGTGAATTAGTACATTATGCACAAACACACACACACACTTCAACACAGAACTACATTCAGGGCTCGCAGTAAGAAATTCTATCTGCGGTTCGGTGTCTTTTACTTGTTTAACATTAAAATTTATTTATTTATTTATTAATTTATTATGTTAGTTCATTAAAACTAGGGAAAGTCGAATCGCTGACAATTGGTCTTATTCATTTCACTCCTCCATGCCATATCCTAGCAATGCTGAGTACCACTACCAGGTTGGGTAGGCAAGTATAAATCGTTACGTCATTGGTTTCACTCAGCCAGATTTGTATCATATACGGGAAGTGGGTGCTCAACTCTGATACTTATAGACCAGCTTTATTTTAAATGGGGTCACTTGTAGAAAAAAAAATCAACTTCTTTTGAACCTTGTGTTTGTAATCTACATAATTAGCAACACAAACACAGCAAATATAGTTATGCCTTTTTATTACAATTTTAGCTCTTGTCATCAGTAATGAGCCTTTTACTCTGCATAAATTTTACAAATATAATTTTATATGATCTACTGCCTCGTTTTCACTGTGTCAAATACGTGATTTTCTGCGTATTTTTACTCTCGTGGAGAGCCCTGTACATCTCTGATGATATCCTGGATATGGTGAGATATGTGACATCTCATTGCGGATATATATCTGTAAGTAGCAACCCTGGAGTATTCGAAGGTCAATGCCACCACCACTTCCTCCAGTAAGGCTACATCTTGGCGGATGTTATTCGTTTCTGGTGGGGGCGACACAAAGATCAATTCAATTATATCCCAACACTTACTAATTAACACTTATGTTTGTGATGTGCCACAACTAATTAAATGTTTAAAAGCTATCACCAACAGAAGAAGAAATAAATATCTGGGAACTAGCCAAGTTCATTGTATTTAGCAGCTGCCTAGATCAGTAGATTGATGGGAGTCGTCTGTGTTGTGATTTAACAGACATAGAGCTTGTAGTAGACATGCTAACATTTACACACACATGCAGTTTGTTGGAAGCACCCCCCCACACACACACGCACACACGAGTGCCATATCCGGTGAGTCGACATGCGGGACTGCAGTCTGCGGGTTGTGGCAATGTGGGGGGTGGGTGGGTGGGGAATTGTTGCGCGGTAGAAAGTAGTCCCACATACAGCGGCAGGGGTGAGTTGCCATGGTGGAACGTAGTTCCGTCCGGCTCCCATATTGGTAGATCGGGGGATTCGAACACTGGTCGAGTCAAGCGAATGACTTAAAAATGTATTCTTGTCGCCTCCTCCTAGCCAGGCGCTTGGCATTATTAGGATAGGGCAGGGACTGGTTGGCTCAGTGTCAGGATAATGTGAGTGGGATATCAGGTCAAGGTGCTGGTGGCCTGGTCTCCAAGTGGGGCAGCACTATGAACTCACCATGGATGTGCACTGTCACAAGTTGGTACTGGTCCTGATATAACCTTAGATTTTGTCAGGATGTAAAACACCAACAACGAACCATGTAGTTTCACATAGAGTGACAGAAGTGAGTTTGCGCGGTGGAAGGTAGTTCCACATCGAGCGGCAGGGGTGAATTTGCACTGTGGAAAGTAGTTCCACATAGATCAGAAGGGGTGACTTTGCGCAGTGGAAAGTAGTTCCACATAGAGCGGTAGGGGTGACTTTGCGCAGTGGAAAGTAGTTCCACATAGAGCGGTATGGGTGACTTTGCACAGTGGAAAGTAGTTCCACATAGAGCGGTAGGGGTGAATTTGCACTGTGGAAAGTAGTTCCACATAGAGCGGTATGGGTGAATTTGCACTGTGGAAAGTAGTTCCACATAGAGCGGCAGGGGTGAGTTTGCGCGTTGTGTTACTAGACAGTGGTGGCAGTGAGTTGACTGTGGCCTGGTGAGTCACGAAGCAGCTATTTAGTGTGAGTTGATCTTGGATTTCTACCCACACCCACACCCACATCCACACATACACCCACCTCATAACATTTTATGTCCCATCATCACCATACGCCGATATTCCAGTATTTTAGTTTCAATGTTGTCAACCATCCAATACCATTATTATAGTAATATATCAATCCTACGGATTATTTGTTCATAAAAAGGGGAGAGGGAGTTTCCAACCCTTATGGTTTTGCCGTAAGGTGTACAACATTTTATGTCCCTTCATCACCATATGCCGATATTCCAGTTTTTCATTTTCAATGTTGGCAACCATGCAATACCATTCATTATTATAATAATATATCAATCCTACAGATTATTTGTTTATAAAAAGGGGAGAGGGAGTACCCCCAGAACCCCACATATATCCCTTAAGATCTTCCAGTTTTTCGTTTTCCAATGTTGGCAACCCGGAGTAAGTGGTGGTGATGTTCGGCAGCAAAGAACATCCATGCCCATGACAAGAAATGCGCAGAGCCAGTTTGAAGTGGCCATTCTTTTTAAGCTGCATGGACAATAGTCCAATGGTTTTGCGTTCCTGCCATTTTCGGAGATAAATAGATTCGGTTAATAGTTATAATCTACTTTATTATAGCATGATGTAACTTTTATTTTGAATGGCCAACTTTGGAGATGGTTGAAATGAAAACATGTCAAATTAATTTGGGCGAATACATTACAAAGTCTGATATAGGCTTCAACAGTAACAGGTCTTTATTCAATTGACTTAGTATCCCCTTTTATGTAGCAATAAATGCTTAATAAGTTCACCTGTATCTACGTAGGATAAGTAGGCTCAAATCTAGGTACATGTTTAGTTTTTGTTTAATTTGATGATTTCATTGGCCTATAGATGCATCTATCTTTAAGCGTATCACACATTTGTAATTACATGCCCTTGTAATAGAAATGGCCTGAAATGTTCAGATCGCATTTGTTTGTTGCGATTTAAATAGATATGATTTTTTTTTAACCCAGTATGTCATGGGATAGTCACTGCCAGAAGCTAGTCATTTTCGGGCGAATGGCCAAACCGACATCTGGACAGAGCGATACTTAGAGTGTAATAATTATATATTATATTATTTCTGTAATTATATATTATATTATCTCTATAAATAGTATAATTAGACATATTTATGTGATGTACTGTAGGGTGTTATGCGAGTATAAAGATGCGGAACGGAATTATTATCATATTGTTATGCTTCGTAATACTGCACTGGTGCCACCACCTTCGGCCCACCTCACCTCAACCGGATGTTGACCAGTGTCAGTCGCACTGGAGCATTTGTTCTTATATATATTTGATATATTTGTGTGTGTAGTCACATGCGTTGATTAAGTAGTGGCGATGGTAGTTCTACTCTGGTCGTGTCGTGTCGTGTCGTGTCGACACAGAGCTCGGCATTAAATACGTGGGATTATTTGGACCTTAGAGGGAGTGCATACGATGTCATCACTCAGGGGTCAGTGTTCAGCGGTCAGCCATCTTGTATTACAAGCACCCTTCCCTAGCCATGTTGTGAATGTATGCTGATGCAGTAAAACAGTTTTATTGTGTTCTGAGCGGTTCTGGGCAGTTTACATCCAACGTGTTTACTTACAGCACCTTAACAACAACTTCGGAGGCCAAACTGCTCAAAACAGTGACAAATAAACCAACAGATCAGTAAATAAGCACAATGTAGACAGTTGCAAGCCTTCTCTATGTACTCCAATATGGCCACTGAAAGTTGTCTCGTGGCGTCATGACACCCCCTCTATAGGCACTTCTAATTATATCAGCATAATTGGCATCAGGCGGCTGGTCGCGCACGTGTTACCACCGTACCGCCACCATGTTGTTTACCCTGAAGCCGAACCTGGCCACCATCACACCACCACACGTCACCACACATCACCACACATCACCACACATCACCACTCCCAGTGAATGTTGTTTTATTGACCTTACAATACTTGTGTTCCGAGTTATTGTCCGCCAGTCCCCGAGGAAGGACCGAAGCTGCGACTGGGAGGGTTGACACAACAAATGACGTACAAAATTAAAACTTGTCGCTACCTAGCCTGCCATCTTAACCGTACTAGGATAGGGCATGATCTGGTTAGCTCAGTATCGCTATCGCGACAATGTGATTGAGTTGGAAATTGAGTCATGGTGCCAGCGGCTTGGTCTCCCAGTGGGGCCGCACTATAATAAAGTCACAATGACTGTGCCCTGTCACAAATCGCTACCCATCCTGATATGACCTTGGATGTGGCCAGGACGTAAAACTCCAACAAACAACAATTCACTATAGGCTGAATACCTTAAAGTCACATTGAACCCATAAATACATGAAGAGCAAACTTAGTAGGATTCTTGCCCTATATTTGTTTTTAATGGGGCTGGAGTGAGATTGCGCTAACTACTTCTGGATTCACTATAAAGTATAATATCACTTAGATGTAGTAGTAGTGTGCATCGCCCCGACTTACACGGCCAGAGGCCTGATTTAGTGGCTGCGTGGACATCAACTTTGCTATTTCGGAAGTGACCTATTCCCGATGGCAGCAGTTGGCAAGAAATGAACGGGTCGCCACTAGAACTACACTGCCACAGGCTAATAGTAATACTGTTTGTGGGAATCATGAATTATTGTGGTTTAATGTCCTGCCAACAGGTGGGGGTCCATGTCTGGATTAATTAATACCAACTTGTGGCAGGTATCACACATTGTAGCTTTATAGTGTTGCAGTAGTGAGATTATGTGCAACCTGAACTATTGCACGATATCCCACTGAGTCTCAGTATCCTGATGCCATGCCAACTAATCCTTGCCTCTTAATGCTGAGTGCCTTCCCTATATTGTGGTGTGGAAATTTGCTTGGCCTCTACTTTTGTTACATTTACAGCCGTGTGTAGTCATAAAGTACAGTCGGCTGTGTGTAAAATATCTGTAGTTTAAATATTGATGTCATTTACTATGTGGGCATAACGGGACCATCTGAGTTTGATACTAACTAGGTCATCTCTTCTTTAGCGGATCCTGTTTTACACTAAACGAACGGTAGTTAATCTTGCTATTTACTAATTTAGTGTAAAGTTGCCATATATGAGCTTTTGGAATCCAATTGCCATATAAGGGCATTGCTGGCATTGGGTGCTGAACATGGTGAGTGTGCTGTGTGGTGCCCTGCATTACTCCGCTCTGGGACAGTTCCACGAATGCCGGATCCAGTGTAGCCTGGGGGGTTTTCTGTTGCGGTCTACATTCCTAGTCACATCTCCACACACACACACAAAACAGCCTTATACACCTCGGTACACCTACTTGGCGTAATCCTCCCACTGGTAGGTTATACTTGTGGTTGTAGTGGCTTATCTACACCTGATTAATTCAGTCAGGCCCAGATTAGGCATAATGTGGTGTGAATAGACATTATGTAATGTGCATTAATAACTTTGAGGTAAGGCAATGTATGTCGACTGTCATCTGCTCATCTTCAATAATCCCCATCGTATGTATCATTGAATAATGAAAATATGTCATTTCCTTCCACATATCCTGCTATGCTGTTTATTCATACACCCCGTCCTGATATGCACGTAGTTGTTGCCGGGACGTAAAACTCCAGCAACCAACCAACCTATTCATACACAACTTGTGTAGATTGTGTGCACAACACAGTTTGAAACTGAACGTATATATATCTCAACCTAAACAAAAGCGTCATCAGAGAAAAGACACTTCACCTTCTCTGACTGCACCTACACACACTTTCAACGTGTCATCGCACATTCTGAGCACACATTGGACTCATTGGTCCCTGACGAGTTCACAACAAAAGATGAGTCGCTGTCATCATCGACACCAATGGACAACCAAGAACTTTGTCTACACAAATGAAAGAGCTGTGCAATTTCACTAATTTCCACCGTTATCTGAACAGGCAACCCCCCCCCCCCCCATCTCCCCATACCGCCCTACCGCCCTCCACGCTGACTTTGCACTGTCAGAGAATCGTGGGAAATTACGAGATGTCAGATTTCTCCTTCTCATAGGCCACTTTAATTTGTTAGTCATACGCAGTTGAATGTATTAGTCTTGTGTAAGGCTGTACATACATTGTCATTTAAACTGGATATTGTGAATAGCCGGCCTAATCTAAGCATCGATGTAGGCCTGACTGAATTAATCGGGTGTATATAAGCCACTGCAACCAGTGGTATAACTTGCCAGTGGGAGGATCAGACTAAGTAGATGTGCGGAGGTGGAGGTGTATGTGTGCTGAGGTGTGACTAGTAATGTAGACCACGGCAATAATTGTTAATAACTGTCAATGTCAAGGGCTGGAATGCCAGTACGGTGCTGACAAATTACATATTCAAATGAATAAATATTTACAATAAAAAGCAACAGCCTGAGCACTCACGAATGCCTGTGAATAATAACCGCTTTGGGATAGACAAACATTCGTCCCCCCCCCCTAAAAATGGATTTAATTTATAGTTTGCCTTTAAGGTAATTAATTTATATATAATATTAATGAATTTATATATTATAAAAATTATTATATATATTATGTAAATAAATGTTATATATATAACATTTAATATATAAATGTTTTATATATATGTGTGTGTTTTATATATGAGAATCTGAATTTTGATTGAAGCATTCTCTCTCACAAATTGCTGTGAAGGTCAGGAGACGAAATGGGTCGGAAACACCCCTCCCCTCCCCTCCCCCCCCCCCCTCCCCTCCCCTCCCCTCCCCTACCCTCCCCCCCTCCTCCCTCCCCTCCCCCTCCCCTCCCCTCCCCTCCTGCTACATAAGCCCGCTGTGATTACGTGAACACTGCTGAAATCCATAGCCACAACAACCATAACATTCCGCGCCATTACCTCGCCCAGCGAGTGGCATTCAGAACGAGGCTGCCAAAACCTGGATGGACGCGGGGACGCAGCGTTTAGTGTGGGAATGTGTATGTGGGGGGGGGGGGGTAGTAGGGTGTGTGCCTCAAATAATGCTAGCATTGATCTGGCTATATGTGGCCACAACGATGTTGCAATTTGTTTGTTATGGGGTTTAAGGACTAGCAACATATATGGTCATATCAAACAAATTTTCTAAACCAAAACACTGGCTTAGATTTGAATCTATATATCTAACTGAGATACCAGTGCGCGTATTAAGCATTTGTTGCTGCATAGAAGGGTGTAATAAGTCAATTTACTAGAACCTGTTTTGGTTTTGAAAATTTGTTGCTTTCATCGGATTATGCAACTTTAAGCGAGGGGAATTTCAACTGTGAATAATTGGTATTCTAAATTCCACTCCTCCTTTCCATACCCTCGGAATGCACAGCAAGAAACTAGGTAGCGACAAGCATAAATTTTAAAGTCATTTGCTGTCAGAATTTGGGCATGCTTGCCAAAATGAATTTGGCATGTTTTCACTTAAAACACTTCAAAAGTTAGCCATTTAAAATAAGTTACCTCAAGCTGAAGTATGATCAACCTAATATATTTATCTCAAAAAGTGACACAAACTCAAAACCATCGGACTATGCAACTTTAATCAACGAATGCAACATCACATTACACAATGTGTGTGTGTGTGTGTGTGTGTGTGTGGCGAGGGGTCTTTGATGTGATCCCTAAGATGAATGAGATCTTAGATGTGATCCTCTCCATTCACCCTGATTTAGGCTCCGTGTACCTAGGGGAGACTATCTCTGAAAGGCCTGAGCCACCTCTATTATTCCACAACACCGTACCCACCTCCTACCTGGGGCAGGTAGTGTGAGTGGGACATACGGTTACAATAACCACCCACTGGGTACCTACTCACCTGCCTGACATCACCCTCAGGTGTAATTTCTGCCTTAAATGCATTTGAATTTAATCAATATAATGGTAGAGGTCCTGGATATGCATAGTTTTGTGTTGTGAAGTGGTTTGGTACTGGTGGGGAGATGTTTAAAGCCATGCTCATGTTAGGCTTACTTCAATTAGAATGGTGGTAGAACTTATATACGTGGAAGCCTGTCATTACATGTGTAGCTATCAGGATGGCCAACGGTTTAACTCTCTGAGTGCCTGTCATTTAGTAACTGTCAGTATCAGGACAGATAACAGTTTAAATTACTGAGGGCCTGTCATTTAGTAACTGTCAGTATCAGGACAGATAGCAGTTTAAATTACAAAGTGCCTGTCATTTAGTAACTGTCAGTATCAGGACAGATAACAGTTTAAATTACTGAGTGTCCTGTCATTTAGTAACTGTCAGTATCAGGACAGATAGCAGTTTAAATTACTGAGTGCCTGTCATTTAGTAACTGTCAGTATCAGGACAGATAACAGTTTAAATTACTGAGTGCCTGTCATTTAGTAACTGTCAGTATCAGGACAGATAGCAGTTTAAATTACTGAGTGCCTGTCATTTAGTAACTGTCAGTATCAGGACAGATAACAGTTTAAATTACTGAGTGCCTGTCATTTAGTAACTGTCAGTATCAGGACAGATAGCAGTTTAAATTACAAAGTGCCTGTCATTTAGTAACTGTCAGTATCAGGACAGATAACAGTTTAAATTACTGAGTGCCTGTCATTTAGTAACTGTCAGTATCAGGACAGATAACAGTTTAAATTACTGAGTGCCTGTCATTTAGTAACTCAGTATCAGGACATATGACAGTTTAAATTACTGAGTGCCTGTCATTTAGTAACTGTCAGTATAAAGACAGTTACGTTTTAATAACTGAGTACATGTAATTTAATAACTACCAGTATCAGGACAGCTAACAGTTTAAATCACCGAGTGTCTGTTAGTATGTATCAAGGCAACTAAGAGTTCCTTAGTGACGCTCAGTATCAGGACCCCTAACAGTTTAGCTGATTGTTCTTGTGACCAGCGGACCATTCCGAGGTGCCCTGACGCAGCGAACCCTGGTGAGAGAATGATATATACATCACTCGCAACACACACATACACATGGTGTAACACTGTGATGTTGCTTGATGGTGATTTCGGGGGGGGGGGGGGGGGCTGCTCATTGACCATGCACGTCTTTTATGCAAATTAACCTCCACTTCTAAGTCTAAAGCTAAGATTACTTGTTATACGCGGTATGCAGCATGCGAATGCAAATAAAAATCGAAAATCATGTAAATGAATAGTGGCGCTTCCATACGTCTGAATGCGAATATGAACGCGAATGCAAATGTGGCAAATGGATTGACCCATGGACCGATCGGTGCGAATGCGAATACTGCTGTGTTTGCCATAGAAAACAATACTGTTCCTTCACAAATTTGGAGGGAACATGTTGGGGGTTGGCATATATCCATGCCGCATATACGACATTCGCATGCCGCATACCGCGTATAAGGAATCTTAGCTTTAAGTCAGAGGTTACTCCAAGGTCATCAGGGCGGTTTACAAACAATGCACACCACAACACCCACGAAAGATCAGTCTGGTTGCATTAACTTATTTATCACTTGTTCTATCTACATATAGAGGTGCTGGTGGATCTGATTGGGATAATATGACTGAGTGGGATATCGGGTCATGGTGCTGGCGGCCTGATTTCCCAGTGGAGCAGCACTATGAAGTCGCCATGAATGCACACCATCACAAGTCGGTACCCACACTGAGATGACCTTGGATGTTACCAGGACGTAAAACTCATACAACCAACTAACCTATGATCTGGCCATAATATTAAATTTTGGAGGAGTTTGGATATATATATATGCGTATTATCGGTTTAGATAGCAATTTGAGAATGTAGAATGACTTGTTGGTGTGGGTCAGTGCTGAAACTGAGCAGACAGTGAGGGATGTTGTTTATATCATTCTCTCACCAGGGTTCGCTGCGTCAGGGCACCTCGGAATGGTCCGTTTGTTAAATGTATGGCGTGTTGTATAGTGCAGAGATGAAAGACCTCCGCGGTTTCGCGGATTTCCGGGATTTCTTATATCCACCGATTAATGTTAAACAAAATTCCAAAAGATGGGGATGTATATGACAACAGTTCGGTGGTTCGAATCCCGTTCTTATATGACCTTAGATGTAGTTAGAACATAAAACCTAAGCAAGAAACTGTTAGATATGGGCGAGAATGCAATCACAACAAGGCTTAGTTCAGACCTGACTTCCGGTATTTTTCCGTGATTCTCTGACAATGCTAAGCCTATGGGAGAATATCAGCATTTCCGCTTTTTTTCCCGGAGACCACTTTCATCCCTGATAGTGCGACTAGATCGTTGATAGTGAATGGACATTTGAGTGAAGCTAATTAGTTTTCAACTTGAAGCAAGCTGTCAATCATGGAGAGCCAATGCTGTTGGCATTTTAAGCGTTTTGTTGTGTGTTAATACTATAATAGCCAAACTTCGGCAGGTCGTGGCCAAGTGCTATTCACCAGCACGTTGTCAATCTGTAAACAATGAGTAGCATGACCCCTGAATGAACCCTGTCTTAACCAGCTCACAGCGCCACCTAGCACTTCACCGCTGCATTATTGCCACGATTTATCCCCTCGCCCCTCCCCCCATGTCCTTCTAGAGGCCGAATGAGTTAGAGTGTCCGTCTCCCGTGTTGGTAGACCGTGGGGTCGTGGGTTCGAACCCTGGTCGAGTCAAACCAATGACTTAAAAATGTATACTTGTCGCTTCCTAGCCTGGCACTCGGCATTATTCGGATAGGACAGGACTGGTTGGCTCAGTGTCAGAATAATGTGACTGAGTGGGATATCAGGTCATGGTGCTGGTGGCCTGGTCTTCTAGTGGGGCAGCACTATAAGGTCGCCATGAGTGCGCACTGTCACAAGTCGGTACCCGTCCTGATATGACCTTATATCTTGCTAGGACGTAAAACAACAAACAAACAAACAAATCCTCTGGTTTATCATTAAGGTATTTTTGGTGGGGTTTTTAAAATCTCCTTTTTGTCATCTACCACAGACGTTGTACCAGAGTTTTCCTGTCAGGCCAGATGCTTAATGTTAAGCTCCAAAGAACTAAATAAGAAGGTGGTAATTCCTTCTCCTGAAGTTCTCTTCGAGTGATTCATCCGCCTAGCCTGGATTCTTAGTTTGGTAATAACTGCAGTGGTAATAGCTGGGACACCAAGCACACTAACCGCTCACCGCAGTGCTAACATACTTGTCACATCACATTCAGGCAATTGTGGACATAACGAATGCCTAGAACATTCGTAACGCGCCTATGACATTGACACTCAAAGAGCGAAGTGCTTGAAGTGCACTCTTCGAAAGGAAAAGTCCTGAATAAAAGAATGCAGAGTTTCATAATTAGTTTATGTAGAGATTATTGAAATGGAACTTGGGTCTTTTGTCCCTTTATGATATTGTTTTTGTTAGTTTTATGTCCTGGCAACATTTAATGGTCATATCAGTGTGGGTACCGACTTGTGACAGTGCGCACTCATTGCGATTTCATAGTGCTGCCCTACTGGGAGACCAGGCCACCAGCACCATGACCTAATTTCCCACTCTCACATTATCCTGATTCTGAGCTAACCAGTCATTGCGCTATCCTAGTAATGCAGAGCGCCAGGCTAGGTAGTGACATGTATCAATTTTGTAAGTCACTGGTTTCAGTATAATATATTAATACTATCACTGTTAGTAGATTCTCCAAACTGGATTTGTCTTTTGCTGAAGTTAATTTGCAAATGGTACAGTTGGAAAGCCCTTATCAATCTGATTACAAATATATATAATAATGGAAAATTGGTCTATTAGTCCCTGAGTTATGAATTTAAAAATTTAATTTTTGCCCTTAATTTCACACACATTCTTCATGATTCTGCAAATGCATAAATCCTGATGTTTGAAGCTGCCTACTGAAGGCAAATTACATTTTAATCACATCATTATTCTTTAAACTTATTACTTCTAGGTCAAATTCAAATTTTTTTCAGACCTTGAAAATAAATATTTGTTGAGCAATTTGACATTAAACATGGCAAATCATGTGATCTTCACTAACTGTCCATGATCAAATCTTTAGAAAATTAATATCTCTGGTTCCATTTGAGATATTGACTTGATTTTTGTATCAAAATGATCAGAATGCAAATATATATAATGTGATTACATTGTCTTTAAGCTAAATCCACATTTAAAAAATCTCAAAAGTTTGATTGCTCTAATTAGCATACCCATTCTATGGTTAAGTCCAAAAGTCCAAACTGCTGAGAGTGGTGGTTAACAATCTACAGAGATTTGTAGAGAAAGAATTCTTTCACAAACAATATTTCGTAAAATCAAGTTTTACAATCGTTCCAAAGTTTTCACACCTAAATTTTTCAAATTTTTCCTACCTGAAGTCAGCTGTAATGGATACGAAACTAAAGCTAGTGATGTCTACTTTACTGTGAAAGTAGTTATTTTTAACTCTGATGCACTCACTCGCAGCAGACAACGTTCAAAGAGGGGTAGTGTGCTGAGAGCAAGTCTCCTATTTTCCCCAATGGCCAGTCAAAATCAGCAACCAGTGCTATGTTTGGAGTACCTACTGTTAGTCCTAGCAAAGTTAGCTAGACGAAATCCGGTAGTGATCATCAGACTGGTACTACTGACCCTCTCTTCGCTGGTGACCCTATGTAGGTTGAATCAATAGAGTTCTGGGCGGATACCAAGTCCCGGTGGGCAGCTAGTACTACCACTGTACCAGCCATGCACATTGTGGTCTGCTTCTTGGAACCAGCTGCTAATGCTTATGGTTCCCACCGCCATATTGGAATATACAGTAAAGCCTCTTTAAATCGACCGACCATGGGACCGACTTTAAATGGTCTATTTAGGGAGGTTCTTTTATCATTAGAATGGTATTGTATGGGCGATCGTTTGGGACCCAAATAAAGCTATTGATTTAGGGGAGTTATCGGTCTGTGAGGTGTTTGGTTAGAGAGGTTTTACTGTATTGGCGGCTAGCACATTTAATCTCCTTTTTGTCATCTACCACATATGTTGTACCAGAGTTTTCCTGTCAGGCCATATGCTATAGTATAGTGTTAATAATCTAAATGTTAAAACCAATTATTAATGTTAAGCTCCGATAATTCCTTTATTTATTTTAAGTTGGTTTTGAGATTCTCACATTTAGACATTATAAATTTGTATGAGATTGGTTTGATTCGGCTCGGATTCAAATTCCACAATCTACCAAAACGAGAGTCATTGTGCTGAACCCATTCAGCCATCCTGTATTTTTGGTTTCAAAAATGTATTGCTCTCATCGGACTATGCAGCTTTAAATATGTGAGTGCGGGGGGGGGGGGGGTAGAAGGTGAATCAATGTGTAAAATTGACCTATTGCTTCGGGGTCACGAACAGGACGTTGGCAAATAGATCATGCCTGGGGATACCCCCCTGTCTGGTGATGGTGTGAGGGGGGGGGGGGGGGGGGGGGGGACGTGTTTAGTATAGTTTACTGGCCTCTAAAGGGCGAAATCTCACAGATTTGAACTGACTAAATACTGTAATGTGTGTAGGGCTAAAACAGATATTTGGAATAAGTAAATAAATGAACGCCACGGAGAAAAGTGTCACAGTTGCATAATCCAATGATTTTAGTTTGTGCCTTTAAAGATATTTTTATATATATTTTTTTTATAGGTAAATACATTAGATTGATCATTTTAATCTACTTTACTTTAGCTTGGAGTAACTTTTGTTTCAAA
Source organism: Branchipolynoe longqiensis (assembly GCA_030323885.1). Taxonomy (NCBI): domain Eukaryota; kingdom Metazoa; phylum Annelida; class Polychaeta; order Phyllodocida; family Polynoidae; genus Branchipolynoe; species Branchipolynoe longqiensis. The sequence continues at coordinate 7,868,007 of CM059188.1, forward strand.
GGGTTAACTTTGGCAAAGTTTAAAGTGAAAACACAGCAAATTAATTACAGTGTGCACACCAAAAGCTGGACATCAATCATAGAACTTCAACTGTGACAGCTTCTATTTCATTAACACGCCTTAGTATTTCTTCTATGCGGAAATACATGTTTAACGAGTGCACCAATCTCGAAGTTGAATATATAGGATAAGATCTAGGTCATTATTTTAGTTTTGAAAAATTGATGCTTTCATCGGACTGCAGCTTCAATGCAGCTGCAATGCGTTAGCTTAGTGATGTCCTTGTTTGACAACCGATTTAGCCGTTTGATCTAACTAACCCAGGATCTGTACGGGGTCTGGAAAGTCTTGACAAGTTTTGAACTGCATTTGTCCCATTTCAAAGCGCGGAAAAGCTATGATATTAACCTATTTTGGGTAATTCGTCTTGAAAAGCCTTGAATTCCATTAAACTGTCCCCACTGATCTAAATTAGTCCGAAATCGCGATTCGCTATCGTTGTATTGTCCTGAAATCCAATTGAAAATAGCCTTGAATTCCTATCGAAATCCGCTTGAAATAGCCTTGAATTCGATATCTGCACACATGTCCGTTGATTGACCACCGATTTAAACCCTCTTCGATCTAACAAACCCTGTTTAATGTGACCGTGTCTGCTCTTCTCTCACACACAGGCTGAGAGCGAGGTGGGCGCTCTGACGAGGAGAATCCGCCTTCTTGAGGAGGACTTCGAGCAGACAGAGAACAGACTCCAGGATGCCACCTCCAAGCTCGAGGAGGCTTCCAAGGCCGCCGACGAGAGCGAGAGGTACAGTCTCCTCCCCATTAACACCCCCCCCCCCTCCCAGCCACTCAATCACCATCAGCCATACCCCCTCCCCCTCCCCCCCCCCCCCCACACACACCGCATCAGTGTTCTATGCTACAAACACGCCCCATAGCCATTCCATAACCTCCCCGCTCCCCCGAACACACACCGCATCAGTGATCTATGCTACAAACACGCTCTATGACCATTTATACACTACAGTAATACTGTCTTGATTGAAGACTATATACTCCAATTATTTTTAATCTAAAAATAAGAATTACAAATGTAATTTTAAATTACACTAAACTGGAGATGAAGCGAAGCAGTGCCTACAACTGCACCATGTATACATCTACCCGGTGTATACCTCTGCATACATCTACACCATGCAAACTGTGCATACACCTACACCGTACGTGTATACCTTTGCACTACATTGTACATACCGTTGCATAGATCTATACCATACTTACATATTTGCATACATCTACACTGCATACCTTTGCATACACCTACAACGTACATGTATACCTTTGCACTACATTGTACATACCGTTGCATACATCTACACCATACTTCTTGAAGATTTATACTGCCTATTATGGATAAGTCTGAATAGACTTGTTTTCACCATTAGACAGTTTGTCAAAAGAAAGCCCGAGCCTACATTTTTACCGACCCAGGGGATTTTTAACCTCCCATACCACATAGACATGGTATGAGAGCAACTGGCCTTTGATGACGGTGTAAGTTATACACAGCGGTGGAAGTCCAAATTGGCAGAGGTGGAGGCACGGGGAATCGAACCACTGACCTTCAGATTAGGAGTCCGACCTAGAAAAAAGTCAGACACTCTAAGCACGCCGCCGCAGAGAACACTTACATATTTGCATACATCTACACCATGCATACATCTACACCATGCATACATCTACACCACGCCTACCTTTGGGCGGGTGGTTCCTGAATCAATTCAGGTGCATACTTATCCTCTTGTTTGCTTTGGGTAGTTGATATTCCTGCAGGGGTCCTATGCTGATTGTCCGAGGTGGGGCAGCACCTGTCGTGGGCTGAGTTCGGTGTAGCCTGGTCGGAGCTCCCTGACCTGGCACTGGTAATTAGTTCAGTGTGAGTAGCAGACATTGCTTAGGTAATTCAGTATAAGTTATACAGACACTGATTCAGTGAGTTATACAGATCTGGGTCAACTGCTTCAATGTGAGTTAAGCGGACATTGTTTAAATGATTCAGTGAGTCATACAGTGATTCGGTAACTCGGTGTGAATTATATAGACACTTGATTAATTCGGTATGAATTATATAGTTGATTTATTTCAGTGTGAATTACATGCACTGTTATTTAATTCAGCGTAAAACCACAGATGCAGTTATTTAATTCAGTGTGAATTACATGCACTGTTATTTAATTCAGCGTAAAACCACACATGCTGTTAATTTACTTCAGTGTGAATTACATGCACTGTTATTTAATTCACTGTGAACTATAAGCAATGTTAATTAATTCAGTGTGAACCACGCGCACTGTTATTTAATTCAGTGTGAACTGTACGCAGTGTTATTTAATTCAGTGTGAAATACGTGCACTGTTATTTAATTCAGCGTGAACTATAAGCAATGTTAATTAATTCAGTGTGAACCACACACACTGTTATTTAATTCAGTGTGAACTATACGCAGTGTTATTTAATTCAGTGGAAATTACATGCACTGTTATTTAATTCAGCGTGAACTACATTAATTCGGTGGGCACCTATTGTGTGTGTGCTTGGCTGCGCTTAATCGGTCTACAGTTGCCAGGACCGGAAGTAGAAGTGGGGCGGGGTATTTCGTTAATGGATGGTGGGTGATGGATAGTATGTGGGTACGGTGGAGGTGTGTGTGTGTGTGGTGGTTTTATAGTGTTGCATATCTTCCTGTTTACACTTAGTGAATACCACACTTCAGAACCCCAGTCAGAGCCACACATTATCCCGACACATTATCCCAACCGGTCATTGCCCTATCCTATTAATGCTGAGCGCCAGGCTAGGTAGCGACAAGTATCAATTTTATACGTCATCGGTTTGACTCCGCTAGGATTCGAACTTCCGACCTTCTGCACGGGAGTCCTGCGCTCTACCGATTCGGCCACCGCGTCCCGAAGAAAGTTACTCTCTATGCCGGGCATTAAACATGGCGGTTTGGAAAGCTCATTCTTGGCACGTGTGCACACACAGTGTAGGTTAAATATGTTTGCAGCTTATAATGTCGTGCAACTCCCCCCCCCCCCCGCTTTCAACATTCGCTCACACACACTCATCATATGCTTACCAATAGAACCTGTAACTTTTATCTAGAATTTTATTTCCCTTGGCCACAAATGATATAATTGTGAGCTTTTTAAATTCATAAGTGTCTTTTGACACAATTGATTGTATGCTTTTGCGTTCTGAGTAAAAGCGATGGTTGAATAAAAGAAACCATTCTCGCCGTGAATATGGCCTATGCTGCCGACATGGCGTGAAGAAATCAATCAATCAATCATACCAGCGCAGGCATACCCTACACACAGTGGTCTGTGCAGGCACGTGTGGGATTGGTGGCGTTTCTATGGAAACAGGACGTGTGCTGTTGTCGTTGACGTAGCTCTAAGGCACGTCCTGGCTATTATTAGTCTTCAACTGGTATCTACAGCTGACTGCTTTTGGGTTTAAAAACCGCCTGAATTAACGATGTCATGTACGCATACATTCAGCACATACATTCAGCACATACACACACATACACACACACACACACACACACACACACACACACACACACACACACACACACACACACACACACACACACACACACATAAACACACACACACATTCAGCACTCACACACACATTCAGCACTCACACACACATTCAGCACTCACACATAATTCTGGTGTCCTTAAATGATCCTGACAGATATACCGAAAACCTTCACTAAGCTGGGCTAGAATAAGCCGCATCTGCATCCTGGTTTGGGTTTTTCGCATAAGCTGCGTCTAAGCACATTTAAAATTTGTGTTTGTTCCTTGTGGCCAAACAAACCTTACTGTAAGGCGCAAGCTAATTTTCCAAATGTCGCTATTGGGCTAATTTCCCATATAAGCAGTGGTGTCTGGTAGAGGTTTTGTGGTAGTTGGTTTGAACTGCCCGTGGCCTTAATCTATGTGTGGTCAGCAGGATTATGATGGCTCAGTCTATATATACCACAGTGCACTGGGGTCCAGGTTGACAATGCTCAGCGTTAACCAAGCTGATGGGGCTGATGAGACGACACATTACTGTTAGGGTGGATAATGCTGCGCTTTAACCAAGCAGGTGAGCTGACGCGTTACTGTTAGGATCGATAATGCTGAGCTTTAACCAAGCTCACAGGGAAGATAAGACGACACATTACTGTTAGTGTGGGTAATACTGAGCCGACAGAACAGCTAGGGTGGATTTTTAACTGAGGTGACGGGCTGCCAAGACAATACATTATTGTTCAGACTGCACTTGATTGATTTGGTTAAAATCTTAGCCATTTCCTAGTAATGCTGAGTGCTAGGTATTTAGTTTTAAGAGCAGCTATTTTTTTTTTTTAAATGGGTGATTATAATGAATTTCCAAGTACATAATTGAAATTTTATTTTACTTTGCCATAAAATATAGTATGGTTGCTCAGGTTGGCTATTTGATTTGAAACCTACTCAGCTGAAGTGAAAATGGGTAATACATTTTAAATAAAGAAACATTCAGTTACAATGTGTTGTATTTTAACTGGGAAGCTGGGGTGAATTGGGTGCTGGTGGTTGATGGGACGTGAGTGGAGTGCAGCCAGCCGGACGGGCTCCAGTCGGACGGACCCCGGCCCGGTGTTGCAGTTTCCGCCGTCCTCCAGTTTCCGTGGTACGCATCGCTTCTGCGCATGCGTCAAAATCTAACAGCATCGTCACTAACCTTATAAATTTAATATAATGTTTTTGGTAAAGATGTTTTCTATATGTGTACCAAGCGATTTGTTTCTAGATGGTGTGGTTTTAGAGATATTTCACATTTTCTGTATGAAGATTGCTCACGACCATTGACAATGCCTTGAGTTTGACGGTACGCGCAGTGCAAAGCATTAGTTCTATTCAAAATTAATAGAAATCAAGAACCCTAACCTTATTAATTTAATATAATCTTTTTGGTAAAGATGTTTTCTATATGTGTGCCAAGCGATTTGTTTCTAGGTTTTGTGGATTTAGAGATATTTCACTTTTTCTGTATGAAGATTGGCCACGGCCATTGACAATGCATTTGAGTGTAGGCGTACTGCGGAAACTGGCGGACGGCAGAAACTGCGACACCGGTGTAGCCCGGAATGTAGCGGGAGATAACCCCAAATACCCGATGTGTGGTCAGGCTAAGAGGGGGGGGGGGGATAAAGCAAGGGGGCGGGGGGGGGGGGGGCAGCTCAGCTTCCATTCTGTATGTGTTGGACGAGGTTAGGAAGATGTGGCGAGATCTGGAATTCAAACCAAGATGGTGGGTTAACGGTGTGGGTTGTGACACACTTAGTTACCTTTAGTAATGTCCTGCGTAGACTGCATACCAAGCAGCATCAACACAAGATTCAACGGTTATGGTAGGAGATGGTACTCTCGCCGATTTCTGATCTGTCGGCTACTGAAATGCAGGCAATCAAATAACTTATCAGCAGCTACTGTGTGGTAAGATAACACCAACACTACAATTGGCCAGCATTGAAAACAAGCCTGGGTACCCGGGCTTATATGCTATGGCCAGTATAAATACAGCCTCAACAAACAATTAGTTTTTTTTAACAGAGTCATGGTGGGTTTAGTTTTAAAAAGAATGATTACTGTTGAAATACCAACTGAGGTGCAATCGCGAGGCTAGAAACTAATTGTGGGATAGCTGTGATCGCACCGGCTGTTATTGGACATGGGGTGGACATTCGGATGTTACTACTGATGTTCTTTTACTTTTGGGGCTGTTTAGTTGTTGTTTGACTTAGCTGCTGGATGTGATGGGTATCGGCTATGTGGGTGGTGGCTTTAACCTAGAAAGCCGATGATGGGTGGAAGGGTGGGGGAGGGGGGGGGGGTCTGTTTACTGCTGTGCATGTGGGCTGGTAGCTGAGGTAGAGGACCCGTCATGAGACATTATGTTACCTGTTCATCACGTATAGGTTCATGTGTAGGGAGGGGTATCACCTCACCCATGGTAACACTAACGGGTGTGGGGTAAGAGTTGTGTTTCCGGATGTAGAGTGCAACTACTTACTCTAGTAGGTCTTTGTCTAGGCTGGTCTGTCTAATGGCTAATGTGTCATGGCTCATTCATGGCTCTAACCAGGGAGGTGAAGGCCAACCCCAATCTGATGCCGGCTTTGCTGATCTGCACTCTGATTATTGTTCCGTCTGGCAAAAGGCAGAATGCATATCAGCCAAGCCGGCATCAGATTGCCTTTTGCCGACAGTAGCAATGGTCAGAGCGCATGACAAAAGCTACAATTGGTGATCAGGTGCTAATTTGTCAGTTTGAGCCCACTGAGGACCGGATGGAATGGCCTAGCGGTATAGTGTCTGTTTCCCGTGTGTGAGAGGTTGCGGGTTCGATCCTGCCTTGCACTGGGTGTTAGAATAGGGCAAGACTGCGTGGCAAATAATCTGCTGTGGAATAATGTATACTGACACAGACAGCATGGCACCTCAGATGGGGCAGTACTATAAATCCGACTTGAGTTTGCATTGTCCTCCCTGGCTTGATATTGATAGGACCAAAAGCAACTACTTACTATAACTACTTACTTACTACTTGAGCCATGCTTGGATGGTGGACAATTTAAAGAATATTGAGGTGGTGGTATTTTCTTTTGTTCTTTCTTTCGAGATCTCCATTGCAGACAGTAAGCAAGTCTGAAACAAGTCCTTATATGCAGAAATAAATGTTTTATTACGTGCACCATGGGAGATGGATCAAATGCAGGCAAGCGCTTTGGTTTAGAAAAAGGCATTGGGTTATGCAACTTTAATATAGTTATCGGGCATGGGAGAAAAATACCTGGCTCTTACAAAACGCTGGTACCTCTCTACCTGTCTGTCTGTCTATAGACAGCCCATCCTTCAGTCTTCTGATACCTACCTACCTACCTACCTACTTACCTACCTACCTACCTACCTACCTATCTACCTACCTACCTACCTACCTACCTACCTACCTACCTACCTACCTACCTATCTACCTACCTACCTACCTACCTACCTCCGTCCATGGGATTAGCACATAAAGGTGTATACTTAGTTCCCCTCCCTTCCTCTGCTCTCCTCTCCTCTCCTCTCTTCTCTTCTCTTCTCTTCTCTTCTCTTCTCTTCTCTCCTCTCCTCTCCTCTCCTCTCCTCTCCTCTCCTCTCCTCTCCTCTCCTCTCCTCTCCTCTCCTCTCCTCTCCTCTCCTCTCCTCTCCTCTCTGCCCCTCCCCCACTGTCCCTCCCCACCTGGGATGTCACTCACGCGCCAAGCACTTTGAGGTGTGCCCATTCAGTTGGCAGCCTGCCTGCGGGTGTCGGTGTGCTTGGAGAGCAGTGTGCGAGTCCGGTCTGGCGTTTTCAGCCGTGTACCGTGCTCAGCCGTGTGCATAGACTCAAACTCAAGGCATTGTCAATGGTTGTGAGTCACTAACCTTATAAATTTAATATAATGTTTTTGGTAAAGATGTTTTCTATATGTGTACCAAGCGATTTGTTTCTAGGTGGTGTGGTTTTAGAGATATTTCACTTTTCCTGGATTTTCTGTATGAAGATTGCTCACCACCATTGACAATGCCTTGAGTTTGACAGTACGCGCAGTGCAAAACATTAGTTTTATTCAAAATTAATAGAAATCAAGAACCCTAACCTTATAAATTTAATATAATCTTTTTGGTGAAGATGTTTTCTATATGTGTACCAAGCGATTTGTTAATAGGTGGTGTGGTTTTAGAGATATTTCACTTGTTCTGTATTTTCTGTATGAAGATTACTCACGACCATTGACAATGCCTTGAGTTTGAGCACGGTACACGGCTGAGCACGGTACACGGCTGAGCACGCCACACCGGACGTGCGTGAGTCATCTGGGTCACAACGTCTGCCTCTTTTTGTGTCACCAGCACTCCACCTCCACGACCCACTGTTGCTAGTTAAAGCTCCATAGTCCGTTGGTTTTGAGATCATGCCCCTTTTTGATTAGGTTGATCGTTGCAATCCACCAAATTTTAGTTTCATCTTTTGTTTTAAATGGCTAGCTTTTGAGATATTTGAAGTGCAAACATACTAATTTAATGTAGGCAAGCATGCCAAAACTTTGACACGATAAGGCGGTAGCATGATTCTATTAAATTAAATTGACTTAGTATTCCCTTCTATGCAGCAATGAATGCTTAATAGGTGCACCTGTATTTATTTAACTTAGATATGGAGAATCAAATATAGATAATTGTTTGGTTTCCGAAAATTTGATGTTTTCTTCGGACTATGCCACCTTAAAGCTGCATAGTCCAATAAAAGCATCACCTTTTCACAAGAAAAACACTTATCTAGATTTGAACCTACATGTCCGAGTTAGACACTGGTGCATTTATTAACGAATTTGTGCAATTTTTATTCTCCCTCTGGAAAGTGTATGTTCGCAGGGTCTTTTAGAATTATAACCGACACCCATGTTTAACCGTCTATGAATATATAGGAGATTCAGGAAAAGAAATATATTAGTTGTCAAAGTGATCTTTGCTAAAAGTATTGTCTAATTACCATGTGTTTTTTTTTGTCTGTGCGCATTTGTAGAATTTGCTCGTTGAGTTGTAAGTAATCCAGTCGCACTTTTGTGGTGCTTATTTTGGGGTATTTTTTTATGTGCATAAATGCTTTCCCAAACGCACGTCACCAATCGACATGCTAGACAACAGAGGTCAGGGCAGGTCAAATATACTCATAACAACCTAACCACTCAGTTTGTACCACTCCACTGCCTCCCTCACCAACTCCGGGGCTTCCTGAAGCTCTAATGGGCTTCCCATAGCTGTGATGGGCTTCCCATAGCTGTGATGGGCTTCCCATAGCTGTGATGGGCTTCCCATAGCTGGGAGGGGCTTCCTGAAGCTATGAAGGGCTTCCGTGAGCTGTGATGGGCTTCCTGGAGCCGTGATGGGCTTCCTGGAGCCGTGATGGGCTTCCTGGAGCTGTGGTGGACTTCCTAGAGCTATTAGATTAGATTAGGGTGTTTGAGCTGTATGCTCAGGCCAAGTCGGAGACTCCACCATCAAGGTCCAATACATTGGTGAGGATGCTCTGTTTAGTTTTCTGAAGGGCTTCCTAGGGCTGTGATGGGCTTCCTGAAGCTAACAACGCTTTCTATCTGCTTCCTGGCTGGCTGGCTCTATTGGTGGGCAGAAAACCTTTCTTAAGTTTAGACCGCCTTAAGATGAAGTATCGGAAAGAAAATTATGTGCAGTCGGTGTTGCAGGTGTATGAGAATAGCCATGGCTGGCCACCCTGAAACAGGCAAGACTTTGATATTACGTGAAGATCATGGTTATGCAAAATTAGCGGTTCCTGTCGCGTTGTAATTTTTTTTGCTAGCGTTTCTTAGCCTAGAGCAGATATGGTTTCTGAACCCCACCGGGGATGGGATGGAAGGGAGGTAAGTTATGGTCATTTTTACATAAATTGCCGTAGGGTTTGATGCACACAAAGCTACTGCGTTGTTCTGCTGCTTCTGGTGTATATAGTTGTTATTGTGCAAGTGTTGGCTGGAAGTGGGGGGGGGGGGGGTATCTGGAAAAGAGCACTCAGGTATGTGCTATGGGGGGGAGCGGGATACCTTCTGGTAGGTTTGGAAAAAGGGGTGGGGGAACGAGGGTGGTGGGGGAGGGTTTACAGTGCTTGAATACTGTGGTGGGCGAGTTTCAACATATCATGGCTGTGGCGCGCACAGACACACACCTACACACACCTATCATACCCAGATAACCTTGTGGGATCCACTCCCGATCAAATAAGGGGACAACTCCAGAGGTCTTATCTAGATAGTGATGGGAAATACGGCCTCGCCAACCAACTGGCTAGTCCTGGACTAAATACACATACCTTTGTAATGGCTGCATCAGCACACTGATGCATGAACGCACACGCACACACACACACACGCACATGTACTTACTTACGTACTTACTTACTTACTTACTTAGGGGTCATCCAACGTTTTCAGCATTTTCATGGTTGTACAAAGAATTCTACTTTTCCAAACCCCGTCCCCCGACCCCATTTCCCCCCCTTTAATTACACAGAAGTGGTTTAATATTATATAAACAATTTATTAAACCCTAAAACTCATATGTGACTAACACCCCCCACATTCAGTCATACATTGGTGTAGATAAAAGATTCACCCGGTACTTATAGTACATGGGTGAAGATCAGCCTTATATAAAAACGGTAGACAAATCGGGCTAATGAAATGAGTCTTTATGAGAGCCTAATTTCTCAATCTAAGAAGCAACATTTATTCTTTGTATATGGCTCCATGTTTACCAGCTACTTTTGAGTTGGAAGATATAATAAAACATATACTTTAATGCAATTTAAAAGTGAAATCGACGGCGTTCTCTGGCCGCCATCTTGTCTTTTTGCATTCTCGTCCATTTCACCAACTCTGTGCCTATATGAGTAGCCATTTGACACTGGATACACAGTTTCTAGTTCATGTTCCATACTAAACCTTATTTTTGCCCGTATTTACACCACGTTGTCCTTCACCCGTGCACTACAAGTACCGGGTGAATCTTTTATCTAACATTGGTGTGGTTGTGAAAATGTTGAAAACTTTGGATGACGGCATTTAGACACTAACATTCATGCATGTGTGTAGACACACATATATATGTACACAAACAAACAAGTGGTTGTCAATCCATGACCAAACACACACCTAGCCTCCCATGATACATAGATACACACATACATACACACCAACACACTCTCGCACCACCAACCATACCACCACCAGTGGTAGGATCCAAGTTACCCAACAACACCAGTTTGCGTAAACATGCACAAGTCACACTGTGAACATATATCTTTTTAAACAACCCACTCCAAGTCCAACCCACTCCACCTGGTTTCAATTTGAGGCTGACTGCTGAACACCTATTCATTTGTCCGTGTGGTTGTTGGGTTGTCGCGCCCTGCAATAAAGCACAACGACAACTGTGTTATGACGTCATTGCCTGCCACACTGCATCGCCCGCAGTCTGAACCATGTGCTTTCTCTATGGGCGGCGCAGTGCGGTGTGGTGTGGCGTTTACAGTTTCGGACTGGCGTCTTGGTATCTATGGCTGATTCCTCATGACCTTCACTAGGTCAGGTCACACCGGTGTTGCGACCGTACCTGGGTCAGCTGTTCTTGTAATGTGCCAAAGAGTAGCGTATTACATCAACATTTAAAAAATAAAAATAAATTGAGAACAACCAAAAATACCGCCCTTTGTTAAAATTAATTTGTCATGTCGCCGAAATTTATAAGAATGTGAAATGAAGCGGAAGAGAACCTGGGATGGCAAATTTAAGATTTTTGGCCAATTTCCCTACATTAATCTCTAGGTCATATGATTCATTTTCCTCTCATATGATGCTTAACAATCAGATTTGCCGGAAGTCGTATTTCCAGGGTGTTTAAAAAAAAAAAAGGTTTTGTGTATTAAGGTGACTTTCATCCCAGGTGCCTTTAGAGTGATTTTGACATGCTTACTTCTATGTTAAGCATCTTAAAAGCTGACCGAGATTTGCTAAGAAGTAGCTATAGAGGTAGATGGCCTCTGACAGGAACTAATCCTGTCACTGTCCTAGTGACAGCTGCCCCCCCGCTTTTTTTCTCAAAATGAATGGCTTGTTTTTCACACTTTACTTAAAGCTGCATAATCCGATGAAAGCCTAGAATTATTTCAGCCATGATATTTACCTAGATTTGATCCTACATATGCACTCACTAAGCATGTATTACAATTTTATGTTGCACTTGAAAATGTGTTAACAAGCCCCATGTCTAGCATTTTGACGTGGGCATCAAAAGTAATTAATTTAGCGTGCTTTCACTTCAAATACTGCCAAAGTTATTCCTTTGAAATATAGGTTACTTCAAACTAAAATAATGTAGATTGTAATGATCAACCTAAGATATTTATCTAGAAAATAATGTGGCAGAAATTCAAAGCTATCGGATGATACAACTTTAACTCAAAATATCAGTTGCTATAGCAACAGTTGATGGAACACACTGCTCTTATGGAGACCATACTGTCTTGCTTGTAGAAAGCCGGGTGCTGATGCTAGTCCATGTTGTTTTTTATGTAACTTCATTATTGGTGTGGTCCAATAGTATGTTATTTAATATAAAAAAGAAACTCATCCAAACCATCATTTATTACTCCGGATCCAAACCATCATTTATTACTTCGGATCAGCTATTTGTTTGTAGATATTCACAAATGAAAATTGCATTATGCAAGAGTGAAGCCTTGAAAAGTGACAGTAGTGTATGGTGGTGAGTTTCTCTTATTGTATTTTGACCATGTTTGTATAAATATGACCCTTCTGGGACCGGATCTCAAGGCGAGGGTATCTGACTAAATAGTCTAGATAGCTATTTCCATGGTTACCGGATTGTAGACGCTTTCAGACTGTGTAACTTGCGGTGTCAGAGAAGCCATTTTCCAAAAACGCCAGCAGGCATTTCTACTAGTCTACTCCCCACCATGGACCTTGAAATCCCGACCCTTTAATGTCTTTCTTTCAGTCCTTGTCGTTTATTGAACTATTTCCAGATAATATGTATTATTCCTTTGTGTTGAATGTAATAATAACCAATGTTATGTAAGAAGCTTTCCAGCCTCTACAATGTCAACGAATCAGAAAGGATGTGAAGGTAATGGTACCGGGTGTATGCAAAAGCAGCTGACTCTTGAGTTTAGACATTGGCGAAGCCACTTTGAAATCTTTTCGATACTATAAGCTATGAAATATTTTCGATACTATAAGCTATTTACCCCTTCTGTTTGTAAAATTCTGAATCTCAGTGCACACTGTGTGGGTCTGGGAGAGAAACATGGCAAGAGAAACAAAACAAGTGTGGCGGTGCAACCCATCTAGGATTGAATACAGATTTGGTTGTCTCTTCGATGCGCTGGGTCTGCTGGTATATTTGGGGGACTATGCATACCCTGTGCTTTTCCCACTGGTCCTATAGCCACTCAATACCTGGCTTGGTTTGCATTGTCGGATGTGGGTGACCTAGTTAGCTTCTACAGATGATGATTCTGGGAGTGAGGAGTAAGTAACTGGTCTGTGCCGGGCTAGCGGCTAGCAGCCAGCAATCTGCAACCTGCCGAAGGATGAACACGATCTGAGTGCCTTCGAAACAGAATCAAGACTGAAAGATGAATAGCGAATGCTGAAGGAAACCTCCCTATAAGCTATATATCTCAATACGAGGCTGCGGCCGGGACAGCTGTACAACACATGTTGCCAGCATTTGGTAGAGACTGGGGGAAAATACTTTTAAACAGAAAGAATTCTCCATAAAGCGAATTATCTCGTTTAAAAAACAAAACTTGGGCACGGCCTTGAGATGGAACCGGACTAGATATTGATGAATAACCTGGAACCTACGTTTTTTGCCATCTTTCCTCTCTCCACAAATACACACTTGCTAATTGTTCTTGTTGAATATGCCATTTATTTCAAATGCTGAAATTTAGACAACATTAGAAACCTGTGAATTTACATGGTTTAAAGAGATCTGTATTTCATCCCCCCACCCCATCCCCCACTCAGTCCCCACCAACCCTCACTATGTAGAAATTTATAGAGCAAGTGTGTTTTGCAGGGAAAGGAAAGGGGGTAGCAATTTAAGCTGTAGTTGTGTGTGTCCTGTCAACATTATTAACATGTGCATGCGTGTGTTTAAAAAAAAAAAAAAAAATTATAAACTAACATTGCTATCATAAATAAATAAAAGCAGGGTCCCCAGTCTCAATGATCAGCAAGCAAAAAAACATAATTTATTTTAAATTTGAAAATGAGCAAACTTTTAAAATTTAAGAAATAATTAATTGGTACGTTGCATATTTGGTGTATGACCCTCTTCTCTCTTATAGTGGAGTCCCCAAGAGAGAGAGAGCATCTTAGCTTTGGGCATCCACTCTATCTTATTTATCTTCACCACACATTAGAGTGTCAACTTAGAAATAGCGCGAGAGCTTGACAGCCAGCCACTTCGCATGTGCTAAAACCATGTTTTGGCTTGTGTTTTCAACACTGTGCCAGTAATAATAGTTTTACCTCCGAACCCCAACCCCTAATCACGCATATCCCTATATGCTAACAATGTTGAATTCTTCAACTGGTGTGTATCTATCTATAATCTACACCCCATTCAAATATGGCTATGTATATTTCTTCGGAAGAACTTGATAATAATTATGTTAATAATAATTCACATGTAAAATTTCTTATATATATATATGCTGATAATATCCATTAATATTATTTATTAAAATAAATTTGGTTTCTTTAATTACCCCGGTGGAATGAGTGGCATGAGGTTTGAACCCTGTGACATTTTTAAACATTAATTATTTTTTAATCCGGCAGGTGTCGCCAGCCGTGTACCTTGTTCCAGCACTAACCTGCCTATTTCCTTTGCATGGTGTAGAGCACGCAAAGCAATGGAGAACCGGTCTATGGTAGATGACGACCGGCTATGTATTCTAGAAGAGCAGTTCAAGCAGGCCAAGTTCATAGCTGACGAACGAGAACTTATGTACGATGAGGTATGTTCACGGTGTAGCATCCGCAGTAAAAGAGATCGAAGAACGGGGCGAAACAGAGAAAGAGAGAGCTGGTGTCTTGGGGTTACGGATATTCAATTCACAAGACAACCTGCCTGCACAGAAAAAAAGATTACCCACCTTACCCACCCACCCACCACCAAAAAAAATCAATCACAATCCCTCATTAAAAACAAAAGAATTGGGGGAAAAGAAACTCCAAATGCAGCTGTATCCCTGGGATTTTCGGAGGACTGTGGGGGATGAGCGGAACTCTGATGGGTTTTTTTCCCCCGCGCCAGACTTGGAAGACGACAGCGGCCTGATCAGATCAGATCATGATTCCTACTGCTTGAGTGCATGAGTTTGATTCCCCTGTGGTCACATGACGGCAAACCCTTGTTTTTTTCCATCCCATGCAGATCAAGGAGGGCACTCGATAACAAACAAGGCCTTGATGATGAAAAAATAACTATGCTAGAGCAGATGGTAAAAGAGGCTGCTGAGGCTGCCAACGATGCTGAGAGAAAATATGACGAGGTATGTTAAGATGCATTCAGCCAGCGGGGCTGTCTAGCAGTCTTGTCTAATGGAAGATTTAAGGTTACCGGGTACTGTTAAGCTAATCGAAATAATTTTGTTTCGTTCCAAATTGTTGGGGGTTAACGGCTTTTGGGACAGTCCTCTCGTCATTGGCTTTAAGTCTTACTACTTCTGCAACCAGTACGGTTCTGTCATGGTACAGGTTTTTAATTTAATTTCTTTGCAGGGAGAGATTAGACAAATTAATTTCCTGATTTGTAGGGTTTATTTTGGTGTTGTTTCTTTGCAAGCCAAAAATGCAGTGATTCACAATAGAAACATTGGTCTTTATTTTCCAAATAAAGACCGCAAAAGGCCAATTCTCTTGGTATATGTATGAAATTCACTGGGAAAGCTCTCTTTGAATGTTCTTTTCACTCAAAACCTTTTTGGCGCTTGGTTTCGGTGATTCATCATTATATTGTTGGCATAGATTAGCTTCTTCACATTAGGCCTCAGCTTTTGGGTGTGAACTCCCCGCTATTATAATAGACAATTTCCACCAGCAACCTGCCCTCTGACGACAGTGGGAAGAAGTAATGTGGGTAGCTGTGCATTGTGCAGCATGCTCTGTGGAAAACATCTCATAGAGGATTTTCACCACCAACTCGCCCTCTGATGGCAGTGGCCAGGACTAATGTTCCGGGTAACAGATCACTGCACATGCTCTGTGGAAAAGGTCTATTATTGGGGTCCCTTTAGCCATTGTAGGCCGTGGTCCGTTTGGATCTTCGAGGGCCCTGAGAGCACGTGGTGGGTGAGCTGAATGCATGCGAACACCCTCCTTCCCAGTTTCCCTGTATTGCTAAAGAAAAATCCCACCCAGTTTGTTGTTCACTTTGTGTGTCATTTTTTCCTTGAACGTTATGCTTGATCGTACCATGGAGAGCCAAGCTGGAGATAAATAAAGACGACATAGAACTAATAATTAATCCGCAACTAGGACCGAAAGCATTGTAGATGATCTAACTTGACTTAGTTTTAAGTACTTATCATAATTGACACCGATTGGTGAGATTTGGATATCATATACATATAGATATATGTATATCTATGTATTCAGTGACATATATTTGCTGACGCTAAACTAGCTTTTCATCTGTGCACTGGTTTTGTTGCCACTTCAAAATCTCTTCTTTCAATTCTTCTTTCAA
Source organism: Branchipolynoe longqiensis (assembly GCA_030323885.1). Taxonomy (NCBI): domain Eukaryota; kingdom Metazoa; phylum Annelida; class Polychaeta; order Phyllodocida; family Polynoidae; genus Branchipolynoe; species Branchipolynoe longqiensis. Next base: position 7,884,443 of record CM059188.1, read on the forward strand.
TTCTTTCTGCAAGTTAATCCGCCAACTTTTGTTTTGAGTTCCAGGTACTGTCTTGAGACCCTGTGCTGATCTCAAAACAAAAAGAAAGAAATGTAACCATTTTACAGTGTCACAACTCATCATTGTGTGCGTTTATCAGTTATCCACTATAAGTGTTGCTTTAATCTCTAAATTCCCCCCTCAGCCTTCACTGCTGTTCCAGCAGTCAGAAGTGGTACCATTGTTTTCACCCACCCACCCACCCTTTTGTTTCACTCATGATTATTTTCCTTCAATTTCATTAACATCCCAAAATAACACTTTTTTAAGACTTAAAAAAATATATTTTAATTTAAAAAGAGCAAAGGCAACATGATGGAACCTCGCCTGTTCTTGTCATAGTTGTTCATCGAATCAGAAGGAGTGAAATCTTGATTACGTTGGCCTGACGGGCTGGGTATTTTTTTACAAGTATTATTTTTGTTTGTTTGAGAAATTGGCCAGGTGGCTTCGGCATTGGCTTCCATCTTCCGGTCAGGTGCTTTCTGACCGGGGTCCTTCGCAGGCGCCCATCACACCCCGTCCCCCTTCTTCGCTGAACCAGCAACAAACACTACTGTTCTTCGGGAGTCTTAATACATGGGGACCATCGTTGATATCCAGACTCTTTCAATTTCCGACAGAGGTCGCAAGGCTGCAGAAGGAAAGACCTTTGCGGACGATGATAGGATAGACAGTCTAGAAACCCAACTTAAGGAGGCCAAGTACATTGCTGAGGATGCCGATCGCAAATATGATGAGGTGAATGGGTTACAACAACAACAACAACAAAAAGCATGGGAGTTTGCATGAAATCCCCAGTTGTTACTGAGCCTTGCTGTCTGTCCTCTCCGCTATCAAGGTCTGCCCAAATTATATACTTTTTGGAAAAAAAAAGGAAAAATCTATTTAAAAAAAAGAAAAATTACAAAGAACAGTCAGGGTCTTTTCGCCATTAATTCTCGTTCCGTTACCTTCCTTTCAGGTTCGTTGTTTGACATCTCATCCTAGGTGTCTGTGCCCACACTGACTTTTGTCATATGTTGCCTAGCTTCTGACTTTAGAATGTCTCTGCTCACACACATATATATCTCATGATTTATCTTAACGCCTGGTCCGACCACGAAAAATGAAAATCCGGGGAGAACCAGAGGTGTTCTAGCAGCGCACTGAATGAGAGAAGGTGGCACTTTATTTTGTAATCTATAAAGTGACCAACACACACATATGCATATATATATATATTTAAGGAAGAAAGAACAAATCGATCATTTCACAGCAACCACTGACACTGCCCTTGTCTGTGTGTCACTTGAATAGAGGAAGGAAAGTTTTGGAGAGGCGCAATATCACTGACGAAGAGCGTATCGGTGAACTGGAAAAAGAGTTGGAGGAGACCATATTGGCGGGGGAGGAGGCAGACCGCAAATATGAAGAGGTGAACGCATGACTGTGTGCTTTCTAGATTATTTTTTTATATAAAATAATGTTTTTAACAATATTTTTTTCTGTCAAAAAAGAAAAAAATCTTAAATTTTTTAACAGTTTTTGTTTCTGTATTTTTTTTTGGCATGTAGTCGGCTCCGCTTCTTGCAGCGGGGTTTCCAGTCGCTACCAGAGGTTGCGCCTAGCTGCAGGACCCGGGATCTCCTCCTGCCTGCTTCGAACCACCTGCATGTTTGTTCGCTCATCACTACCTGTTCTCCCCCCTCCTTTGTGGGTAGGGGGGAGGGAAGGAGAGGGGGACTACCTGAAGAAGCCCACACCAAACAGTAGATAATATTGAAATTTATCTCCATGGATACTGTATGGATCTCAGGTGGAGCTTCTTTTTATAATCATAATTTGTTTACCCTTTTTTTCTAAATAGAATTTAGGGACCCCCGCCCTATGCTGCCGATACGGCGTAAAGCAACCACCAATCAATCAATCAAAAAACCTTAAAACAACAAAGTTGTTTCATTATTACTAATGCTCACCTTTTTTTCAATTTTGTTAATATATATTTTTAAATAAAAACCTTTTAGATAATATTTTTTATCAATTTTAAAAGTAATTTTTTATAATTTGAAAGTGAAAAGCAAAGCACAAACTATCCCCAAAAAGCAAAGAAGACAAAACAATTGTACGCAGATATTTGAAGAGAGAGAAGTGAAGCAAGAGTAACAACTTAAATAAGCTGCACCAATAATGGGGATGAGCCCAGAGGAAGTTTGGTGGATGCCTTCTCCCAGGGACGCCGAGTGAGACCCGCTGGGGGACGCTGCAGGATGGTCGAGCTTTGTTTTGGGTCACGTGGATGCGACGCCTACGCGCGAAAGACTATATTTATCATTTTAAACAGGAGAGAAGGAAGCCTTAACCAATTCAAATATTTTTAACAAGGTTTAAAATTAGTCATCCAGGAACTGGATTTTGCACAAACAAAAGAGGAAGCATTTTGCACCCGTGTCAAGTTGGCACTTGGCACCTTTGAATCTGGAAGGCTTTCAGGATGGATTGGTCTGTGCTTTAAATTGACTTCTTATTTGGGGAGCAGAAAGCAAGTCTCAGCGTTCATAACAACAAAGCCCTGCCCCTCTCCTTCCCTACCCATTCATCTAGATGGGCACGATTAACACAAAACTGTCTTGTCACGTCGTTCCCTCTCTACCCTCTCTACTCTACTCTCCCTGCCTCTCCTTCCTTCCTTCCTTCCTTCCTTCCTTCTTTCCTTCTTTCCTTCCTTCCTTCCTTCCTTCCTTCATTCGTTCCTTCCTTCCTTCCCTCCCTCCCTCCCTCCTTCCTTCCTTCCCTCCCTCCCTCCCTCCCTCCCTCCCTCCCTCCCTCCCTCCCTCCCTCCCTCCCTCCCTCGCCCTCCCCCGCCCTCCCCCGCCCTACATTGTTTTCACTCAGCCATGCAAGGGCTTTGACAGTGTTCGGAGAAAGGTCCTGACTGTCCTATAGTATACCTTTTTCGAAGAAAGGTCCTGACTGGCCTCTAGTATATCTTTTTAGTTTTTTATCATTGAATCAATATTTTAACAAGTATTACAAAAAAGAGATGTATTCTCTAAATCTGGCTTTTCACTTTCCATTTGTTCATTTCGCTACCTAGGCAGCAAAATTGTCCTACACCCACGCACTCATTCACTCACTTATTCCAGGTCGAACCCCACTACTTATTCTAACTCAATTTCTGATGGCAGATATGTAATATCTAATGCCTCTCCCCCTCCCCCCCCTCCCCCTCTCCCCAGCGATCCATGTCAAATGTTGGTCCACCTCAATTGCTCTTCTGAGCTTCTCAACTGGGATGTTTGCATCATAGATTCCTCTCCTCTCCTCTCCTCTCCTCTCTTCTCTTCTCTTCTCTTCTCTTCTCTTCTCTTCTCTTCTCTTCTCGTCTCGTCTCCCCTCCTCTCTTCTCCCCTCTCTACCCTCCCCCACAACCATTGAAATATTAACGGGGCTTTCCTACCGTTTTGTGACAAGTATTTTTAATGTTTTTTTGTGTGTGTGTTTACTGAGTTTTTTTAGAGCAATGTTCTCCCGCATCGTGGCGCTGATAGTTGATTGAATTTCCTTCAGACCAGTTAACGCCTCCCCTTGGATTCTCTTGAGAGTGGTTTTGAGATTTACTTCCCTTGAAGACACAATTTAATGAATAGCTAAAATTCCCTTTGCATGGACTACTACTAACGGGACAATGATGCCAAAGCAAACATTTAGACACACTTAAAATATCAATCTCGGCTTCTGGTATTTTGAAAATTAAGACTTGAATACAAAGCATATACTTTTAAATTTGGTGTTGCATAAGATAAACCACTGCATTAAATAAATAATTTGCAGTGTGTTTATTTATTTTTGTCTGTTGTTTAAAAGCGATAAACATGGCATTATTGTCGTCACGCATTTGGTTAGGTTGGATTTGTTTAGTTAGCGTTTGGTGTTCTGGGTGTGCGCTCCAACTCTGGTTCATTTACTTGGCAAAGAAAGTACAAAATGAGATGTAGAGGTTCGTGATGGTCTGCTTGGCAACGTTTTTTTGGTGTTGCTGATGTTAGGTTCAGCAAACACAGTCTTGTACTAGGTAAATATGAAAATGTCAACCATGTTGTGTTTACGTATATGCCCGCACTCCTCCCCCCATGTGGGAGAAGTGAATGCAGGAAGACCAGTTACTCATACAGAGATCTTCCCTGCTCATAAATGGAATATCTTACAACGAAGCAAATGTGGATCACAGTTCTACCACCGTGTTGATGAGGTGGGGGGGTGGAGAGGGGAGGGAATGATGGGCGGTGGTATTATTCTGTTGATTGACCAATGACAGCTTCTCCCTGGACTCTACTCGCCATCTGATTGGTTCCTGAATGGTATATGCCTGCAGTGTTGCTTTGTACCTTCTACCCAGTCCTTTAATCCTTCGTTTTGACAACTGACCTTTGAACCCTGTTCTGCACGCTGAGAGAGCCTGAGGGAGTTGTCTGTATGTATCTATGTATGTATGTGTGTGTGTGTGGTGCCATAGCCACAGCATATATATATCCAGACACCCTGGAGGAACAATGGAGCTGTTCCCACCTGGGTGGTTGGTCAAGTCAGCCAAGAGGTCAGGCCTCTTCATTGATCACTTGGCTGACTGGCTAGGCAAGTGACGCAGGCTGTCAGCCAAATAACCCTTCCCTTGCGTCCGCTATTTTTACACTGTTGAACAGGACTCGTAGTTGTTGGTTTGGAATTGGGTTTTTGTTGGGTTTTCTTTTTGCAGAATGTTCTGGAAAGTTGTTTGCTGGAATGTCTTAGTAACGTGTTGTGGAAATCCTGTGTTGCCTCTTCCCATTTGTTCTTCGGTCCTCTCTTCGTCGACCTGCGTGTTTCCTGCAAGTACTGCCTTTAAATAAATAACTCCAATGTACCACGTACACACGAAAGAAACTAACCAAACCTAACCCGTCCGCTTTAATATAACAATGTTAAATAAAACCCATCTTGCATTCATCCTTCCCAGTTTTATAGCCAGTGTATTCCCCTTTTATGGATTTTTGGTTTTGTTAGAAAAATTACACTAAGAAGTTTTGAGTTGTGCATTGTTATGGTGTTTGTTGACATTAACCCCACTTGTCTTTCAGAAGCAGTGATGGCCCGCTATTGACTTTGGCTCACATTGCGTTTTTGTGCTTTTTACCTGCCGCGTTGTTTTGTCTAATAGCATGTATGATTTGTAGCCCTATGGGGCAATCCGTGAAACTGGCATGCCAGCCGGTCTTTAAAAACCCATTAAAGGCTGAAACTAATCTTGCCGCATATATACATAGAAGACTGGGAAAAGACACGACAATTTCGGGTAGAAACTGCTCAAACATGACAAACTTAGGTAGAAAATACCTCTATCCATAGGCTGTGAATTTTTTTTAAAGTGCAGTGCCGAAGCACTGATCTTTCAGCTAAAACATAATAGTTGCTGGTTACACTTATGTAAGCACATTTATGTGTGCGTATAAAAGAACAAGTTTTAAAGTGAAAATGGATCAGGATAGGTGCTCTCAGACTGTTTGTGCAGGTTTGATATTATTATAGATGTAGGATTAGTGTGGTGTTCTCTGTGGCAGAGTGGTTAGAGTGTCTGACTTTTTTCTAGGTCAGACTCCTAATCTGAAGGTAGGTGGTTCGATTCCCGTGCCCCCAGCTCTGCCAATTTGGATTTCCACCGCTGTGGATAACTTACAGCGTCATCAAAGGCCAGTTGCTCTCATACCATGTCTATGTGGTGTGGGAGGTTAAAAATCCCTTGGGTCGGTAAAAGTGTAGGCTCGGGCTTTCTATCGACAAACTGTCTAATGGTGAAAACAAGTCTATTCAGGCTTATCCATAATAGGCAGTATAAATCTTCAAGAAAAAAGGGAAAAAAAGTTAATTTTATAGTTCAGTTAAGTTTATATATGTAGGATTAATAAGTTCCTTTTATTGTTCAATTAAGTTTATTTCCATATGGGAGGATGTAGGATCTAAGGAACTGAACCCAAAGGAAATTCGGCGTCTCCTCTGTCCCCCTATAAATGTGGAGTCAGTTAGCAACATCAATAGATACCCTTAGTCTTTAAACAAGTAAGAGAAACTCTCCAACTGAGTCTTGGTGTTGAACACTCACAGCAGAGGCCTACTGGCGGCGAGAGGGTGTGTGGGGGGGGGGGGGGGGGGGGGGGGGAGGCTAATCCAGTACTACTAACACTTTTTCAGAATGCCACTTTTTTAGAGCTCGGTACCAGTGTGTATTGCATGATAAGTAATTCCTGGAAGTTTAACTGCGTTCAGGAGGCCAAGTGGAGAAGCAGGAGAACCTGGTTATTATGGGATGTATTGGGTAATCTGGTCATTATGGGATCTAAGTTAGTCACTGTTGTGATGGGTTGGGGGTTGATAATGGTGGGTGGGGGGGGGGGGGGATCTGCGGTTAGGGTGGGTTGGTTAATCTGGTTATTATGGGATGTCTGGGGAAATTTGTGAGAGATTTATGAAAATCTGGCTATTATAGGATATATCCGAAAATTGAGCAATTATGGGATGCATTGTAAAGGTTGGCTCTTATGAGATGTATTTGAAAATCATATCGTAAAAGTTTACTCTTAGGGGATGTATTTGAAAATCTGGCTATTATCAGGTGTATCTGAAAGTTTAGCAATTATGGGATGTTTTGTAAAATTTTGCTCTTATGGGATCTATTTGAAAATCTGGCTATTAAGGGAAGTGTCTGAAAATCTCCTGGTTATGCGGGTGTTAAAAAGATTTGGCTATTACACGAGGTATCCACAAATCTGGTTATTGTGGGATGCTTGGACTAAAGCAGTTATGGGATTTAGAGTCAAATTGGTTAGTATTGTTTATCTAGTGAAAATCTAGTTATTGTGTTATGTTTAGGGAAAATCTGGTTATTATGGCATTATCGAATCATAACAGGAAGCAGCAGAACCTGGTTAAAGAGAAAAATGTGTTAAACAAAGCACCAACAGAGAATCTCATTTTACCTGTCACCGACTGTTTTCTATGTACACAACCTAGGTTTGGAAGTCCACCTTCAGTGGTGGTGTTTGTTGTATGCCTGTGTTGTAGGATGTCTCACTATACCCGGATGTTTAGGGAGTAAACTTGTTAGGGGTACTTGTAAACTGTGCTTTATCAGGTCCAACAGTCGAGTGACATACATTTGAGGTGATAACTGAAACGACAAGATGGCGTGGACGAAAAAATTAATCAAAATCTCATTTAAATAGGGGAGTTTAAACAAAAATAGTTTTTTTTTCTTGTTGATAAATATTTGTTTTAAAACTGTTTTGAATTTGGCATCTGCGGGTTGTTTTTTTTAATTCAAAAATTGTAATTATTGAAATTTGGATTGGTATTTAATTGGAAATCCACCTTTTTTCTCTTTAAAAAAAAGAAGATGATTTGTTGCGAACCATGCCCTAGATGAATATGTTGACAGTTGTCAGTAGTGGGTCATTCTCCTTATCCGTATATATCAGATAAAGAATAAGTTAATAATCGTTTCTATCTGATATAATACATGTATTTAGCTTCGTTAAAATCTAAGCGCAACTGACGCAGTGGTTTATCATAGCAAGTTAGATGAAAGTGAAATAATGGTTGTAATAAATCTAGATGAAATTGAAGTAATGGTTATCGTAGTAAATCTTGATGAAATTGAAGTAATGGTTATCGTAGTAAATCTAGATGAAATTGAAGTAATGGTTATCGTAGTAAATCTAGATGAAATTGAAGTAATGGTTATCATAGTAAATCTAGATGAAACTGAAGTAATGGTTATCGTAGTAAATCTTGATGAAATTGAAGTAATGGTTATCGTAGTAAATCTAGATGAAACTGAAGTAATGGTTATAGAAAATCCAGATGAAAATGAAGTAAAACTATTTTAGTTAATCGAGACAAATGAAACTGATGCAATAGTTATAATAAATCTATTTGAAATTGAAATAATAGTGATCGTAAAACTGAAATAATAGTGATATTAAAACTGAAATAATAGTGATCGTAAAGCGAATAAACTACCAGTTGTCGCAATAAATCTAAATAAATAAGTGTGTAAATATGTAATTCTTGTTTTTAATGTCACCCAATTGGTAATTACTGTACACAGAAAACAGTCTGCTGGGTCCTGGCATGCTGCATGCTCCTCCAACAACCAGAGCGCGGAGCTTGTGAGTTTTTTTGTTTTAATTAGCGACTCTTTTCAACGCGTGTTGGTGGACTCAGGATTTCTAACGCCGCTTTCGGCTCTTTGTTTCGCACCAATCTCCCGGTGACTCTAGGCCGCCCGTAAGCTCGCCATCACTGAGGTGGATCTGGAGAGAGCGGAAGCCCGCTTGGAAGCCGCTGAGGCGTGAGTATACAACTTTATTTAGACCCTGGAGGAGCCAGCAGCAGATGGAGGAGGAGAATACTCCGTCCCTCCATCCCTCCAACGATATCCTCCAGGGTCGAACTCTCTCTGCCTTCTTCTGATCTTCTCCTCTTTTTGTTGAGTGACAACCAAAACCAGTGCCGCAATCTTGAGATTTGTGTTTGTTGTTTCTCTGCCCTGAAAGTGATTTTTATGCTGTTTTTTTTGTTTAAATTGAAGGTTAGTTAGTTAGGTCAATGGTTGATGTGGATAGCATCTGGGGAGATATTTTTGAAAATTGTCCCCCAATTTAAATTTTTTTTTTTTTAAATTCTTAAAAATAAATGGATCCCCCCAATTGCCTTCACATCATAACCACACTGCAGGGCAGATTGGCTCTGACTTCGGGTCACGCATTGGTCACATCCAGCCAACATAGCTTTGCGCTAATTGTTAGTGGATATTTCCTTCATTCGTTTAATCTAGTCGACAGCAGTGGCATGCACCCACGCACCATCTCACCTTGTGTGGGCGCACATCTCTGCGCCATTTTACTGAACCAGTTGCGTGGCCCAAAAAGTCAAGAGATTTTTTTATCCTAGCTCAGCCATACGCCATGTTTGCGTGTATTGACGCGCCCAAAAAGAGTGTGTGCTAAAGAACTGTCGCCTTACGTTGTTTAACCCGAACAGGTTGTACGTAAACTCTTGATGGCCGAAGCCGACCTTGAGCGGCAGGAGCAGCGTGCGGAGTCTGCCGAATCGTGAGTTCCTTATGCGCGCTCCCCACCACCCATAACTGGTGGCGCTCCCTACCCGGCAGTCCCCACACGACCGAGCAGGCGGTTTAATTTGGGCTTATTGAGAATTTCAAAACTTTTATTTATGTTTTAGAGTTGCTCCAGGAACCTATCGCCATTTTGCATTCCAAGGCGCTCGTTTATATGAAATTAGTTTATTTGTATATTAAAACCTATTGCAAGCTGCTGTTTTAGATATAATTGGTTTTAATTGTATTTTAATCGATACCGGAATCCATCGTTTGATGTCATATTAAAAAGTTATCGGATTTCATTCTTGCTTAATGAGGTTATTAGTATTCTGAAACTTATCGGAAAATTCTTATCGAGTGAGTTTATTTGTATTAGATTTTTTTGGGATTCTGCTCTTGCAGTGTTTTTTTGGTAGTATTACAAAACTTATCGAGAAACTCTTTTATCTAATGACTTTATTCATATTATAAAAGTTATCAGATTCCGCTCTTGCACCATGAGGTTTTTAATATTCCAAAATTTACCGGAAGATACACTTATTTAATGAGTTTATTTGCATTCCAACACTACCCGTTCTATGACCAATCTGTTATCTAATCAGCTCATTTGATTCTGAAATATATATATTATACCGGCGTAGATGAGAATATTCTGGAATTTGATCCGCCCGATGTTTCCCGGATATCGTCCAACTTTGCAACCATTCCAGCTTTTCCTGTCACTTTAGAATTCCCCAAAATTCTCTAAATATTTTCCTGATATTTCTTTTGTCAGGCCATTATGGGGTAGAGCAAATTGACCACGAAAGTTAAATTTTCTATCTGATAAAAAATATATATAAAAAATAAAGATTGTTATTTTCTTCTTATTTAAAGGCTAATAAGTCAAAATGGCGGTTCAGACTGGAGCATCTCACCTTCACGGTGTGAGTGACCTAACTAGGTCAAGGCTATGGGGGAATTGTTATGTTTGTTTCTACTGTGATTTGTTGTATATCTGATTGTTTAAAACACGGAGACAGTAGCTGGGTTTATGGTAATCACTGCAGTTAGATCTCACTCGAGGTATACTCACTAACCTTACTGTACCTTACCGTAAACACCCTGCTAGCACTTTGACACCAACCTTCTCATCACCGGCTCCTACCTGTACCTACTTCACAACCCACCCTCCTCTAAAAGCCTTGATTGGGTGTGCGGTGACAGTTGAAACTAGAATGTGATTGCATGCAAATCGATTGCTTCTTCCAGAATAATTGCTGTAAAGTTCAAATTTTTCTTTCAAATAGGTAATAATTCAGGGATAATATTTTTCCGTTTTTAAGCGGATTTCTGGGTTTGTTCACAGTCTGGGGGCATTTTTGATATAGGTGTAAGCGGAAATTTGCTGTCGGGATCTAATCTTGGCTTGATTTCCGCTTTTTTTTTGCCTGAGACCATTATCGTCCCTGTAATTGGTCTATGATTGCCATGAGGCTCTTTATTTATTAATGTGTTTATTTATTTATTTATTCATTCATTTAGTTATTTGCTATCTATTATTCATTTAGTTAATTACTTATCTATTTACCTCATAGTTTACTAAATAGATTCTATCAATTATTAATAAAACTTTTCTTTTTCTATGGGAACTTGACCACAAATATATGACTGTGAGCTTTCTAATTTAATGAGTGTCTATTGGCACATAATTGATTGTCTGCTTTTACATGTAAAAGCGATGGTTTGAACAAAAAACAAACATTTCTCGCCATGAGTATGGCCTGTGCTGCCGACACGGCGTAAAGCAACCACCAATCAATCAATCAATCAATCAACTTATATATTTATTCATTGATTGGTTCATCAACTAAAATTAAAATATTTTGTCCTTTTATTATTTATTTTAATTTATTCTATTAAAAACGGACGTTTTCCTTTTATCTATTGCTTTGTTTCAATATTTTGATATTAATGTATTTTTATGTTTTCATTTAATCGCTCTGAATGAGTGACTGGTTCTGTAGGCGGTAGTGAGGTTTGCCAGTGGTTAGCAGTAGATTGGGTGTGACGACTGGTGTTGGTTCAGTGCAGATGTGTAAATAAATATATATTGTGAGATATATATATATAGACATGCATGTGTATGTGTAAATATATTGTATGTATATCTATATGTGTGTATATAGTCTAATATATTTCATGAGTCTCAAGTCAATCTATTGAATATTACTATCAATCTCAATGTAGTCTGCATATAAAATTCTGACTTGAGATTTTTGTGGGGTTAATTAATTTTATTCATCTATATCTTTTGTCGATGCGGTTTTCTGACCGTAAGTGTTACAAGTTTATAAGTATTTACACAAACTGTTTTTATGGTTTATATAGTAAATTGAAGTGTGACGGGTTTTTTCTCTCCTTTTAAAAGTCACCCAATTTTCACATTTCATTCAGGTACCATTAATTTACCTGGTTAATTAAATTGAACCAGCCTTTGATATTTCTATGTCAGTTTCCAGGCGGTTTTCACTTATCACTATGTAATATCAATCTGAAGCCTACTGAATTGATTGAATATCATAAGAGGCGTCTTAGTGTAACACATTTCCTACAATAGTACATTATATCCGTATTCTCACGGGGTAGCATCCCGGGCATTTAAATTGGCAAATCACTGAAGTGGGGGGTGGGTGTTTACCCACACATGGGCGTTTAAGGGGTGGGCGTTTACAAAATATTGGCCAAATGTGGGTTGGGCGTTAACTCACACGGGGGAATTAACCCTCGAGAATACAGTATATTATTAGCTCCTTCCCTGTTGCGTTTAATCTGGATTCTGTTTGTTCCCCCACGGTTTACCCCGCTCGCCTACCTCCTATTTATTTGAGTCCATCTTTCCTTGTATGCTCCCAAGAAAAGAAAAATTTCTTTAAAATAGCAACATAAAAATACCATTCCTGCTTGTCTGCTCCCGAAAAAACAACTTCTTTAACCCTTTGGGGCCTGGAACGCCCGATTGCACCCACAAGTTTCACACGATTACAGTCTGGGTGTGCCTGAATGCACCTATAATCGGGTGGCACTGTGTTTCTGATATAATCGACAAATTATCAGGAAAGCACATCTAGAAATGCAATTCAACTACAGGCGCACCAGGGCTGTAAACGCAGGGAACTTACGAGTGCACCTAGGTGCTCATGGCCCCCCCCCCCCCCCCCCAAAGTTTAAAAAAAAAAAAGACGAAAGAGAAAAAACAACTTCCCGCTAACTATTCATTTGCCTGGTGCATGTGTTTGAAATATGTGTGTGTGCATCTTCTTTTTCCAGCAAAATAAAAGAATTGGAGGAGGAACTTCACGTGGTTACTAACAATCTTAGATCGCTAGAAATTAGTGAAGAAAAGGTGAGAGACCCCTGCTTTTTGTTGTTTCACCCGCCCCCCCCCCCTCTTTATGTATACCTCGCCGACGCCAGAGCCCCCTCGTGGGGATTCAGCGTGACAAAGCTGCAGTGAAAAATAAACATCCCTCTTGTCAGCCAGCCACCACTGGAAAGTAACAACTGCACCACATCGGATTTTAAATATATTTTTGGAGGTTTTAAAAAAAATATTAGCAGAATTTAAAACCATTCTTTTAAAAAGTTGTTTCCGATTGATAATCATGTCCTGTTTGACAAGTGGATATGAATTGCTATTCTGTGATAGGGTGGGTTTTTTTCTCTCCGGGAGATGAGCATTTAAAAAAAAATGGTTCTGTTTAAATTTTAAGAATGTTATAATTCAAAAATGAAAAAGGGAAGGAGGAAAAACATCTTTAAAATGTGGCGCAATTTGTGGCGGCTGGTGGTCACGTGGGGTGTTTGTTGATTGGGGTTGGAGGTGGAGGAGGAGGAGGATGATGATGGGGGTGGGGGCATGTGTCCCCGCCCCCCCCCCCCCCCTCCCTCTCCATTTTCTCCTCGTGCCGGGACACCTAACTTGTGCTGGGTGACGCGTGTATAAGTCTGTGTTGTCGTCGGCTGTTTCCAGTAAGATCAACGAGCTGGAGGAGGAGCTGAAGGTTGTCGGCAACAACATGAAATCTTTGGAGATCTCCGAACAGGAGGTAAAGAAAGCCAACATAGCCCCACCACCACCACCCACAAAAAGAACTTAACTTACAACCAAAGCCTGCCCACACTGCATGCCGCCGAACCTCAGCGTCTGTTCTCCATTGTTGTCGTCAGCCAGCCTCGTTCTGGCCAGGAATGCGACTAGTGGCGCCACGCGGCGGGCGATGCGAGCATTATTCGCTGCTGTTTGCTTTTGTTTGATTGTCTTTAGGTTGCCTCTTATTTTATTTTTGTCCCATTTAAAAAAAAGAAAACATTCTATTTTATTTGGCATAAAATACCAGCGCCTTTAAATTGGAGAATAGTTTAGTTTGAATGCCTTTTTTAGGTCTTTAAATTAATAATATATTTTTTTGTTAAATTAAGTTTGATTAGAAAATAGCGTTTTGATTAATGCTCATAGTTATATTTGCAACTTGGTTTGTAGTTTGAACAAGTTGTTTGTTGTAGAATGGCGACTTGGTATGGCATAAAGCATTTTTAGAAGCTTCAAATGATTATTTTTTTAATTGTTTAGAAGTTTTCAAAAAGTCTACAAAGCTTTGTTCACCCCCCACATAGAGGCTTCCTACGCGGCGAAAATTGTGTGTGCATGGATATAATTAGATTTGCTCTTCTCGGATTGCCCCCACCCCCCCCCCCCCTGTCCCTCTTTCCCACACACCTTAGAGTTCTAGGTGTTCTCAGCGTGAGTTGTGTGAGTATGACACCCAGTGAGGTACAACATACTCGAATATGTTCGTCAAATGCTGTGGCTACGAACTATTTTCAAATATTATGCGGTCGATTGATTGGTGATGATTTAATGCTGTGCTGGCAGCAAGGGGGCTATATTGAAATTTACACACAAATCTTAAATGGTCAAATTTGTGTCAAATCTACACAGATAGATGCAACACAAATACCATATGATGTGGATTCTGGCAATTCTCAAGTTGGTCCTATTTAAAGGCCAACTCCCTGAATTTTATATCAAAATTTAGTTCTGGACTTATTGAAAGTAGCAATTCTGGCAGTATCCAAGATTAATCCTGATTAATGTTCAAAAGATGCCGTTGGCCAACACTGTACTACAATCCCACAGCACTATCAGTGTATGCCAATAAGTTCAAACTCCGCAGCACTGTCAGCATAAGCCAATACCATCCTGCAGTACGGTCAATACCATACTGCACCACACTCTCCAATGATAGTCTGTACTGACTGATCAGATGGAATGGAGCTATGATAGTGCTTGGAGAGTATTTGATGAAACCTGGCTTTTTTTCAACCTTCTGTTTTAATAACTAATTCTGTCGCTTCTAACACAAATATGTATGTTTGATGATTCCATCTGAAGGAAACTTTGGCATGCTTTTTGGACCACTAGTGAGGGTACCAGTCTGTATAGTAATCTTTTCTTTGTTTTTATACCAAATTAGCTATCAGTATAATAAATTCTGAGCACAAATTACATATCTGTATAACGCAAGTTTTAGAGCGAGAAAAGGAAGCACCTTATAGCCGCCATGTTGAAAACAAACCTGACTTGGTTTATCCAGGAGAAACACGATTTAGATATTATAGTGAAGATTAGTGAGTGGCACGCATAGACAAGTGTATTCAGTGTTAGATTACTCTACTTCTCCATAGCAGCAGTGGGAACCAATAGCTTAATGGAGGGAGACAGGAAATTATGCAGCAACCCAGGAGTTGCAATTACTTTGTTAGATCCACGAAACCCTGCCGCTCTAATCTGAGCTTCTGGGCAGCGGTGTGGTGGTGTGTAAGCCTCTTTCGCTGCTGGATCATCAGCTGAAGATATTTACTGCGGTGTGGTGTTAGACCTTTCCATACCTGTGTCGCTGTACTGAGCCGGCAGGTAATGTTTGCAGCTTGTCGGCTTTGGCTGTTTTCATTGGCCGCCCTAATCTGGAGCAAGGCTGATAAGAGTTAATAGTGAAGTGTATTTTTGCACCTGGCTACTTGAGGGTGTGAAAAGGACTGGACGTGGTGACACAATTGTTAAGAACACAGGCTTCCCATGCGGAGGGTCAGGAGTTCAAATCCTGAACCAATCCAATTACTTTTAAAAAGGGATACTTTTCATTACCGAACCTGGCGCTTGGTATTACTAGGATAGAGCAAGGACTGGTTAGCTCAATATCAGGATAATGTGACTGACTGGGATATTAGGTCATGGGACCGGGTGGGTGGGGGTTGAGGTTAGATTTGTGGCCCAACTATGTTACTTGGACGTAATACTCCCAACAACCAACAACCTTATTTGTACGAATTAGTACAGGTCAGAGTAATGGATTGGGTATGAGTAATCACATTACATTCCTGCATGGTTCACATACCTCAGTCTGTGATTGGGGGGGGGGGGGGGGGGCGGTGAGCGTTAACTTACAGAGTACTGCCCCCCCCCCCCCCCCCCCCCCCATATCTCTGACTGATCGTCACCCGTGTAACTGCGGTTGTCTGGGTGCGTTCTCATCCCCCCGCCGGAATGCTCGCGCCCAAAGCGAGGCTACAAAGCGCAGCAGCGCGCCAGGTGGGGTTTGCGGGAACTACGAGACTGAGGAATGTCCGGCCTAGTTCACCTGCCCATATATGGGCGCAGTGGGCCGCTTTTACGACTTTGCCCGCCTCGCTTCATCCACTTGCGGCACCCGCGCTGGTAGTGACGCCCGATGACGTAAGCGGCTATTTTTAGAACTGCTACACTGCCAGCTTTATTCAGTCATTTTCGGTGCTTAGAAGTTGAAAAGTTGTTGGGTGTTGTGGGTTTTTTTCCGGGGCGCGGGGGTTGTCATGTTATTGCCGTGCTATGTAAGTAGTAGCCACTATAGACCTATTTCATATGACGTCAGCATAGGTATTGAGGTCAGTGCGCGCGCTGCTTGGCTGCAGAATGTCACGGTCACACTGCAAACTCAATGGCTGTGAGCAATCTTCATACAGAAAAAGTGAATTATCTCTAAAACCATACCACCACGTGGAACACACATCAAAAACATATTCAATGAACAGATTATATTAAATTTATAAGGTTAAGATTCTGCATTTCTATTAATTTTGAATAAAATTGACATTTTGCACTGCAAGTATCGGCAAACTCAATGCATTGTCAATGGCCGTAATGAATCTTCCTACAGAAAAAGTGAAATATCTCTTTTTTTTTAAACCACACCACCTAGACACAAACCGCTTGACACACAAACAGATAACATGTTTAACAACCAGATTATCGGTTAATTTTGAATAAAACGTGGCAGTGTGCCTTCGTTCTGCAGCCAAGGTGCGTGCACATACACAATGTTTGTAAACATTGAAAGGGGTCTATTAGTATTAGAGAGAAACTATATTAATGGTTCTTTGGATCGTCGATAATGATCCTTTCTATTAATAATAATAATAATAGTGTGTTCTCAGTATCAGGATAATGTGACTTGAGTGTGAAATCGGGTCATGGTGCCGGTGGCTTCGTCTCCTAGTGAGGCAGCACTATAAAGTCACCATGAGTGCCTTGTTACAAGTTGGTACCCGTCCTGATATGACCTTAGATGTTGCCACGATGTAAATCCCCCCCCCCCCCAACAAACACACCATATATAATTGGGTAATGTATTTGGGATGATTTTCATATAATTGGGTAAATTATTTGAGATGATTTTCAAACTGGTCATTTTCAACAGGTAATACTTATTTATATATTTGTTAATTTTAGCATCGATTTTGTCCAGCCTGATTGAACCCTTAGTTCCATACCACACTGTCTCATTATTCGTACTAATACACCACTGTTAGACCTAACAAGTGCATGGTTTTTCCTTTTCAGTAAATGAATCCTATTTTGTCCTAAATCCATTATTTGTTGTTATCTTAAAACACGCTATAGAGTATTTGTGCTATATATTGCTATTCTGACAATTTAGTTAAATAGATATTGATTGGTTATTACCCCAATCACACCCTAGAAATATAATCGAAATTAACATTTATTTGATAAATTGCAAAGGGATGTATTTTTATTTAAATTGATTGAATGATTGATATATTGTTTTCCCCCTTAAAATTTATAATAACATATACGTAATTTAATGTTAAAGCATTACATTCATTTTTCTTTACATTAACACTTCGAGCAAAATGTGTGTGTAATTCAGTCAAATTAAAGCTGCATAATCCACAAAGTATATCTTCTAAACCAAAACTAGATTTGATATGACATATAACAACTTAGATACTGGTGGAAGGATTAAATATTTATTACTGCACAGAATAAGTTAGAATTTCACTTCAAACTGAAGTAAATTATATTTTAACGATGGATCTAGTATATTTATTATTTAAATATGGCAAAACCACAAAACTATTGGATTATGCAACTTTAAGGGCCGATCTCTTAGTAAAGTGTATATGGACCTGTGCACCCTTCGTACTCTTCCGTATGTCTTATGGAATCAAACACTGAACACAGAAATGCAGATTTGTTTGTTTCGTTACGCAATCGCCCACCTTATTGTCAAGCGAATAAAGTGGCCGAATCCGTATAGCGCAGGCCTCCCATTCAAGAGATGGGGAGTTCAATTCCCGGTCGAGTCAAACCAGTGACTTACAAAATTGATATGTGTCGCTTCCTAACCTGGCACTCGGCATTAATAGGATATGGCAAGGACTGGTCAGATCAGTGTCAGGATAATGTGACTGAGCGGGATATCCGGTCATTGTGCTGGTGGCCTGATTTCCCATTCGGGCCGCACTATAAAGTCACCATGAGCGCACACTGTCACAAGTCGGTACCTGTCCTGATATGACCTTAGATATTGCCAAGACGTAAAACTCCAACATACAAATAAACAAGTCGGGACCCATCCTGATATGACCTTAGATGTTGCTAGGATGTAAAACTCCTACAAACAAACACAATCGTACACCTGCTGACTGTCCTGCCATCGGTCTCTCCTCCAGGCGTCCCAGAGGGAAGACAGCTACGAGGAGTCCATCCGGGACCTGACGGCCAGGCTCAAGGATGTAAGTAGCGCCATCTGTCGGGGCCGAGTGGAACCATGCCAACACCCACCCACCCGGCACCGCTTTCTGATCACTGTCCTGATATGACCTTAGATGTTGCTAGGACGTAAAACAAACAACAAGCCTCCTGATCTCAGTAGTCTTTCTGAGGGGGTGGGTGACCATAGATGTTGCCAGGAGGTAAAACTCCGACAATCTAGTAAAGTAGTTATTTCAATTTATTATTATGTAATTAGAATCCCTGGAAATGATGGTAATTCTTTAGTTTTAAGTGGTTATTAGTTGTATTGGAAGTGCGGTTAGAATTTTAGTAAAAAGAAGGGTAAGCTATTCGCGTTTCTCAATAACGCAATTATGTATACATATGTGAATATATTCATGCACATATAGATATATTTATACATAAGATATATTTATACACGTATATTTATGCATAAGTATATTTGTGCATATAGATATAGGTATACAGATGGAGATATATTGATACATAGATATATTCATAGATATATTTATACATATATATGTTTATACATATATTTATTAACTTATTTCTGTTAAAAGTAGATAACGCGTAACTGTCTAGCTGTAGGAATGTTGCTCAGTATGTGTTAAAAGATATGTCAGATATATTTACGTAGATGTCAACTGTAGCATCCAAATGATTCACATTACATGTGAATGCGTGAACCTGTTATTTAGATAGGAGTGTCCCCCACCACACAGTCACCCCCCACCCCCACCCCCACCCCCAAACTCCCACCCATTGCGTTCCGTGTTACGTTGTGCTGTTGATCTGTTATTTTTTGTTCCCACCAGATTTGTTTAGTTTTGTGACCGACGCTACTTGGTCCTGTGCAACGTCGCCTGACGTGGCACGGGCGTATGACGTCATGGCCCGAGTTATTTCAGTTAACTCACTATTTGCTTTTCCATTTTTGACTTGAGCTTTTTAATTTATCGCCTACCAGGGATGCCAGTTTTATCGGGGAGAGGGTCTGAATATTCATGGGATTCGTGGAAAAGAAGTATTTAAAGCTGCATAGTCTGATTAAAACCATACATTTTCAAAACCGAGTAGTGATCTAAATTTGGTTCTACATATCAGACTTAGATACTAGTGCACTTATCAAAGCATTTGTCACCACATAGAACGGAATACTGAGCCAATTTAATGGAATCTGTTACTGCAGAAGCCCTATCGTGTCAAGAGTTTTGGCGTGCTTGCCAAAATTAATTTAATATGCTTGCACTTCAAATATCTCAAAAGTTAGCCATTAAAAATAAAAGTTACTTCAAACTAAAATAAGGTTGATTATAACAACATGATATCTTTATCTAAGAAAATGACAAACTCAAACCCATCGGACTATACAACTTTAATAAAATACACAATTTTGGGAACTTTTTTTTAAAGATACTTTTTATTGTATTTTAAAAAAAACACTATTTTTGGGGGTGGGTAGGTGGGGGGGGGGGCTTCTGACTGAACAGGCATCCCTGGTTTTATTTTCCCATATCTCCTTTTGTTGTTATTTTCAGTGATGAAAGTTATCTGCATTTTGAATGTTTACCGCAAATTCTCGTATTCTAAAGTATTTTGCCAATTGAGTTTCCGCCCAAAAGTGGTAGCCCCTAAAAACACTGCCAGAGAATGGCGTAGAATTTTCTGTATGCTTCATTTTTTTTTGTTTTACCAAAGCTGACTTTCATCCCTGTATTTTGTTGAATTGTTTGTTTGTTTTGTTTACTTATTTACTCATTTCTTACTCACACTTTGCTTGTTTATTCAGTTCCTTCATTGGTTCAAATTTATACAGTCCAGTTAGGGTCGGCCTTTTTTCTTGTAAATTTTCAGAAGATGCATATGAGTCGGCCTCACCAAAATGGTCCAATTGGTGGTTAATTTAAGATGTTGGCATCACAATTCTTAAAGTGTAGTGCATTTCCTTGTTTCATATTAAATTATCCTAGAAACAAATAAGGTTGTATTTTCTCTATCCTTGCATTCAGGATAAATTTAAGGACTTTCCAACACCTCTGTCAATGGACTAAATTTTCGACAGGACTCATCCGAGCGACAACTTTACGATGTTGGCGCATTCTTGATAGCACTGTATATTAATTACTGACAATGGTTCGAGCACTCTCGACATTGCTCCAACATGTCATTGCTAACTATAGCGTTCGACGTACAACTTTCCCAAATTGGCCTATTTTCGTGAGCCTGACTCATTCATATATATAAAAGTTTATTCGTCATAAAAGCGGGTATTTGATTGCACAATGGGAGGAATGCTTAGTTCTGCTGACGCATCAAAGTTACATCACAGTGTATGGCATAGGGTGGGGGTGGGTGGGGGAGAAATAGAAATAGCACCTGAAAAGTATATAAATTAAAGCCATCACTAAATCTTCAATAAGTGACTCCTAATTAACTTTCTTACCTAGTCACCGATCCCCAGGTAGAATTTCCCAACGAAAGCTCTGAATTTATTTAATTCCGTTCTCGAATAACACATCCGGAAATAAGATTCAGTGTTGCCGTCTTCCAGGATATATCTCATTTCTTAAGCTTTTAATATAAGCTTCTTTTTTTTTAATTGCTCATGGAAATTTATTTGTCAAACTCCTGAACATTGAAAATAATTGAAACATTTTTCGGGTGGTGATTTAAAAAAAAAGAGGAAATGGACGTACTGTCCCAATGACTACTCAACACAGTGTAGTCATTTTCACTCATCTACCGTTGGTGGTCAGTGCTGAAATGGATCGATAGTTTGAGGGGGGCGGGGGGGTGATCAAAAAAGAATTGTCAGCATGAAATGTACACAACGAAATAACCGATAGAACTAGCAGCATGAAATGTACACAAGAATAGAACGAATATAATTAGCAGCATGAAATGTACCCAAAAAAGACCGATAGAAATAGCAGCATGAAATGTACCAAAAAGAGACCAATATAATTAGCAGCATGAAATGTACACCAAATAACGTCAAATAGAAATAGGAGTCCTGTTTTTGCCCCCAACAAGCTTCTGACATTATATAAGCATGGCCTACTTGTGTTATGGCTGACTTGCTTCCATGTGCCGCCACTAGGTGGCAGCACCGCGCTGTGTGGAGAGACTGCTGATTTGCATATTCTCTTCCCGCCTTTTTCTCGCACAGGCCGAGAACCGCGCCACTGAGGCGGAGAGGACCGTTTCTAAGTTGCAGAAGGAGGTTGATAGATTGGAAGGTATGAGATCAGCATGCCAACTCTTATTCTTCTGTGTTTTTGTTTACTTTGTTTCCATGGCGTCAAACTGTACTGTCGTCATCATCGTCATCAAATCTCCCCCCACTGGTGCACCCTGGGAGCAGAATGCATGTCACGTGACTTGAAGGCGGTGACGTAATCGTTTTGTTTGTGGGGAGGGGGGGGGTGGAATGAGTGGAAGCTGGGAGGGAGAGGGTACTATTAACGGTGCCAGTCTAAATAAAAGTGAAAAAAGAGTATGTACACAACCGTGTTATTTATTCTTTATGAGTCAGCGCGGTATGGGATGTCTAAAGGCTACTCAGTCCCTGCTTATTGCTATTTCAGCTGGTACTTGAGATTACTAGGATAGGGCAAGGACTGGTTGGTGCAGTGTCAGGATAATGTGTGGGAATCCTTATCATGGTGCAAGAACTGATTGGTTATGGCGCAGTGTCAGGATAATGTGACTGAGTTAAATATCGAATTATGGTACTAGTGGCTGGGTATCTAAGTGAGGAAGCCGTTATCAAGCCACCAGAGGCATACATTGACACAAACCAGCGCCCAGTCTGGTATGACTGCTACCGGTGTTATTAGGCTGTATGGTATCAATCGATAACGCAATTCGGTTATTCGCATCTTGGTAGTTGGTCGAACTTTCTTTTTTTTTCTTGAAGATTTGTATGGCCTATCATGGATAAGTCTGAATAGACTTGTTTTCACCATTAGGCAGTTTGTCGATAGAAAGCCCGAGCCTACACTTTTACCGACCCAAGGGATTTTTAACCTCCCACAGCACATAAACATGGTATCAGAGCAACAGGCCTTTGATGACGCTGTAAGTTATACACAGCGGTGGAAATCCAAATTGGCAGAGGTCGAGTTAATGAAAGAAACATGTTCCAAGTCACTCAATTCTTGCTTTGGAGATCTATATCACTTATCACTGAGCATTTACAACTGGGGACTTCTAATTACTACTAGCGAGAATCAAGGACGCGGGACTTGCAATCTGCTCCTAGGTCACCATTCCGTTTCAGCAATGCCAAACGTCAATCATCAACCCTCTCCTTCACCCCCTACACCCCCATCCGCCCACATAGCCTGATGGTTGGGCCAGCCAGGTAGGCAGATGACCCCCAACCCAGCCCTACCCACCCCACATTCCAGTTTCAGCAGTGCGTCGGCGTGAGGTGGCATGCATGTTGGGGGCTGCTTGCCCACTCCACCCACCACAGCCCGGCCGGTAGTCAGGGAGGGACTACCGGCACCAGGTAACGTAAGCATCGTCCGAGCCTGCGGTGCATGCGTTGACTGTCGTTGCTCCCTTTCTCCTCCTCCTGCTCCTCAACGCCCTATGATGTTCTTGGCAGGCGGAAAGCGCGGTAGAGACTCTGCAGCGAGAGTTGACCCTAAAGCGGCGCGAAGTCGATGAATTAACGGGTATGTTCCGAGCTGCTCTTCTCTCCAAGCAAAGAATCCGCTCTCGAGTATAATGTTTTATAGTCGGATAAAGATGCCGACATAATTTTTCTCCGTTTTTTTTTAAACACAATTTTTATTTACTTCCTTTCAAAATTGATATTTTTCAATAAATTGTGAGGAGTATTTTTTGTTTGTATTATATATGTATTTTGTACACAAGTTTATTATTATATATCAAAATTAATATTTTTCAATCAATTTTGGAGTGGTATTATGTATTAAGGATACATACATACATAATACATGCATACATAATACATACATACAAAATACATACATACATAATACATACATACATAATACATACATAATACACGTATACATACATGCATTCATATACATGCATTCATACATACACATACATACATACATACATACATACATACATACATACATACATACATACATACATACATACATACATACATACGCACAGATTCAATTCGTGCAGCCTATAGTAGTTTGTAAATATCTCGTTTGTTTTCCTTCTTATTTTAACATTTCTATTTTATGTGTGATTTCTTCAATATATGTAGTATCCCATATTTTGTGGCTTGACCTAATTCAAGAATTGCCCACATCATGTATTGTTCCTTAAACCCGTAACCTGTTTTTGACTGTTGATAGAAATGATTTTTGTAATTTCTATTGATGGCATGGAGTGACCTATTTCCAGCTTTGATCCGAAGTAAATATTAACAGTTTTAAAACCGTGATGTGGTTTATTAGTTTACGCTTGTTGTGTTAACCAGTTTTAACCACATACATAATATGCCCTTATGGTATTGATAGTGATGTTAAATTTGCATTTGTGTTTTTTTAACATTGACATCCCTCCTGCCTGCTTTATGCCCCAGTCACACTACTGTTTGCGATCGCTTGCAACCAAAAGGAAGGGATGGTCGCAAAGTGTTATTTAGTGGTCGCGGACCTCCTACCGACCATCTTGGTCACAAGGAGGTTGCAGCTACTGCACTAAAAACCTTGTGACCAAAATGGTTGCCCAGAGATTGGCGACCATTGCTTTGGTCGCAAGGTCGCCGGTGACTGGGTTCTTTGGTCCCAAGTGGTCCCAAGCGGTCACAAGCCGTAGTGTGACTGAGGCTTTAGTGTATGTGTGTCACTAGGCTCGCCACTTAGTGGCTACCGAGTAAACTACCAGTCCCTGCCGATAGCTATGGCCCTCTTACTCCTCGGGATTATAACTCAATTTTGAAGCTTTTCGTCTTGGGAGAAAGAAATGTGCAATCGTTCAAATTTTGTAGACTGGAGAATTGCATTTGCCTGGAATTTTGAGGCCATATTTGCCAAATTTTGTTGATGACTAAACCCCAAAAAGGCGGTAGCTCTCTGTGGGTGTTCGGAGAGACATCGTCAATGCCAACTGTAAGGCGGAGATTTAGGGAAGCGACTTAATTAGGAACGAATTCCATTCGCAATACCAGCTTTGTTCTCATGTTGGCTACGTTCTCAGTAAACACATTTGGTAAATTACACGAAGCGTTGAGGGAACTCTTTTATGAAGCGAACAGACCGTGTAGATTTTGCACCGCTCGAGAATTGCGGTAAAATTTACCGGAAGTCAAGATTTCCACTTTCTTTTTGTTGTTGTAAGATATAAGGTACTTTCTGGCTGGAGTAAATTTATTGTAGGTTGTTCACTATCTGGGCGCAACACAATGGGTCATTATTGACCACAAAAATGAGTTCATAAGTAATAGTTTAAAAGATTTTAAAATTTATTTTAAAGTCCATGCAGACAGTTATCAACTTTTTACAATTTTACCTTTGTGTTCTGACATAAATTTGACTGTCTGGTGACACAATTAGACATAAGGACATTGTATTAAAATTCAACTGACATAATTCTCTAGGAAAACTGAAAGTGACAAAATAAATTCTACTCATTTTTTGTGTGTTAGTATTTAACTGAGGGACACATTTTCTAGGAAACCCAACTTGGCAGGATAAATAATGTTCAAGTTTCTCCGTGAGTATGGCCTTTGCCGCTAACGTGGTGTTTAAAATCACTGTCAGTCAATCAATCATTAAAAAAATTGTCTTCTATTTCTGATGTCCCAAATGCAGGGTTATGTCCCTTACTTACAGTTGGCATTTCTGCTTGTTACCGGGTGGTGTTTGTGGTAGAGACTGGTGTAACGCTGGTAACCAGCGAGAGCAGGTAGGCCACGAGAGGAAGGACCCTCAACCGCCTACACACACCCCTCTTCCCGCCCTCCCACCCACCCAGCAGGGAGGAGGTGGTGGGGAGAGGGAGGAGGGGGAGAAAGGGGTAGAGGCGGTGCATGCCTTGTTTCAGTGTTCTGCATGTTGTTGCGTGTTTGCAGACGATTTGGTCGAGGAGAAACAAAAGTCGAAGCAACTAAAGGAAGAGATGGATAACTGGTACAGCGAATTGTCAGGGCTGTGAAGACCCACCTGTCGCCCTCCACGTGATTCTACAGGTACCCATAGCAACCCGTCTTAGCAACATGGCCTCAGCTAGGGGCGGGGGAAGGGGGGTTTGTGGGTGAGGGTGGAGGGGGCGGGGTGTACTGCGCACCGCCCCTCCGCTCAATCCCCCCCCCCCTCCATACCCACCCCCAGGGAGCCCCCGCCTCCTTGTTATATGATTATTGTGCCGAACAATTGAGTTTTTGCTTCACAACATTTAAAGAAGAAAAAGAAACAGTAAGCCTGCTGCTGGAGTGAAAAACTAAATGTCTATTAGTTAGTGAGGATACCCATATTTGTGAAGAATCGCTTCTTTTTTTGGATTGGTGGGGGGGGGGGGGCAGTCCATACTTCCACTGAGTTTGATTGGGAAAATGCATTATTCATTATCCATTAAGCGTAACTATGATTAATACTCATGATAGTTGTTGAGAAATTGAATTTAAGAATAATTGGGGTTTTGGGGTTTAAAAAAAAACTAAAAGCAACAATGGAAATTAGTTAATTTTACTTTTGTTATTGTGGGTAGGGCTGGGAGGAATATTTAATAAGGACTGGAATGAAATTAACAGTTCTATTATGAATATTTCAATCGGGGGAAAAACCTGTGCTGTTGGAGATGCCCTAGGCTTTTGTCAGTCGACACTAAGTTTCTAACAGATATACCCACAATCCTCTTCGGATTGCATCCACGATTCCTTCCTTACTGAGGCGTGTGTGGCTTAGCTTAAACAGGGCGAAATTATATCAAACCAATTGATGCCAAGAGATTCACTGTGGTGGAAGGCGTGATGGCGCTTTTCCTGCCTTTAGTTAATGTTGCCATGGTTACACTGTGCCGCCTGCTTTTACCTTTCTGTTGCGGCTAGACATCAACCCGCCCTAGTCCGAGGTGGTCCTAATGCGTAGCTTTAACTGGCCCGATAAGACACGCGACTGGCCGCTTGTTTAATGCGTCAGACTGACTGGCGCGTGTAAAGAATGGAATCCCCGACTGTTTGTCACATATAACCACCTGAAGTTGCATAATCCATTAGTTTTTACAAATTTAAGTCATTCATAATATTTAGTTGACAATAGTAACCTCTATTTTAAATTCAGAGTAACGGGCCATCCAAAGTTGTTAACGTTTTCACGTTTATACAAAGTACAACTTTCCAGACCCCTCCACCCTCACATACTCCCCAGATCAACATTCTATATACGATTTGAATTATACGACTAGTGCACTTTAAATATCAAAATTGTATTAAGCGATAAAAGTCGCTGACGCCCCCATTCCCCCATAGTAAGCTTTCTACGAACGTGAAGATGGACAACTTTGGACAACCCCTAACTTATATATGATGATAACTGACTAACTCCCCGTCCTGATATGACCTTAGATGTTGCTAGGACATAAAACAACAAACAAACAAACAAAAACTGACAAACTTTGGAGATGTGTGTAATGCAAGCATATAAAATAATGTATGTGTGGCGATGCGCAATACGCCATTGCTAATTTAACTAGGCCATGTCAAAGATGGCTGGTGTTAATGTTCTTAAATGGGAGACATCAAAGGAATGAATACACTAGTGCCTAAGCTGAATATGTAGGATCAAATCTAGTTAGATGTTTTGATCTTTTAAATATTATGATTTGATCGGATTATGCAACTTTAAGAAATTTAATCTGTTCACAGTTAAAAACGTGCATCGTACCACCGACAACAGGGTCAAGTGATGCTGTTTGATTACATGGGCACCGATCCGATTGTTATTTAAAACTAAATAAGCTGCCTCATGAGTGTTGCTATGACAACCTCTCCCAGCATTGACCAGACAATAGGCCACCACAAGAATCGGGTCATGTCTTGTGTGATCAGCACAGTTAAAGTATGACATTAGACTAGTAGAATTGATTAATGGGGAAATCGTCATGTAAGCAAGATATGCTCGATTATTTGTTATTGATTTTTTTTGTTAATCCATCATTTTCAACACCTCATTATTCGCTTGTGATATATACATACTCGTAGTGTACACGCGTAAGCAAGTCAGTTTGCCTGTCTTTGAAAGCGACTATTTTGCAAGTGAAGTCAATCAAGTAATAATTCAATCTCGCCCCTAAGATGGCTAGTATATGTAATGTCCGGAGCGTGCATTTATCTATGTGAGATGATATTAATAAGCTGTCAGTCCCAAGGGCGCACATTTCTGTGACGGCGAATTCCATGTAGATAACTTTCAAAACCGAAGCGAATATGCATGAGAATTTGAGAGATTTGTACTCTTTAGATTTTATGTTTTGATACATAACGCCCTATACACTACCTGTATTCTAATACTAATAATAATTGTAATGATGACGATGTCGCTACATCCCATTCACCCGTATTGCAGGGGCAGTGGTTGTATGTACATTTCAGTGCAGTTATGTAATACAGTGAGGCTACGTCCCATTCACTTCCCTCAGGGGCTGTGCTTGTATGTACATTTCAGTGCAGTTATGTAATACAGTGAGGCTACGTCCCATTCACTTCCCTCAGGAGCAGTGCTTGTATGTACATTTCAGTGTAGTTATGTAATACAGTGAGGCTACGTCCCATTCACTTCCCTCAGGGGCAGTGCTTGTATGTACATTTCAGTGCAGTTATGTAATACAGTGAGGCTACGTCCCATTCGCTTCCCTCAGGGGCAGTGGTTGTATGTACATTTCAGTGCAGTTATGTAATACAGTGAGGCTACGTCCCATTCACTTCCCTCAGGGGCTGTGCTTGTATGTACATTTCAGTGCAGTTATGTAATACAGTGAGGCTACGTCCCATTCACTTCCCTCAGGAGCAGTGCTTGTATGTACATTTCAGTGTAGTTATGTAATACAGTGAGGCTACGTCCCATTCACTTCCCTCAGGGGCAGTGCTTGTATGTACATTTCAGTGCAGTTATGTAATACAGTGAGGCTACGCCCCATTCACTTCCCTCAGGGGCAGTGCTTGTATGTACATTTCAGTGCAGTTATGTAATACAGTGAGGCTACGTCCCATTCGCTTCCCTCAGGGGCAGTGCTTGTATGTACATTTCAGTGCAGTTATGTAATACAGTAAGGCCATGTCCCATTCACCTCTCGCAGGGGCAGTGCTTGTATGTACATTTCAGTGCAGTTATGTAATACAGTGAGGCTACGTCCCATTCGCTTCCCTCAGGGGCAGTGGTTGTATGTACATTTCAGTGCAGTTATGTAATACAGTGAGGCTACGTCCCATTCACTTCCCTCAGGGGCTGTGCTTGTATGTACATTTCAGTGCAGTTATGTAATACAGTGAGGCTACGTCCCATTCACTTCCCTCAGGAGCAGTGCTTGTATGTACATTTCAGTGTAGTTATGTAATACAGTGAGGCTACGTCCCATTCACTTCCCTCAGGGGCAGTGCTTGTATGTACATTTCAGTGCAGTTATGTAATACAGTGAGGCTACGCCCCATTCGCTTCCCTCAGGGGCAGTGCTTGTATGTACATTTCAGTGCAGTTATGTAATACAGTGAGGCTACGTCCCATTCGCTTCCCTCAGGGGCAGTGCTTGTATGTACATTTCAGTGCAGTTATGTAATACAGTAAGGCCATGTCCCATTCACCTCTCGCAGGGGCAGTGCTTGTATGTACATTTCAGTGTCATTGTATAATACAATATGGCTAAGTCCCATTCACCCATGACGCATGGGCAGTGCTTGTATGTACATTTCAGTGCCGTTGTGTAATACAGTAAGTCTAGTCTAATATATCCTGAGAGCATCCCCGAGTTAAAATGTGCCTACGCCAACCGACTCCAGTGCGATCTGTGTAATGCTGTGTTTGTGTGTTTAATGCTTGCAATCGGACAAAATGTTGAGGTTCATGGACTATTTATGGAGGCAAGTATTTCCTTTCCCGTCATCTGTACCCAAATCCATTTGGAGACGCTCCCTAGAATGCCGTCAGTAGATACTTGTCAGATCATGTCTTCCCAGAGTACCTCATGCCGTTATTTCCTTTAGTTCTGTTTTTTAATTGTTGTTTATTATTCTTAGATCTACTGTATATCGTTGTTATTCGTAGGTTCCAGGTCTTCAGTTATTATTATTATCATTATTATCACCATCATCATTATTTGAACATTTATAATTCATGTTGTGATTCTTGTCCTATGTTATCAGTTTTTTATGCGATTTAAAAAACAGTTACTTTCTTGTTGGTTGGTATCAACTTTAGTTCTCTACTGAAAAGACAATTAAAAATGTGTTTGTTATATCTCTATAAATAACCTCTATAAATTGAAGACAGCCTTTTCTGAGTTTTCTTCCAAATTTTTGGAAGGTACCTTTGAAAAAAGATCTTTAAAGAATGTGTTGTGAGTTATCTTATGTTTTTTGTGTGTGTTTTCACCTTTTTTGTTTGCACTGTTATCACAATGTCTTGATATACAAATATATTTGTGTAATGCCCGCTAACTAAGACCCGCCCCCTTCTGCTCTCCACTTTCAGACGAGCTGCTGGGCGAGAAGGAGAAATACAAGTCGATCAGCGAAGAATTGGACACGACCTTCGCCGAACTGGCTGGCTTCTAAACAACGAGGCGTATTTCTTGTACCATCAGCTGATGTGGGCTTCCACATTCTACAACTTTTCTATCCCTTTTTTTTGTATACAAGCATAACGTTTAGGGGAAACTAACTGTATCACAGTAGCAGCTGTATTAATGCTTTCGACCATCGCAGACATGAATGAAAAAAAAAAGAAGAAAAAAAAATTCTATGAAGGAAAAACTTATGTTAAACCCCTCAGAGAGAGGGGGCGGGGAGAATTATTAAATGTATTTTTTTTAAACTAAAAACTTATGAAATTAAATTGTGCACACCATCGTTAAAGATGGTAGTCGCTCGCGAAATGATGGAAGGAGAAAGTGGACGGAAGAAGTGCTTTTGAATGTTGGTGTCAACTTGTGTGTGCTGATCTCCAAAAGCTGTGCCAGGACCGGGCTTTTTGTTGTTGCTTTTTTTAAATATTACAATCACCACCGTTTTTTGTTGTCTTCTTTTGGCACCAGACTCGTTCTGGTGGCTGAAGGAAGACTGGTTCCATTGGAACCCAGCAGGTGGCGCTTTCCTGAAAATATGGCAAGCGTCGCCGGCTTGTCTTAGCCTCTGACTTCTACCTCACCGACTTCCCTCTTGACGTGACACTTTGTGACGTCACGGGATGACGTGGCGTGGGGCAAGGCGGGCATGCCACTGCGGGACCCCCCCCAAGCTGCCACAATGTGACAAGCGATGCCAAGCCACGGGCGTCGCTGTCATGAGAGGACTCCGGCCTTGGGTTCTCGCACAGCTTTAGGAGTAGATAGTAAGCAATAATAACAAAATTCTTATATGTACGCCAGCCACAAGGTGGGCAACCAACCTAAAAAAAGTAGTTCCAGCTCTGAGAGGAAAAAATAAATAACAAGGGAGAAGAAGCACCACCACTACCACTCAGATTAAGATGCTACATGTGCTTGTGTGTGCACTGGTGGATAACAATAAAATTCTATCTTTGTTTTTTTTAGTTGTTTTTTTTTGGTTAAGGAGACATGCGTTAATTGTAAACGGTATGAAGAAACCAATAATATTAATAATACCTGCTAAGTCCGGCTAGCCTGGGCGGCACTTTTTGTGTGTGTAGAGGACACGAACCTGTTAATTTCTTTTATGTTAGTCTTCATAGCAATCGAACAATTATATCCATGTACAGAAGTATGAGTACGTAATGAATACTGCAACTGCTTGCACTCTGTCGATGGCCACCCTGAGGCATCTATCTCTAATAGAGAAGAGTAAACAATAAAAACCGCCATTTTTTTTTGTATACATTGGTGATGAAAGCTGAACGTGTATGTTGGCTTTGTGTATATTTTAAGAACTAGAACTGAATTTGTTTTTCGTTTATTTTTTATTTTTTACCTTGTCAATGTAATTTCTGTTTTTATTAACACTGTATGCTAGAATTTGTGCCCAGTGTGGGTTACTCTGCTAAACAAAAGTACAACGGTTATAAAAACAAAAAAATGAGAACGTGGGGAATAGGGGGGAGAGAGAAGGGGGGGGGGCCTAGGCCCCTCTACACGAGAAAACTACGCTAATCGTGACCTTTTCTTTCTTTATATTTTGTTGTAAGGACGCATGGCTATTATTATCGATGTACTTAGCATCTATTCCATCAATCAAATCGACGCGGGGAAAACAAAAACCACAAACAAATTAGTTGCGAAGTAATGGTTTATACTAGCAGACTTTAGTGATGGAGAAGTGATCGTCACAACGCCGTCATTGCACTAGAACGCAGGAGGCGTTTGGCTGATGGTCGCTGGTTGCTGGCGTGTGACGTGGCGCCCCCTCGCGAGGAGTCGCGGCACGAGCGGAACCAGCGGCGCCTACTTGGCCAAACACTGCTGGCCTTGGTCTCTCGATGCCCTCTGTTTTATCTTGTCAATAAACATTACTCTACACCCAATTTACTTGTGTCGTCGGATTTTGATTTTAGAACTTTTTGTTTGTTTGTTGGGGTTGAGGGTGGTCTTTAAAGTTGTATAGTCCGATGGTTTTGATTTGGTCATTTTCTCAGATAAATATATTAGGTTGATTGTTATAATCTAGTGTACTTCAGTTTGTAGTAACTTTTATTTTAAATGGCAAACTCTTGAGATATTTTAAGTGCAAGAATGCAAAATAAATTTGGGCAACCATCGAAAAACTTATGACTTCTGTGGTGAAAGGTTATATTAATTGTCTCGCTATTCTGTTCTATGTGGTGACGTGTAAATTAATTAAAATTATGTAGAATCAAGTCTAGATCACTTTTGGTTTTGATATCTTTACCGTACTATGCAGCTTTACTTATTTGGTTAGAGCACATGAAATCACTAATAGAGTAAACCTGCCTGAAATAGTTTTTGTATAGTGACTCCTCACACCCCAGAATAACTAATCGGAAAATAAAACCTACATAAAATAGTTGGGTGGTTAAATTACCTCCCTAACACAACAAATAAACATCGGTAATAGCGTTCGAAGACAGATGCCCTTTAGAGCAATTAGTTTATGAATAATCAAGTATGCTAGGAAAGCACATATTTCTTATAAATAAATCGGGAGATCTTTTAACCGCAGCCATTTAGGTGTCCTTATTCCATTCTCGTAATGTTGAACGACTTAAATTTGTTTTTTACCATTATTTGTTTGATTCGACCATGATTCCAATCTCATGGCATAAATTGTAGTTCAAATGTGGAATATTGATTGGGCATTACCATACTAAGCATTTTGGTTGAATAATACTTAATAGAAACGTCCACTGGTGGAGTGGTCGGTGAAACTTTTATATCCAAAATTCCCATTGGCGGAGCCACCTTACAATGAATGCCACTTGCATGGGTAGTTTGTAACCTGTGCACATGTCATGACCACTGGAGCCTACAGACGAAAGAGCACTGGCTTCATATGCGGAAGGTCAGCTATTTGAATCCTGGCAGAGTCAAACCAATGACTTACAACTTTGGTCGTAATGCGAAGCATTGCGTTTGATGTGAGGAGAGAAAGAGACCCTCCCCCGCCCCGCGCCGTCCCGCTGCTTTCTCACCTCAGCAGACGGCGCGGCGCGCCGCCACCTCCCCCGCCCTTCGCGTCGCGCAGCCTCGCGCCTCACCCGACGCCGCTGCTTGCCACCTCTCGCCCTCCCCCGGGCCGACAGCTTTCCCACCTCACCTGCTGTCGGCCGGCACCTCCTCCCTTATAAGGTCGCCCGCCGGCCTCCCTCAGGCACTCGCCCTCCTGCCGTCTCCCAGCTCTCTCTGCTTTCTTCACCACCCACCCACCCTACACTCCTCCTACATTTCTCTCTCAGCGGTGGAGGGCTCCTCGGCACCCCCTCACAGAACACCTACTGACTTTTACTCTGCCTGAACTTTATTACTTATTTTATCATGTACTTTCCTCACTGCTCCTCCTTATTGCTTTATTTCATTACTCCGCTCCTCATGAGCTTCCTTACATTACCAGATTATTCCTTATTTACTTATGTTTGTCCTCTGTTAGTCTCTGTATGCTCTGTCTGAGGCGTAAATAAAGACGCCTTATTTCCACCCCCGCCTCCTCTCTTCCTTTTCGCGCATCATACTTATCACCTAGTCTGGAACTCGGTATTATTACAGTGTTAGTAACAACAAAATAAACGTTTTTTATCTACATGTGTTTCTCATTGAATTATGCAATGTAATTGTACTAACATATATTTTACATTACGCAAATATATTTCCTGATTGAACTACTCTAAAGAAGATTGAAAATACCCCAGTTTTACTATCCATTCTCTCCACTCACCCAGGCATTTTTAAAACAACAGCTGTCAGCTAGTCCCAGCCTCAGAACTGACCCACTTCTGGTGGTGAAGTGGGTCCCCTACTCTCCCCACACATATTTGGTTCTTTAAACATAAAACTAAACAAGGTTGTGCTTGGAGAGCATTTGTCGGAGTACGTTTCCCGTGGCCACGACGTATAGCTGGGGTCTTTAACAGCGAATCATCCTCAAAATGAATATTGAAATTCTAGACGTTCTACGATATTTCCTAAAACATAGTAAGAATACAAAATTGTTAAAATATAGGGGTTTATCTTGATTAATATCAACATTCACGACCATTATCAGGACAAGTCACAGTGGCTTTATAGCACCTTGGGCCGTAATCGATTAACACGACCCGGGCGACTCGGGTCACCCGAGTCATCAGAATTTCAAATAGAACACCGCGAGTGGAGTCGACAAATACATGTGCCGTGTGCAAAACAACCCGAACCCAGTAACCCACCTCTTGGCTGGGGTTTGCAAGGAGCGATGACATCACATTTGCGCTGGTACAGGATAACAGCCAGCGGTACCAGTCATACATTTTTTTTGCTGGTAATAGCATAGATTAAGAAACTGGAAATATCACTAAACTATGCCATCATAAAAATAGTTAAATCATATTTGCTGTAATTATATCGGCTACTAAAAAAAAAAAAAGGGCCACCATTTTTGTCACCCGAGCATGGAGGAGCTTATTCGATTATTCGACCCGAGTCTGCAGGATGTGCGCATGCGCCAAAAAGTGGCTTGGGTGACCAGAGTCGATTAATCGATTACGCCCCATTTAAATATGATGGTGTACGCAGCATGACCCCAATGCATCCGTCCACATGTTATCCTGACACTAAATGAACCAGTCCTGCCATAGGCATATGCGAGATGGTGACACGCTTCATTGGAAATCTCTAGTTTGACTCACTTCCACACTGTTTACCGGACGGGTAAACAGACATGTTGCCTTTGATATAAAGGAATGAAGGCATCTCAAGTGTACTACTATAATTTATATGTAGAGGCCTATAATAATATGCACACATATTTAGATGTGCGTACTTAAATTAGACCACGATCATTGATTTCAAATAACTACCGGTTGTTGCCAATGAGTTTCTGTTTGATACAACAGTATTAAATAACTTGCGGTTAGTCACCCCAATGAACGAGACATGGGTTCATATTCTCATTGAGGCTAAGTTTCTGTTTGATAAAATGGTATTAAATAACTTGTGGTTAATCACCAACTATCATTGAACAAGTCATGGGATCTGATCTTCATTGAGGCAGGGTTTTCTTCCGCAGACATTGGTAATTAATAAGAAGTAGGTATTCAATGTTGCACTCAGTGTGGAGTTTGTTGCTATGATACCTAAGTGCTAAATATAGACTGCCGAGTCTGTGTGTACAACTGATTGTCTATTTGGATTATTCATGCCAGTGCGTGACGTCATTCACAAGCTTGTCATCTTCCGTCCCTCCTTTTCTGTCCCTCCTCTTCCATTCCCCATTCTCCATCTTCCGTTCCCCCTCTTCCATTCCCCCTCTCCCTTCCCATTCCCCTCTCTTCCGTTCCCTCTCTTCCGTTCCCTCTCTTTCGTTCCCCCTCTTTCGTTCCCCCTCTTTCGTTCCCCCTCTTTCGTTCCCCCTCTTTCGTTCCCCTCTTTCGTTCCCCCCTTTCGTTCCCCCTCTTTCGTTCCCCCTCTTTCGTTCCCCCTCTTTCGTTCCCCCTCTTTCGTTCCCCCTCTTTCGTTCCCCTCTTTCGTTCCCCTCTTCTTCCCCCTCTTTCGTTCCCTCCTCTTCCATTCCCCCTCATTCTTCCCCCTCTTTCGTTCCCCTCTTCTTCCATTCCCCCCTCTTCCCCTTTCTCCCCTCTTTCCATTCCCCTCTCTTCCGTTCCCCCTCTCTTCCGTTCCCTCTCTTTCGTTCCCCCTCTTTCGTTCCCCCTCTTTCGTTCCCCCTCTTTCGTTCCCCCTCTTTCGTTCCCCCTCTTGGGGAATGAAAGAGGCGGAATGCAAGAGGAAGGGAATGCAAGAGGGGAAGAGGGGGAATGGAAGAGGGGAATGAAGAGTGGGAATGGAAGAGGGAGAACGGAAGAGGGGAATGGAAGGGGAGAATGGAAGAGGGAGGAATGGAAGAGGGGAATGGAAGAGGGGGAATGGAAGAGGGGACAGAAGAGGGGGAACGCAAGAGGGGGGAAAGAAGAGGGGGAACGGAAGAGAGGGGAACGAAGAGGGGGAACGAAGAGGGGAACGAAAGAGGGGGAATGAAGAGGGGGAACGAAGAGGGGGAACGAAGAGGGGGACGAAGAGGGGAACGGAAGAGGGGAACGGAAGAGGGGGAACGGAAGAGGGGGAACGGAAGAGGGGGAACGAAAGAGGGGGAACGAAAGAGGGGGAACGAAAGAGGGGGAACGAAAGAGGGGGAACGGAAGAGGGGAACGGAAGAGGGGGAACGAAAGAGGGGGAACGAAAGAGGGGGAACGAAAGAGGGGGAACGAAAGAGGGGGAACGAAAGAGGGGGAACGAAAGAGGGGGAACGAAAGAGGGGGAACGAAAGAGGGGGAACGGAAGAGGGGGAACGGAAGAGGGGGAACGAAAGAGGGGGAACGGAAGAGGGGAACGGAAGAGGGGGAACGGAAGAGGGGGAACGAAGAGGGAGAGAGGGGAACGGAAGAGGGGAGGAAGAGGGGAACGAAAGAGGGGGAACGAAAGAGGGGAACGAAAGAGGGGAACGAAAGAGGGGGAACGAAAGAGGGGGAACGAAAGAGGGGGAACGAAAGAGGGGGAACGAAAGAGGGGGAACGAAAGAGGGGAACGAAAGAGGGGGAACGAAAGAGGGGGAACGAAAGAGGGGAACGAAAGAGGGGGAACGGAAGAGGGGGAACGAAAGAGGGGGAACGAAAGAGGGGGAACGAAAGAGGGGGAACGAAAGAGGGGGAACGAAAGAGGGGGAACGAAAGAGGGGGAACGAAAGAGGGGGAACGAAGAGGGGAGAAGAGGGGGAACGGAAGAGGGGGAACGGAAGAGGGGGAACGAAGAGGGGGAACGGAAGAGGGGGAACGAAAGAGGGGGAACGAAAGAGGGGGAACGAAAGAGGGGAACGAAAGAGGGGGAACGGAAGAGGGGGAACGAAAGAGGGGGAACGAAAGAGGGGGAACTGAAAGAGGGGGAACGGAAGAGGGGGAAGGAAGAGGAGGGAATGGAAGAGGGGGAACGAAAGAGGGGAACGAAAGAGGGCGAACGAAAGAGGGGAACGAAAGAGGGGGAACGAAAGAGGGGAACGGAAGAGGGGGAACGAAAGAGGGGGAAGGAAGAGGGGGAAGAAGAGGGGGAATGAAAGAGGGGAATGAAAGAGGGGGAATGAAAGAGGGGGAATGAAAGAGGGGGAATGAAAGAGGGGGAATGGAAGAGGGGGAATGAAGAGGGGGAATGGAAGAGGGGGAATGGAAGAGGGGGAATGGAAGAGGAGGGAATGGAAGAGGGGGAATGAAAGAGGGGGAATGAAAGAGGGGGAATGGAAGAGGGGGAATGAAAGAGGGGGAATGGAAGAGGGGGAATGGAAGAGGGGGAATGAAAGAGGGGGAATGAAAGAGGGGGAATGAAAGAGGGGGAATGAAAGAGGGGGAATGAAAGAGGAGGGAATGGAAGGGGAGGGAATGGAAGAGGAGGGAATGGAAGAGGGAATCGCAAAGTCAGGCAAAGTCGGGCAAAGTCGGGCAAAGTCGGGCAAAGTTGGGCAAAGTCGGGCAAAGTCAGCCAAAGTCAGGCAAAGTCAGGCAAAGTCGGGCAAAGTCGGGCAAATTCGGTCAAAAGCCACGCGTCACCACGCGTCAAGCGTAAATAATCGCTCCAAAAGCGATCCGTGACGCACGCGTGACGCACGCGCGACAAACGCACGCGCCAGTGTGTTCGGGTTCTCTTTATTACATACGTTTTGATTTTTTACGCACGCGCGACGCTTGACGCACGCGCGAGATACGCGTCCAGTGTGTTCGCAGCTTAAAGCTGCGAACACACTGGACGCGTATCTCGCGCGTGCGTCAAGCGTCGCGCGTGCGTAAAAAATCAAAACGTATGTAATAAAGAGAACCCCGAACACACTGGCGCGTGCGTTTGTCGCGCGTGCGTCACGCGTGCGTCACTTTTGGAGCGATTATTTACGCTTGACGCGTGGTGACGCGTGGCTTTTGACCGAATTTGCCCGACTTTGCCCGACTTTGCCCGACTTTGCCTGACTTTGCCCAACTTTGCCCGACTTTGCCCGACTTTGCCTGACTTTGCCCGACTTTGCCCTATTCCATTCCCTCCTCTTCCATTCCCTCCCCTTCCATTCCCTCCTCTTCCATTCCCCCTCTTCCAATCTCCTCTCTTTCATTCCCCCTCTTTCATTCCCCCTCTTTCATTCCTCCTCTTCCATTCCCCCCTCTTCCAATCTCCTCTCTTTCATTCCCCCTCTTTCATTCCCCCTCTTTCATTCCCCCTCTGTCATTCCCCCTCTTTCATTCCCCCTCTTTCATTCCCCCTCTTCCATTCCCTCCCCTCCCATACCCCCTCTTCCATTCCCCCTCTTTCATTCCCCCTCTGTCATTCCCCCTCTTTCATTCCCTCCTCTCCCATGCCCCCTCTTCCATTCCCCCTCTTTCATTCCTCCTCTCCCATGCCCCCTCTTCCATTCCCCCTCTTTCATGCCCCCTCTTCCATTCCCTCCTCTCCCATGCCCCCTCTTTCATTCCCCCTCTTTCATTCCCCCTCTTTCATTCACCCACTTTCTTTCCCCCTCTTTCATTTCCCCTCTTTCATTCCCCCTGTCATTCCCCCTATTTCATTCCCCCTCTTTCATTCCCCCTCTTCCATTCCCTCCTCTCCCATGCCCCCTCTTCCATTCCCCCTCTTTCATTCCCCCTCTTTCATTCCCCCTCTTTCATTCCCCCTCTTCCATTCCCTCCTCTCCCATGCCCCCTCTTCCATTCCCCCTCTTCCATTCCCCCTCTTTCATTCCCCCTCTTTCATTCCGCCTCTTTCATTCCCCCTCTTTCATTCCTCCTCTCCCATGCCCCCTCTTCCATTCCCCCTCTTTCATTCCCCCTCTTTCATTCCCCCTCTTTCATTCCCCCTCTTCTATTCCCTCCTCTCCCATGCCCCCTCTTCCATTCCCCCTCTTTCATTCCCCCTCTTCCATTCCCCCTCTTTCATTCCCCCTCTTCCATTCCCCCTCTTTCATTCCCCCTCTTTCATTCCCCCTCTTTCATCCCCCCTCTTCCATTCCCTCCTCTCCCATGCCCCTCTTCCATTCCCCCTTTTCCATTCCCCCTCTTCCACCCCCCTCTTGGGGAATGAAAGAGGTGGAATGCAAGAGGAGGGGAATGCAAGAAGGGGGAATGAAAGAGGGGGAAAGCAAGAGGGGGGAACAGAAGATGGGGGAATGGAAGATGGGGAATGGAAGATGGGGAATGCAAGATGGGGAATGCAAGATGGGGAATGCAAGACGGGGGATGCAAGACGGGGAACGGAAGATGGAGAATGGGGAATGGAAGAGGAGGGACAGAAGAGGGGGAATGGAAGAGGGGGAACGCAAGATGGGGGAATGCAAGAGGGGGGAACGCAAGAGGGGGGAACGCAAGAGGGTCTCTGTGTGTGTCTCTATGTGTGTGTCTGTGTGTCTGTGTGTGACTCTGTCTCCGTGTGTGTCTCTATGTGTGTGTCTGTGTCTCTGTGTGTGACTCTGTGTCTCTATGTGTGTCTCTATGTGTGTGTCTGTGTCTCCGTGTCTCTGTGTGTGTCTCTGTCTGTGTCTGTGTGTGTGACTCTGTGTCTCTGTGTGTGTCTCTATATGTGTGTCTGTGTCTCTGTGTGTGTCTCTGTGTGTGACTCTGTGTCTCTGTGTGTGTCTCTATTTGTGTGTCTGTGTCTCCGTGTCTCTGTGTGTGTCTCTGTCTGTGTCTCTGTGTGTGTGACTCTGTGTCTCTGTGTGTGTCTCTATATGTGTGTCTGTGTCTCTGTGTGTGTCTCTGTGTGTGTCTCTGTGTGTGACTATGTGTCTCTGTGTGTGTCTGTGTCTCCGTGTCTCTGTGTGTGTCTCTGTCTGTGTCTGTGTGTGTGTGACTCTGTGTCTCTGTGTGTGTCTCTATGTATGTGTCTGTGTCTCTGTGTCTCTGACAAAGAGACACACACAGACACATATACACACACAGAGACACACACACAGACACAGATACACACACAGAGACACAACACAAAGACACACACAGAGACACACACAGAGACACACAGAGACACACACAGAGACACAACACAGAGACACACACAGAGAGACACACACAGAGACACACACAGAGAGACACACACAGACACAGAGACACGCACAGAGACACAGACACAGAGACACACACACAGACACAGAGACACACACAGACACACATAGACACACACACAGACAGAGATACACACAGACACACACACAGCAACAAAGACACAGAGACAAAACACAGAGACACAACACAGAGACACACACAGAGACACACACACACAGACACACACGGAGACACACACACAGACACACACACAGACACAGAGACACACACAGACACAGGGACACACACAGAGACACACACACACACAGAAACACAGAGACACACACACATAGACACAGAGATACAGACACACACACAGCAACAGAGACACAAAGACACAGACACACAGAGACACAACACAGAGACACACACACAGAGACACACACACAGAGACACACAGAGAGACACACACACAGACACAGAGACACACACACACAGACACACACAGAGAAACACAGAAATGAGAAATATGAAGAATGAGACGGTGCAAACATGAGAAATATGACGCGTGGCAGACGCGTCCAGTGTGTTCGCTATTTACGCGTGAGAACCGCATGACGCACGCTTGTACTTTACGCACGCCCGACGCACGCGTCCTGTCTGTCCGCGCCTTAAAGCTAAGATTCCATATACGCGGTATGCGAATGTGGCAAAAAATCGAAAAGTGTAAAGGCATAGTAGGACTTCCATACGCCTGAATGCCATTGCGAACGCGAATGCGGCAAATGGATCGACCCATGGACAGATCGGGGTGAATGCTAATACTGCTCCGTTTCCCAAAGAAAACAATAGTAACTTTGACCTGCCTTCACAAATTTGGAGCAAAAAACCTAAAAAATGTCCTGGGTATCTTTCGCATGCCGCATACCTGGAATCTTAACTTTAAGCTAAGATTCCTTATGCGTGGTATGCGGCATGCGAATGCAAATCTGGTATATGCGGCATAGATATATGCCAACCCCCAATAGCCAATGTTTACTTTTTGTGCTGGGGGATAGTTAAACAAATAAACACACCAAAAAGGTTACACATAACATTTTTGGGGGTTTTCCTCCAAATTTGTGAAGGAAGATCAAAGTTAGTATTGTTTTCTATCGCAAACGCAGCAGTATTCGCATTCGCACTGATCGGTCCATGGGTCGATCCATTTGCCACATTTGCATTTGCATTTGCATTCGCATTCGGACGCATGGAAGCACCACTATTCAATTACATGCTTTTCGACTTTTGCCACATTCGCATGCCGCATACCGCGTATAAGGAATCTTAGCTTAACCGTCCATTTAAATATCCATACCAGCACGTGATGTCATTCATGACAAGCTTTCACAATTACGCCGTGATGCGCGAAAAGGAAGAAGGGAAGGCAGGGGTGGGAAAAAAGGTGTTTATTAACGCCTCAACAGAGCATACAGAGGAACAGGTAACACAGGCTGAGGAGGCACAAATAAGAGGAAGGGGCTCATGAGGAGCAATCAACAGGCTCATGAGGAGCAATACAGTGACGGGCTCATGAGGAGCAGAAGAGATCAATAGGAGGGGCTCATAAGGAGCAATGTCGGAGTTCTGGTAGAGGGGGGGCCGAGGAGCCCTCCGCCAAAGAGTAAGGAGAGGGCTCGAGGCGCGCCCGAGGCGGGGGTAGGGGCGCCCGAGGCGTGGCCCGGGGAGGCAGGGCTGGTTGAGAGGGAGGTCCGGGGCCTACGTGGAGGGGGAGCGGGCGGCCAAAAAAGGGAGGCCCGCTCCTGAGGCCTGGGGGGAGGAGGTCCGGCGAGGGTCGATCAGGGGGGCAGCGAACTCCTCAGGGCTGGGCGGGGTGGGAGTCGGGGGCGGGTCGGGCGGTTTCATGAAGGCGGTGTTGTGAGCGCCGGTGGCTGGGCTGTCTGGGGAGGGTCCCTCGTGAGGCTGGGCAGTGTCATCCGAGGCGTGATGTGCGAGGTGGTGATCCCCGGCTTCGTCTGGGCGGCGTTTCGATTGGTGGTCGCTGAGGGGTTGTCGGTGGTCGTGATGGTCGGCGGTTGTGGTCTGGGCAGAGGGTTTCTCGTGGGGCTGGGCTGGGCTGTGGTCTGAGGTGTGAGGTCCGAGGTGATGAACCCCGGCTCTGACTGGGCGGCGCTGCGGTCGGTGGACGCTGGTAGGTTGTCGGTGGAAGTCGCGGGGCTGTCGGCAGTGGTGAGGGTGAGGCGCCGGGAGGGGCCCCCCGGGCCGGCCGGGGGGAGGGGCCGGCGGATCAAAAATCCGCCGAGGCGGCCGGGGTCTGGCGCTCACGGGCTTGCTTGGTGAGGCATTCGGCCTCGCAGTGCCTAGTTAATATGCGCCGCACGTTGGCGCAGTAGGCGCAGATGTGCCGGCGCCTGTCTCCCACCTCGCCGTGGGCCTCCCCGATGTGGGCCCGATCGCACGAGGCGGGATCGTGGTTCCAGGCGGGGCAGAGGGCCCCGTGAGTGTGCCTATCGTAGGCGGTGCGGGTGTCGACTTGGGCCGGGGCAGGCGTGTGCCTCGGGCCCATTCGCCTCGGGGCGAATCCTCGCCTCGGGAAGCTGGTGTTGCCGGAGGGGTGGGCGTGGTGATGGAGTCCATCCTCAGCGTGTTGAGGGCCACCGGGTCATGCCATCCGTGGGGGAGCCTCCCGTCCGCTATCCAGGTGAAGATGGCCTCGGAGTAGCGGCGGACGGTAGGCCACGGATGCACCAGGATATCCCTCATCACGGTGAGGTGGTGGTGGCGTAGGCCCTGGAGGGAGTGCTCGGGGAAGGCTGGATGGCCGGCGAGGGTGAGGAGGGCGAGGTTATATTCATCGCGGGTGGCCTCCCCTCTCTTCACCGGCTACCGCTCAGGGCCCCTCTCGACGAGATCCGAGGGGAAAATGTATCCCGAGGGGATGCCTTGGCGCCTGCCGGCGCGCTGCGCCTCGGCGGAAGCGAGGATGTCTCGGACGGCGTCGGCCGCGGATGCTGGGGTGTAGTCCTCGGCGACGTCCTGGAGGTAGGCCGGGGGGGGCGCAGGCTCGCCTCGGGTGGCGAGGCGGTCGTACTGCTGGTAGTGGGGGTGGGCTGCCCCGGGCAAAGTCGCTTGAGGTGGGGGCGGGGGCCGGGCCCCGGCGGCGGTCTGCGCCCGAGGAGCTGGGGCAGGCGGCGTGGTGTACCCTGCCTGCAGCTGCTCCGGCGCTCCTCGGGCTCCCGCCGACTCGAAGGCGTCCATGCGCGTAGTTAGGCGCTGCAGAGCCTGGAGTATGATGGCTGTGTCGGCGCCCGAGGTGGCCGAGGGGGAGGCCGGGGCCAGGGATGTTGAGGCGTCGCCGGGCGAGCCCGAGGCGAGCCCCGGCGTGGCCCGGGCGGTGACCCTGGAGCTCTTGCGGCCTCTTCCCTTTCCGTGTCCGGGCATGGTGCAGGAGCCTGAGGCGGGGCAGCGGTCCGAGGAGGAGCTTCTAGGAATAGAAGGGCAGAGAGCTGGAAGGCGGCAGGAGGGCGAGTGCAGAGGGAGGCCGACGGGCGGCCTTATAAGGGAAAGGAGGGGGGCGGCGACAGCAGGTGAGTGTGAAAGCTGCCGGCCCGGGGGAGGGCGAGCAGCGGGCGTCGGGTGAGGCGCGAATGCTGCGCGACACGGGGGCGGGGGAGGAAGCGGCGAGCAGCGGGGTCTGGTGAGGTGTGAGCGCCGCACGACAGCGCGGGGCGGGGGAGGGTCTCTTCCTCTCCTCGCATCAAGCGTAATGCTTCGCATTACGACCAATGCTGGTATAGACTTTGGGTCCGTTTGTCTGACTGACTGCCCATTTAAATATCCATACCAGTGCGTGATGTCATTCGTGACAAGCTTTTACAATTACGCCGTAATGCTGGTATAGACTTTGGGTCCGTTTGTCTGACTGACTGCCCATTTAAATATCCATACCAGTGCGTGATGTCATTCGTGACAAGCTTTTACAATTACGTCGTAATGCTAGTATAGATTTTGTGTAGACCATTCTGTAAATGTTCAGGGATGAAAGTGGTCTCTTGGGGGGAATGAAGCGGAATGAGGATATTCTGATATTCTCCCACAGGGGTAGCATTGTACATGTTATAATTAACATGGGTAATTCTCGGCGGAGACTGGACGAAATGATACCACTATCCCGCCACCTGGAGGAATACTATGTGGTTCCTGACCAACCCGATAGGTGGCGACAACGACCCGAACTTCGCCAGCGAGATGTGTACGTTACCTACCCCAGCCGAGTTCAAACTGTCTGTGGAACCATCGCAGCTGCTGTCCGCATAACATCGACCCGACTT
Organism: Branchipolynoe longqiensis; assembly: GCA_030323885.1. NCBI lineage: Eukaryota > Metazoa > Annelida > Polychaeta > Phyllodocida > Polynoidae > Branchipolynoe > Branchipolynoe longqiensis. The sequence continues at coordinate 7,928,927 of CM059188.1, forward strand.
TCTTAACCCACCCACCCACGCCAATAGATAAGAGACAATTGATAGGGCTGAGGGTTCGATTCCCGCCTGAAAATCACCACCGGTGTGGCGGTTTCAGCGCCCGGTCAGTTTCAGCGCCCTGATTATCACTATTTGTTTTTTAGCGGTTATTCTTATGAGTTTAAACCCAAGAATACAGGAGAATACGTATTGCTTGTGGAGAACAATATTCTCTGACTTTTAGAATATTGACGCATATATTAAAGAATGTATTGGAGTTAAACAGGAGGATACATATTTCTTGTGGAGAACCAGACTTGTGGGAGGTGAGACGCTGACACCGGCTACAAGCTCAGCTGTTGCCCGGTGTCGTATTTTCAGCGCCCGGTCATTCTCAGCGGCCCGTCGTGGTCAAAAGACCCGTGGCATCGCCGGCTACAAGCTCAGCTGGTGCCCGGCAGTGTTAGGGACCGATTACGCCGAAATCTATTGAATGCGATCATATTTAACAGAATTACATACTGAAATTTAATTAAATTAACCTTAAATTCCAAGCGATATTAACGTAGCAGCTCGATCAGCGTCAAATCGCCGAGTGTAAACAAAACAAATAGCAGTGCTCGCGGCAACGTTCGAAAATCCGCACATGCGTAGAAGCCACGACAGGCCGCTGAGAATGACCGGGCGCTGAGAATACGACACCGGTGTCACGGTATAAAACCCCGGCCCGATCGCAGCCCCTGCCGTGAAGACAGTTGACTAAGCATTTATTTTTGTAAAATAAATTTAAAAACTTTCAGTGGATCGATTAAAAATATCTTAATGCGTGATTGAAGAGGAAGATCTGAAGTATTTAATGTAACCTAAGAGCAATTTATGCTGAAAGTATTAAAAACAGAGATAATAGTGAAAGTTGGGATATTCTGAGTGTCAGTGCAATCTTCATACAGAAAAAGTGAAATATCTATGAAACTTACACCACCTAGAAACAAACCCCCTGGAACATATATAGAAAACATATCCAACGAACAGATTATATTAAATTTATACAGTTAGGGTTGTGCATTTCTATTAATCTTTAATAGACACTGGCAGTGTGTATTCGTTCAGCAGCCGAGCTGAGCTTGTTTACAACCTCTGCGCATGCGCAGAAGCCACGGCAGGGGCTGCGATCTGGCAGGGGGTTTATACCATGACACCGGCAGTGTTAGTGACCGATTAGGCCGAAATCTATTGAATGCGATCATATTTAACAGAATTACATACTCAAATAATGAAATTTAATTAAATTAACCTTAAATTCTAAGCGATATTAACGTAGCAGCTAGATCAGCGTCGAATCGCCGAGTGTAAACAAAACAAATAGCAGTGCTCGCCGTAACTTGCGTAAATCTGCGCATGCGGAGAAGCCACGACAGGCCGCTGAAACTGACCGGGCGCTGAAACCGCCACACCGGGCGACCAGATGGACAAGATGAGCACTGAGCAGATGACCAATCGCCCACTCACGGTGCTGGTTACTGTACATTGACATCAACTAAACTGTAACTGTGAAATTTAAAACCCCACTATACCAAGTTTGTCTCCGTTCTGTGAATTGTCAGGGAATCGCGGAAAATTCGCGGAAGTCAGGTGTTATACATATTGGTATATGCTGATAGTGCTGCAGCATCTGCAACACATATTAGTATACAAACAACGCATCAGTAGGCGCCCACAGGAAAAATCCCGGAAATCTTTCATTCCTGAATGTTTAGTAGTAGATGACATACACGGATTCTAGTGATTTCTTTTTCCTTCAAATAATGTGAAATAGACTATAATATTCAACCTAATATATTTATTTTAAAATTATGGTAGAAAGTCAAAACAATATATCATGCAACATAAAGATGCAAAAATGTCCGGACCTTTTTTCAAAAGGGCTAATCAATTTTGCCTTTAATCGGATTTCAAAACTAAAATCTGTAATGTGGTTTTATTGCGTTAACAACAGCAAACATACTACTTTGAGATATACAAACAGAAAACAACATGTTTTCCCATTATTTCTTTATTACAAACTATGTTTGTCACAATACAGAGATCTTCGTTCGTATAAAACTCTTTGATCTCTACACACATTGCCATTATAATAAATCCCGTCAACCTCAAAACCGGAAGTAGGTCCTAATGTAGTCATGGCTACCGTCAGGAGCTAGGGTCCTTCACAATTACCAACATTTTCACCAGTGTACAAAGCATACACTTTTTCCTAACCATGTTGTCCTTCCCTCTCCCTCCCATCACGATGGGCACAATTAGATATTTTTCAACAGTTCAATTTTTTTTCTTCTAAAATACAGTACTGAGTTCAGGTAGAAATAGAATAAGCTGACACAGTGGCCTAATCGGTAGAGCGCAGGCTTCTGGTGCGGAAGATCAGAAGTTCGATTCCCAGTCGAATCAAAGCAATGATGTACAAAATTGATACTTGTCGCTTCCTAGCCTGGCGCTCGGCATTATTAGGATAGGGCAGGTTGGCTCAGAGTCAGGATAATGTGACCTGAGTGGGATATCAGGTCATGGTGACAACGGCCTGGTCTCCCATTGGGGCAGCACTATAAAGTTGCCATGAGTGCGCACTGTCACAAGTCGGTACCCATCCTGATATGACCCTAGATGTTGGCAAGACGTAAAAATCAACTAATCAACCAACCAACAAATAGAACCATCAAAACGTGAATGTTCAGGTGTTATCATATGTAGGGACTAAAATGGTCTGCAGCAACAAAAATAGCGGAAATATATGCCGATGGCGAATTTCCGTAAGAAAGCAGATATTCTCCCATAATCACGGAAAATTCCCTGAAGTCAGGTTTCATACATATTGGTGTACACTGATAGTGCTGGGGCATTTGAACAATGGATTAGTATACAGTGATAGTGCTGTGGGATTGCAGTACAACACAAATCGCAGAAATATTTTCATCCCTACACATGTACTACGGGGGTACCGTAACAATTTTCTTTTTAAATTATGCACCTTTCATTTGACCAACACTTTATAATTTTTAGAAGCATATGGTGGGTTTTAACCCCCTCCCCACAACATACCGTTTGTACACTTGTGAAAATGTTGATAATTGTGAAGGACCCTTACTGGAGCGATGCATTCTACACTTAAAAAAAAGTTGCATGGTCCGATGAAATATTTATTTTTCAAAACCAAAACATGTATCTTAATTTGATTATATATATATCCATCTTAGATATTGGTGCATTAACAAGTGATTTGGGACAGCATACATAGAATAATCAGCTAATTTATTACCTCATCCTACTTTGAGAAACCCATCGCACAAGGAAGCCATTAATCAATTAGGTCAATCTTGTGGCCTCAGTAGCGTTGACCCTCATTCCAAGTACCTAGTTAGGTTCCAGGATGTCCAGTGGTAGTATTGCTGGCACCATACCCTGGGTTGATATAAAGTTGCATTAAATAATTGTTACAGATCTGAATAAGAGTGATGTAATAATTATGTATATTATTATCCGGGAACAATACATTTGATAATCATTAGGTCATTCCACATCACATCACATGACAACAAACAAATGATGTGCAATGGCGCCATCAGTGAAAATACCAGGAGACCAGGCTACATTTGAATTAAGTCATCCCACATCACGTGGTCATCGTGAGAAGTCAATACGCGTCATAGCTAGAAGACTTTTTGGAAAGCTTGTCAAAAGTATTTTGGGTTCTTTCAGCTCAAAATGCTTCAAAACTAGCCACTTTTCATCAAAATTACTCCGGACTCATGATTAGTAGGTTGTAATGATCAATTCGATATATATTTATCTAAAAAATAAAATGAAAATGAAAATGCCATCGGACCATGCAACTTTAATTAAAGTTGCATAGTCCGATGGTTTTGAATTTCTGTATTTTTGTCTGAGATAAATATATTAGATCGATCACTAGTATCTACTTTACATTAGTTCAAAGTTATTTTTACTTTAGATGGTAAACGTTTGAGATATTTTGAGTGCAAACATGGAAAATTAGTTTTGGCAAGCTTGCCAAAACTCTGACATCACAGACCTCTGCAGTAACAGGTTCTGTTAAATTGCCTCAGTATTGCCTTCTACGCAGAAACAAATGCTTAAGTTAGATATGTAAAATCAAATCTAGATAATTGGTTTTGGTTTGAAAATTAGATATTTCATCAGACTATGCAGCTATAAGGTAACCCTCAATTAAATAGGTACTAAAGTAGATAACCAATAAGGTGACAGTCAACTAACTAGTAATTAATTAGGTGACTCAATTAAAGTTGCATAGTCCGATAAAAACATAATTTTCAAAAACCAAGCATTCATCTAAATTTGATTCTACATATCCAACTTATACTTATTAACCATTTGTTGATGCATAGCGAAATAGCGAATGGTAGACAGGAAGTGTGAACACTTATTTGTCTGTCATTTTTGCTTGAGTGCAAGTAAATATGCAACACAAGGAATAATTAGTAGCATGTGATGAATAAGGGGTCAAATTTCCCTGGATCATCAGCCCATGCTTTTTCTAATCTGTTCTTGAATGAATTTATTGACTCGGCATCAATAACATTTTGTGGGAGACTGTTCCATATATTTATGACCCTGTTTGAGAAACTGTGTTGCCTTAACTTTGAAATGGCTCTGGGTTTTACTAGTTTGAGAGTATGGCCCCGACTGCCTTCTCTTTTATTCAAGGTGAAAAATTGGTTCATATCTATTTTATCAAAACCTTTCATAATTTTAAATACTTAAATTATGTCACTTCTTAACCTTCTGTAGGAAAGGGTAGGAAGTTTCAATTCTCTAAGCCGTTGTTAATAGGGTAGGTCCTTTATAACTGCAACTAATTTCGTTGCATGTCTCTGAACCTTTTCGATCGGTTTAGGATGTAACAGGTCAACTTTAATAGAACATGGTACTGCTGAATCCTACGGTGTCAGAGTTTTGGCATGCTTGCCAAAATTGAATTGGCATGTTTTCACTTCAAATATCTTCAAAGTTAGCCACTTAAAATAAGAGTTTCTTTGAACTAAAATAGATTATAAAGATTAATTTAAGGGATTTATTTGATAAAATAGCAGAAACCCAAAAGCATCGGACTATGCAACACTAAGTGAAACTCAATTAAAGCTGCATAGTCCGATGAAATATCAAATTTTCAAAACCAAACCAATTGTCTAGATTTGATTTTACATATCTAACTTAGATACTGATGCACTTATTATGCATTTGTTTCTGCATAGAAGGCAATACTGAGTCAATTTAACAGGACCTGTTACTGCAGAAGTCTATGGTGTCAGAGTTTTGGCAAGCTTGCCAAAACTAATTTTCCATGTTTGCACTCAAAATATCTCAAAAAGTTTACCATTTAAAATAAAAGTAACTTTGAACTGATGTAAAGTAGATTCTAGTGATCGATATAATATATTTATCCCAGAAAAAATACAGAAATTCAAAACCATCGGACTATGCAACTTTAAAGTTGCATAGTCCGATGGTTTTGAATTTCTGTATTTTTTCTGAGATAAATATATTAGATCGATCATTAATATCTACTTTACATTACTTTAAAGCTACTTTTATTTTAAATGGTAAACTTTTGAGATATTTGAAGTGCAAACATGGAAAATTAGTTTCAGCAAGCTTGCCAAAACTCGGACACCATAGAGTTCTGCAGTTACAGGTTCTGAAACTTCTATTAAATGGACTCAGTATTCCCTTCAGTGCAGAAATAAATGCTTAATAATTGCATCAGTATCTAAGTTAGATATGTGGAATCAAATCTAGATATTTATTTTGGTTTTGAAAATTTGATATTTCATCGGACTATGCAACTTTAAGGGAAACGCAGTACAGATGATCCCGAGTTCCGCTGGTCCCTCAGTAAAGACTGAAGCTGACACCCAGCACGTTAGATCACAGCTTCAGTTTACATAGCGGAAGTGACCTCTCCCAGCCCTATCCTTCACAACATTATTAACGGCATCTATAACCATCTGCCTCCTAATGACCAAACTTGGTAGGGTTATTGCATTACATTTGTTGCTAATGTAGATTCAGTCCAATTGCCCCAGCAAATATTTTACATTAGATAAAGTACCGCTTCCTCTATCATGAGGTGTATTCACAACCTCCCCCTCCACCTTCCATGTAAGCTATAGATGCGACTCGACATGCAGCATAACTCGGAACGCCCAAATGAGGCGACTCTGGATTAACTTCCACTCAATTAGGTGACCCTCAATTCTGATGTGTTCAATTAGGTAACAATTAATTAGGTGACCCTCAATTAGGTGATACTTAATTCTGATGTTCCCAATTAGCTAACACTCAATTAGGTGACTCCCAATTCTGATAAGCTCAGTTAGGTGACCCTCAATTCTGATAAGCTCAATTAAGTGACACTCAATTAGGTGACCTTCAATTCTGATGCGCTCAGTTGGGTAATACTCAACTAGGTGACATTCAATTAGGTCTCCCAATTCTGATAAACTCAATTAGGTGAACTCCATTCGGTGACCCTCAATTCTGATGAGCTCAATTAGGTGACACTCAATTAGGTGACCCTCAATTCCGATGTGCTCAATTAGGTTACACTCAATAAGGTGTCCAAAGTTCATGTCTGCCCAGTATTAAGTCAGTATTGGTAAGTAGCGCTAGAATTCAGAGCATGGTGTGAAAATGATTCAGGATGAATATGCAGTTACAACTAAGACGATAAACAACGCACATGTACCTTCATGGATCAATATAAAAAATATTCGCATAATTATTAATATTAAGTCGCATTGTGACACTTTCCAGTGGCACTTTGAATACTTCAAAAGTGTAGATAGAATGACAATCATTTCCTTTCTTTTTTAATATATTCAATGTACATCCGTAACCCGCATATTAAATAAATTATAACAAACAAATTAACAAAGTTATTTAACATTAAAGCTGCATAGTCCGATGAAAATATCAAATTTTCAAAACCAAAACAATTATTTAAATTTGATTGTACATATCTAACTTAGATACTGGTGCACTTATTAAACATTTGTCACCACACAGAAAGGAATACCGAGGCAATTGAATAGAACGTGTTACTGCAGAAGCCTATGGGGTCAGAGTTTTGACAAGCTTGCCAAAATTAATTTTGCATGGTTCCACTTCAAATATCTCAAAAGTTAGCCACTTAAAATAAAAGTTACTTCAAGCTAAAGTAAGATACATAATAACGATCAACCTAATGTATTTATCTCAGAAAATGTCAGAAACTCAAAACCATCGGACCATGCAACTTTAACATAATTCACTAACTAGACTAAATAGATATATACTGTCAATAGGAGTGGGACTCTTGCACACAGTGCTTATCTGTAAAGCAGTTAAATAACCCGCAATGGGTAAAGTGAAATGTCGGCTAAAAATCTACAATGCACATACCGTAGTGTCCTAAAATAGTACCCCATCACTTATGCATTCTAACCAGTTCAGCACTGCGACAAAGGTTCTCAGCAGATTTAGTCAAATTTCTGTATGTAAATATTCTAACGTGTCAACAAGAGTACTGCCATGCAGTTTCCTGTTTTGCTTGTAGATTTGTTTGTTTTACATCCTATTAACATCTAAGGCCATGCAGTTTCCTGTTTTGCTTGTAGATTTGTTTGCTTGCTTTACATCCTAGTAACATCTAAGGTCATATCAGGACTAATGCCGACTTGTGACAGTGTGCACTCATGACAACTTTATATTGCTGGCCCACTGGAAGATTAGGCCGCCGGCACCATGACCTGATATCCCACCCAGTCACATTATCCTGATAGTGAGCTAACCAGTCCTTGCCATGTCCTACTTATGCCGAGCGCCAGGCTAGGTAGGGACATGTATAAATTGTGTAAGTCATTTGTTCGACTCAGCCGAAATTCAAACTCATGAACTTCCGCATGGGAAGCCTACGCTCTACCCATTCACCCACAGCACCCATTTGCCTTTGGGTCTTGTAGCATCTCCTTTCAATTGTGCTTAGATGGTTGAGTATCTCACAGAGAAAAGGATCGAGATTTCGAAACCAAAACACTTATCTACTGTTGATTCTACAGAACCAACATAGATACAGGTGCACTTAATAAACTTGCATTGCGGCATAGAAGGAATACTACATCAATTTAATGGACCATACCAGCCTTTTGGCGTGCATGTTAAAATTAAAAATTTTATATTTTCATTTCAAATATATCCAAACATAGCCATTGATAATGAGTTACTTCAAACTAAAGTATGATAGATTATATAATACATTTGCACATCAACTAGGATAGCTCTTAGTAATATGGATGCCTCATAGAAATTGACTGAACATACTATTGTTTGGAATTTGTTGGGTGCCTCCTAATGATACTGGTTTTGTAGTGTTTTCTAATTGTATTTTGATAGGTAAATATCTCAAAATTCGTTTGGTATTCAAATCGGGAGGGGGGAAACTACACAATTTCGGCAATTGCGTTGTGCCACCTACATGATACCGGCTATACACATAAGGCCCGAGAAGTTTTTGTCAATGTACAAAATTAACTATCCTAGTCCATTTAACAAAAATAAATTATATGTGTAGTGGTCTGCACTGACCTCTCAGGCAAGTAACCACATAGACAGGTAGGCGTGGGGAGTGTGTTGATATCAGGGAGCCTAGGTGGTGTAATGGTTAGCACACTGGCCCGGAATGCAAAGAGATGTGGGTTCGAGTCCCGCTCTAGGCGCAGTATTTCCCATTTTCATCACCCCCATGACATATGTATATATATATTTATATACACACACATATATATATCCTTATATACCAATGTGTTCAAGCGCCTAAGATAGAAGTCTTGCCAACAAAAAAAAAGGTTGTGGTTTAAAAATAAATAGCATACAAATTAATATAGCGATTGTGACAATGATAAGAAGAACCAGTTGGTTGCCAATTAAGACCCTGGCCAATTAGAGAGATATCAGAGACCTCTTAGATTTGAAGGTAGATGTGTGTGCGCGCGGGGGGGGGGGGTGTTAGACAGCTTCCCCGGATCCAGCCTTTAATCAATAACATGACCTTAGATGTTGCCAGGACGTAAAACTCCAACAACCAATCAACTACAGTAAAACCTCCCTAACCGACCACCTCCACAGATCGACTACTGTCCTATATCGATCGCTGCGAGTCCCAACAATAACATTGTAACCATATTGTAACTAACTCCCGAGACCGACCACCTCCCTAAATGGACCACTTAAACTCGGTCCCAAGGTCGGTCGATCTAAGCCGTGTTCACACATACAACATTAGGCCAACTTATATGAGGTGAACTAGCGGCACCTTCACACAGCCAACTTGAGTCGACTCGGGCTAGTTCGCCTCATCTAATCTACCTCGCGAAACGGTTTACATGAGGCGAACTAGTTGAGGTGACTTAAGGCCTGTGTGTGAACGGGGCTTTAGCGAGGTCTTACTGACTAACAGATTACGTGTGCCATGATATCGATAAGATGATTAGCACACTCATCGAAGTGAGGACAGACACGTTGAATGATGAATCGATCGATGTGCTTCGACAGACAGACCAGAGCTAATTTTGGAGTCGAGGCTCATTTATTTAGGGGGAACTTATTTCGCGAGACAATGGTAAGTGAATTCTCAGGCTTCATAATATACATTTGTGTGCAGACATGTTACAAAACTGTATGAAATAAACATTCAATCTTCAGCACATAGGGGCATTCCAATGCACTGGACAAAGTAAGTTTAGACCACGATTCACAAAATGCAAGTCATCTTTAAATACAATAGAAAAAAGCCCTAAACATTTCAAGTCAGTCCAATTTGATACAGGTGTTAATACCAGTAAAGGATTTATCCGTTGAACAGTTTTTGAGATATTGTCGTCATCCTTGTAGCCTTCAGAGACAAAAACCCATGTTTGCCTTCAATGTCATTCAATCACATGGTTTTGCCTACAGCGTGTTAAACCCACTTTCCAGTCGCCTTCGCTTAAATCTTTCCCACATTTATGCCAGACATACACAAAACGATTATCTGCAACAGATATATACGCTGTGCGAGTCATAATCCATCAGCACTTCACCAGGGAATCAAGATTCCCACAAGTCGGTATGCGTATAGGGGATATAGACCGCCTCGATATCATGCTTGTGTAGACGGCGCCCAGTCAGCCAATGCAGGCCTGTTAAATAAGAGATTCACCAAGCAGTTGAGGTCACACCCGAGAACTTTTACACCACTATCAGTACACATCGCTGAAAAATATGATAATCCCACATCTTGTCGAATATAGGAATCCAATAGCCTATCTGCGCGTTTCATACACATTGTGATATACGAACTGGAGAAAGGGTTACACACTCCGCAGACAATCAAAACCCCGGTATGTGTATGACAAGCATTACAATACCCTCTCAGCTCTCTGCCATGTTAATACACAGCAGGTAAGGTATGTTGAGGTTGTTGGCGTTATATGTGACAAAAGCAATTTGCTTAAAGCGGTAATCAAACCCAGGTCCCTGGCATCGAAGGCGCAGCATGCTATTCAGAATATCGCAAGCAGAAAAGTGGCGGCTAGCCGCTACAAAAATAGTTGGCATATGCGTATTGTGTACTGATCGACATTAGCGAAAACATTCCTCTGGGTGCATAGTTCTATTTCAATCAAGGTCATGTGAATCTAGCATGAATTCCAAGCACACCCCATAGAGCATGTTCTATGCACTTATACATTAAAGTCACCAGCTATACCTCACCCAGATACAAACGAATCCAGCATCAAAAGCTCTCCAAGCATACGTTTGCTTAGTTTGTTCAGTTCATGCCACTGAACATGTGGGAGGAGTTGAGGTCTGTGATGCATGAATGACATCATAGGTGGGATTGCCTCATCACATCACCTAGAGGGGTTCCCCACACACAGGGGAAGCCATGGCAACCACCAAGATGGCAGCCACAGAAAGCTCTCCATTCAACTTTTAAAGTCTATTACTTTTATTAATCTACATAATTTAATCAATTATTCACACAAAAAGTAGCTTGTTATGATAAATAACCATTTGAACTTTATATTAGATTGCAATTTCTAACATTTCTTTTCCTATATGGTTGTCTAAAAGTGCCAATGCTGCTGGACCAAATAAAACAACAGAAGCAACCAATGTCAGCACTCTCCCCCCACATATGTAGTTGCATAAACTGAAAACTGGCAAACGTATGCTTGGAGAGCATTTGTCGGAATATGGGTAGTGTCTCAGCGACCTATATCTGGTCCCTTTAACCCATTCACAGCGCCACCTATCAATTCACCAGTTCATTAGTATTGTCAGTTATTTTCCCACTCTTCCAGAGGACGCCACCAGGAAATACTAGTTCTTTTTGTTTCCATAGTGAGTCATCTTTAACGACCGATCTCGTTCCCATGATCTCAATAACCTAGTTTTATTCATAACAAAAAACTTTGTAAAAGAGACATGCTACCTGAATAAATGTGAATGGGTTCCTGTTGCGAGGGCAAATTAACGCAGGTGACGTGTCCTGTCGGAATGCATTAATGCAGGTGGCGTCCACAATGGATTTACAATCTATCTTCAACAAGTCATACTATCCTCTATTTACACCGTAGCTTATATCATATCTACACACTCTCAATTTACACTCTTCAGATATTCACCTATGTGCATGGAATCTACACACACAACTTCAAATTTATTAACGAAGGCGATTCCATAACAGAATGTTATAGTCTAACACACAAACACTCAGCCATACTTACGCCTGTCCATTCACCAACAAAACCGGTCTTTCCCACAATTGCCGTCACACACCATCTTTTGCATGAATTGGCAATAGTCAGGTGTTCAGCCTAAATGATTGTGCAATGTGGCATATATTAGCTTTTTTTTTGTTTCACCGGTGTCCACTTAATTCTCCGCAGGAGTGTACCTGTTCAGGATATGTTGGTATTTCAGTCTATACTAGAAGCCGCGTATATTTTCCTCCTCATAACAGGGTCCATACATGTGAAGATATGGAATATTCAAGGATGTTTTTGACAGGAATTCAAGATTATTTTCATTAGGATTTCAGGGGGGGGGGGGGGAACAAACAATGGTGAATGGCGATTTCAGACAAGTTAGATCAGTGGGAGTTTAATGGAATTAAAGGATTTTCAAGACTAATTACCCAAAATAGGTTTAAATTCAAGGCTTTTCAAGGGGGGGGGGGGAAATAAAATTCAAGACTTTTTCTTCAAGACTTTTCAGGCCCAGTACGGACCCATGTCATAATTCTTTGGTTTCTTATTTTTAAACAAAAACTTCAATTTAGCAAATTTACATCATGCAATAGTGCGATGCCTGTTTTAATGTTTAGTACACTCTGTAATATAACAAGACTGGCACTTAGCATGGCGCACAGATGTTCATATGGATTTATTCATAGATGTTCGTACAATAAAAAATGTGGTTTCATGTAAATTATTACCTATTTATGCGATTTCATGTAAATAATGGCTTCTTTGTGATTTCATGTAAATAATGAGTTATTTATATGCTTTCGTGTAAATAAAGACTTATTTATATATTGTATAGATAATGATTTAGTTGTTTACGTGTAAATAATTACATCACCTCGTGTAAATAATTACACCACCTCGTGTAAAAATGATTTGTTACTCATTCACACCAGCGAAATGGTATCCAGGTCTATATTTATTAGCTTTAACAAATAACATGTGCATAACCACCAAATGACCTTAAGGATTTTCTATTCACATGAACTTATCTAAATATATTCTTATTTACACAAGATCATCTAAATGAGGGCTCACTCACACCATCTTTTGTAAATGACCGTCACCTTGGTGCAATGAGGAAATGCCTTCCAAGATGGCTGTTCATACCAGAATCAACCTTCACATTGAAGGCCCGGGAACCAGACTAACATGAACATTCCAATGTTAGAATGCTTTGTAATATGGCAGTCGATAGTAGAGCCAACTCTGAAAAGGAAGTCCTGGGAACCAAACATAACCATTATGATGATAGAATGCCTTCCAAGATGGTGGTCACTACCAGAACCAATCCTTACAAGAAGGTCCCTGGAACCATACTAACACAAATATTCCAAGGCAAGGTCTTCCAAGATGGTGGTCACTACCAGAACCAATCCTTAAAAAGAAAGGCCCGGGAACCAAACTCACAAATACATTCCAATGCTAGAAGGTCTTCCAAGATGGTGGTCAATACCAGAACCAATCCTTAACAAGAAAGGCCCGGGAACCAAATGAACACGTAGATTCCAATGCTAGAAGGTCTTCCAAGATGGTGGTCAACACCAGAACCAATCCTTAACTAGAAGGGTCCGGGAACCAAACTAACACATACATTGCAATGCTAGAAGGCCTTCCAAGATGGTGGTCAATACCAGAACCAATCCTGAACAAAAAAAGGCCCGGGAACCAGACCAAATAAACCACGTATGATGGTGGAGGGGGAAGGGGGGAGGGGGAAGGGGAGAGACGGCAGAGGTGAACTCGCCCCCTCCCCCTTTTTGTGTGTGAGGGGAGAGGGATATCCCCCAAACAACTTCAGAAGTCCCCGATCTCTAGATAGAATTTTTTAGTATTAGTCCTGAGCATGGGATGAAACCGTGTCTTCAGAAATCGTTAAACTCAGATATAGCTCATAAGAGGGTAGGGAGATGTAGGAGAATACGTACAGAGAAAGAATGCATGTAGTAGACAGCTACACAACAGCTGAAAGTGACAAAACAAGGAGAACTATGAGACTATTACCGTCTATTTATGGGCAGCATGAATAAACCCTTGCAAAATAAATATTATTTAAACAAAACATACTGCTCATACATTACTCCATGTATACAAATAAATGCATAAAGTGTGCAACAACTTTCAATCAGCATTGGCTGACTACGCAATGATCGCAATGAATATACAATTTTACCATTTTATATTACCAATTAAAAACGTGCTATGATGTTATACACCTAGTGGAAAAAATATTTCCCCACACAACTTCAGAGGGCGCCACTATGGAGCGAGATAAGTGTTTATATGTGTTCTCATGGATACATAATTATCAATGTGCACAGTTATTGTGTGATTACCTTTCCATGATTTCTTAAGCCATTTTGAAATCTCAGCGTCCTCAATTCGTCTGAAATTTGAATTCTACAATCCTTTAAAGAATTCCTCATATTCCCCAATGTAAAATTGCAATTTGCACAATACCCTGCATATGCATATGAAAAAGTCTTTGTTTGGGGATGGGGGATCTAATGGTAATTCATTGTCCAGACTCGCTACTACACACATTCGCTAATAGACACATTCACTACACATACATTCGCCTCACACACATAACTCAGCTACAGCCCCCCCCCTTCCTTATGTGTAAGGAGTTCGCAGGTGCTTGGCTTCCTCACATTTGACCTTGACCTTCTCCCTGAACATCTTGAGGCAGTTGAAGCAGGCCTCGTTCACCTTGCGCGTCTTGCAATCTGTACAAAAGTTACCGTAACCAGAGGCCAGCTCCGTGATCACACCGTACAGCCGGGCATCCCTCTCAGAGGACACCTTCTTATTGTGTTCGACGAGCTCCTCCAAGTCCAGCACGCGCAGTTCAAGCACACGAAGCAGGTTCTCGGGCTCGAGACTGCTGAAATAGGGATCCCGCTGCAGTTCAGAGTAGCTCTTCTTGCGCGCGTACTCAATGTTTTTCGAGAGCAGCATTTCAAGTCGGTACGACTGCGCTGTGATGAGTAGTTCCATGCTTCCGGGCTTCGTGAGAAGATACTCTTCACATTTCTTCTTGATGCCGTTCACTTGATACTCTTCCACCAGTGGAAGAAGCTGGTGCACATTCGAGTCTGAAAAAGAACAAATCATAATTCAGGGATGAAAGTGATCTCTAACAAATAAAACACACATATATTTCATTATACCTGCCGGGCCCTAGCTTCCATATACACAAAGTAAAGCTTGTTTTATTGAATGATGCCTCTAGAGCGCATTGATTTGTTATCATCTTCTATTGGACGTAAAAAATATGGTAATTCTGACATATTTCTTTGGAGGAAACCTGCTGCCGCCACATAGGCTACTCCGATAAGCAGCAAAGGGTATTTTATGTGTTGTGTAACTAGTTACGCAAATATTATGTGAAGCAAAGCATTGTTTATTTGTTAGTAATACAGTCGGAAGGAGTTGTGCGTCTGACGTGTTTATGCAGCACCGAGCTGCTTTGAAGCCATGAGCTGCCGACAGGGCAGCCCACTCCCTTCGTGCATGTGCACGCCACTAAATCTGCCTCCAGTCGGAGGAAATTTGAGACGGACGTGGTGGGCTTCATCGGGAGCTTCGTCGGGCAACTCACGTCCACGGTCACATTCAACTTTGGAGTTGGCCATGTCTGCAAGGTGGAGGGCCCAGGCAGCAGGCCTTTAGTACGCCACTTGGTGGGGCCACTTGTGGGTAGATCAAACTGTACTATTCGTGACCAACAACACCCAAGTCTGGGTAGCTCTGAATTCTGGTAGGAGCAGAAATATAACAACAATGTCCTGGTTGAGACTGATTTTCTGGTTGTCTATAAAACATAACTTTGAGGTACAATCGGTGTACATCAACACTCACGACAATGTCATATGCGACAGCCTGAGTCAGTTGGATGCGTACAAAAACATTGCTCGAATCAGGGATACCGATGTGGTAGCTGCTATGTGCTGTCACCAACTATTCCATTGTTGAATTTCAGATTGGGGAAGGCTAAGGCAAGAATGTGTTCGCTATGAAGATGCCCATTATGCAGTCGACCAAAGTGACGAGGTCGGTTCAGGTTAAGGCATACCTGGAATTCTGCAAAATATTTGGCGAACAAGTGTCTCCGTATCCATGTTCGTCGACACAAACATGCTTGGATGTCTTTCCTGGCCCGTCCTATGTGTTACAGTTCAATCAGACAATATTTCAGTGCGTTAAGTAATCATTATGGAACCTATAGACTATACGAATCACAAGGTCAAAAAGCGTATGTCAGGTATAAGAAGGATATTGGGTGACATGCACAAGCAGGCAGTGCCACTGCTGCCTAAACAGCCAAGGAAGATATTCACGCGAATGTGTAACACGAGAGGTCATGTCGCATTGAGAGCAGCGATGCTCCTATCATTTAGAGCACTACTACGTAAATGCCATGTGTCTGAGTCGGACTCTTCATTGCTGAGGTCGGATTTTACCTTTCATGAGTGGGGCATGATGGTCAGGGTCTGAAAATCGAAGCCGATTCAGTACAGAGAGCGTCTGCACTTAATACCACTCTCGAAGGTTGCTGACCGCGCGCTATGTGCGGTACACTGGGTCAGGCAAAATTTCAGGGAGATAGAGGCGGCGGGCAATGCCCATGCATTTAGAGTACCGAGGGGTGAAGGATCTGTTTCGATGCCGTACCTATTCTATCTAGGAAGTCTGAAACTGGTGAGAGGGTGGACTGATCCCAGTGGAATTCTCCACGCATAGCCTCCGAAGGGGCGGGGCCATGTTCCTGCATCTATTTTGGAAATTAAGGAACGTGGTGATTGGAAGTCAGATGCAGTATTTGAATACTTGAAGGCATCGGTTCAATAGCGGGTGTTCAGAGACCTGAGGGTCGCCGCCATCCTCGCAAGGAGAGAGTGGACACAGCTCGTTTGGGCCTTTTAGGGGTACCAGCCAGAGTTATACTCATCCAACTACATTTATAATTGTTTGTGTTTTATTGTGTTTGTCGGAGCGTGCTAATAATGTGTTGTGTAACTAGTTACGCAAATATTATGTGAAGCAAAGCATTGTTTATTTGTTAAGGCCCTGTCACACTACGACGTATGGCGGGGCGTGTGCGTAACATGTCGAAATAATTTGACAATAAAAAGAGGTCGAGATATGGCGACCTACACCGAGCGTACTCGACCTATGCCCAACCTATGATGCCGTATGCCGATGTGTTGGACAAAATTTGCATAGGTCGGCATACGCTAAGGCCATATGTCGTAGTGTGACAGACAGCCAACATGCTTGGCATACGCTCGCTATATGCTCGTAATATGCTAGGGGTACACCAGCACACGCTAGAGGCACGTTAGACGTAAGCTAGGCGTACGCTATATACGCCAGAGATATGCAGGTTAAACGTACAGCTAACCTATGCTGACCTACCCCTAACTTATGTGTAACCTATGTCGGCGTACGTCCAGCGTTTGAGAAACGTATGAGCCACACACCGGCATAGGTTTCAAATTTTGAACATGCACAAAAATATTTTTGGCGGCTCGACCTACGCCGACCTATGAAAAGGGTATACAATGTATGCCCGACCTATGACGGCCTAAGCCGACATGTTGGTCGAAAAGCGCATACGTCGGCATACACTAACGCCATAAGTCGTAGGTTGACAGCCCCTTTTGTAATACAGTCGGAAGGAGTTGAGCATCCGACGTGTTTATGCAGCACCGAGCTGCTTTGAAACCGCGAGCTGCCGACAGGGCAGCCCACATCTGGCTGTGGCAGCTGCTGCTCCCTTCGTGCGTGTGAACGCCACTAAATCTGCCTCCAGTCGGCAGGAAATTTGCTTTATATTAAACGGAGGGGGCTTTTAGGGGGTACCAGCCAGAGTTATAGTCATCCACCTACATTTAAAATTGTTTGTGCTTTATTGTGTTTGTCGGAGCATACTAATAATATGCACTTTCCAACAGACAGGACAGCGAATACAACCTTTGATGAACCAGTTGTGGACCACTGGTTGGAACAGAAAATAACCCAAATTGCAAATGGGTCCACTGAGCAGGATCAATAGGATGACCAACACCTTCACAGATGGACACCCTACCGCCTGAGCTATGTCCCGCTCTCCTAGGTTCCATATATGCCTGAGATTACAAATATATTTTGTTATATTAAAATATATGATGCTTTAAACCTCGTTATTCTATCGCGTTATATTTTATAATGTTATATTCTATAACATTATATTCCACCTGAAAATCCCAAGTTAGGTCCCCGCCCACTGCATAAAATGAACAGCCAAGCCAATAATAACAAGTTTAATTTATCGGTTCAAAATGGTAAAACTCACAACCCATATTCTTTATTACTACATCATTTATTATTAATAAGAGTTAAATTCAAGAACATTCGAGGGTACTCAAACCAAAAATCTAAATTCAAGAACAGTCACAGACTTATCAAAGTTACGACTTTTGATGAATGGGGCCAATGTATTTTCCAGTATGTAATGGTCAAAAACAATTATGGAAAAAGTACATAAGTTATTTTCTTTATAGAATTGGTATTCTTACACTTTGTAGGGATAGATATGAAAAAATGAAGGCCTAATCAGACATAGTAAAAAAAAAAAGCAAACATCTTCATTTTTTAAATATGGTGGTTTAAAGGCATGAATTTGTTACATGGAGAATGTGGAATTTTCTACAGCCTACTAGACCTTTATTTTGCATAGAATATTACCTGTTAGTCAATGAAATAATATAAGGAGACTCTTACTTGATATAACTATTCATTTTGCATGCATATATATATATATTTTGTTTATATCAAATATTCTATGGTGATTAAACTGGTTCTGGACGTAACTGTCTCTGGACGTAACAAAAAATTGAAGCTGAAGTTCCATATTATTTTTGGTGTCCCCTTCTATTGTGTTATTTTCACAACTCAAAATCGGGAAGAATATAATCATCCTATGTGGATTTCTTTACAGGGCATTTCTATACTTAAGGGATCACAATATAAAAATTAATTGCTTCATGCAATAAATTTGATTAAATAATTGTTTTGATTAATAAATCGACACTTGGTGATTAATAAGTCCACGCTTGGGGCTCAATTAGTTCTTGTTTTTCTCTGACCAAGTGGTAACCTAAACCATCTTTCCCTTCACATTACCAGTATATATACTGTGTATAACTTACAGCGTCATCAAAGGCCGGTTGCTCTCATACCATGTCTATGTGCTGTGGGAGGTTAAAAATCCCTTGGGTCGGTAAAAGTGTAGGCTCGGGCTTTCTATCGACAAACTGTCTCATGGTGAAAACAAGCCTATTCAGGCTTATCCGTGATAGGCAGTATAAATCTTCAACAACAACAACAACAACAAAATGGACAAGAGTTGGCTACGCAGCAAAAGAATTAGGAAAATACACAATATTCACTTTTGACCCTCATGTCACACTTTGGCCCCATTTACCCTGAAACCACCCATATACAAGTAGGTCCTGGTTGGTGCCTAACTGAATATCCAATATCACTTTTATTTTTATGAGTGCTATAGTCATTACACACATTCTTGTCAGCGCTGAGGTACTGGTCTTCAAGCTTAATCCTTATTGATTGTTGATTCAGAGAGCTCTATTATAGTTATAACAGACTCACCGGAAATGGACTTAATGGGCGGGTACATGCAGTGCAGTAGTTCTACGAAGTCATCCACCTTCTTACCAGGAAGTTCAATCTGGCTGGCGTCCTTCTCCTTCAAAGTGGAATACAATATTTTGGGGGGTACATTAGTTGATTAAGCAGGGAAATTTCATTCGCAGACAGTTCCTCATTCCACTGCTCCTTGCCCATACCTGCCAACTTTTGTTAAACGAAAATCCTAATAATAGAAATCCATCCGAGCGAAGCGAGGCGCGCAAGCGTTCTAGGGGGGTCCGGGGGCATGCCCCCCGAAAAAAATTGAAAAATACATGACATCCGATGTGCAAACACGACAGAATGCATACAAATTGAATTTGATTTTGAAAAAGCGGAATAATATGTTTATAATTCGTAGGGCGGAATGAGAATAAAAAAATCGTAATTAAGTAACAGAACACGGCGACCTCAGTTTGTGGGCCAATAAAATTTTATTATTATTCTGAATAAAATTTTTTACATCCCAGAATTAATCAGTAACATACTAACGACGCATGAATTAACAAATATGTATAAGCTATACGGACCTTAATTATTAATAAGTATCGATCACTCAAAGTACTGGTCGAGTTCACAGCAGCAGTGTTAAAGGGGCCTCAGCACTCAGCAGGGAGGGTGGGATGGTAATCAAAATGGATCTTCTCTCCTGTTGATCTCGATCAAGTGACAGTTACAGGGTTGTTTGTTCCATATGATCAACTCGTAGACAAGGCGACATAATGCAAAGGTAACAGTCAATTATGGCAGGCCGTTTGGGTGGCCGTTTCTGTAATAATTACATATGTTACCAGCAACATATACAATTATTCCGCCAAAATCGTAATAGTTGGCAGGTATGCTTGCCCTATCCTAGTAATGGCGAGCACAGGGTTAGGTAGCGACAATTATCAATTCACTGGTTTGACTCAACCATTGTCTGGAGCCAGAGTTTAAATCCCACGACCGACCAAAACAGGGGGTGGGTGCTCAACTCATTTAGCCATCTAGCCATAACAATTACGGAAAACAAATTTCCTTTAAGAGTCCAAACCAATTTAAACATTTCTAACATGTTGACACAGAAATAATAAATCCAGTTATGGTCTAGCTACAGTGGCAACAATTATTCGGATAATCCCAAATTCTTTTTGGTAGTAACCTACTTTTAACATTATCATTGTGGCCACCATCTACATTTTTGAATTCCCGCAACAGGGAGAGTGCAACATGCATTTAGACATGCGGCATGTCTATTTTACAAAAATATAATTTTGAACATTGAAGAAAGCTTTTTATTAAAACAAACACTGATATATTGCGGGTAAAACGAGAACAGATGCTAAAACTTATACATTGACAGTGAGCATATCTCCATGGAAATAATCACAAATTATGGAGATTGTCCCCATGTTCAATTAGAGTCAGGGGGGAATAATGTAGTGACAATAATGTAACGGTGAACTGATAGGTGGCGTTGAGAATGGGTTAATTAATGTTGGGGAGGGGAGGGGAATGGAGAGGAAGGGAGAAGGGAGGAGAAGGGAGGAGAAGGGAGAGGGCGGTAATATCTTTTTACCCTCACCCTCCCCAAGCACCATTGTACCTAGATAAAAGATTCACCTGGTACTTGTAGTACACGGGTGAAGACCAGCCTTATATAAATACGGGCGAAAATAGCGTTAGTATGGAACAAGAAAGTAGAATGACTGGCACCAGTGTCAAATGGTTACTTATATCAGCACAGAGTTGGTGAAATGGGAGAGAATGCAAAAAGACCAGCTGGCGGCCAGAGAATGCCGTCGATTTCACTTTTAAATTGCATTAAATTATATGTTTTATTATATTTTCCAACTCAAAAGTAGCGGGTAAACATGAAGACATATACAAAGAATAAATGTTGCTTCTTAGAGTGTGAAATTAGGCTTTCATAAAGACTCATTTCATTAGCCAGATTTTTCGACCGTTTTTATATAAGGCTGGTCTTCACCCCTGTACTGGAAGTACTTGGTGAATCTTTTATCTACATTGTACCAATGTTGTGTGAAAGTATGGTAATTATTCCTGCCTCCATACCTTAAATTCCCTAATGAACATGGACTTGAAGACGGGTGACCAGGCAGCGAGCACCTCCCTGTGTACGTACAGCTTCTGACCCTCGACCAACATGACGACACTGGACATCTCATCTGGACTCGTAAAGTCGGGCAGCTCAACATCGAGAACTGTCAACAATGGAACAGAGGTTACCATAGGCATGTATGTTGAGTACTGTCAACATTGAAATGTAGAGGTTACCATAGGCATGTATGGTCAGTACTGTCAACACTGAAAAACAGAGGTTACCATAGTCATGTATGTTGAGTACTGTCAGTGTCAACATTGAAACATATAGGTTACCATCAGCACATATGGTCAGTACGGTCAACATTGAAACAGAGGTTACCATAGGCATGTATGGTCAGTACTGTCAACATTGAAACATAGAGGTTGCCATAGGCACTTATGTTGAGTACTGTCAACATTAAAACAGAGGTTACCATAGCCATGTATGCTGAGTACTGTCAACATTGAAATATATAGGTTATCATAGGCATGTATGGTGAATACTGTCAACATTGAAATATAGAGGTTATCATAGACATGTATGCTGAGTAATGTCAACATTGAAACCTAGAGGTTACCATAAGCATCTATGGTGAGTACTGTCAACTGCGATAAATAGAGGTTCCCATAGGCATGTATGTTGAGTACTGTCAACAGTGCTTTCCAAAAGTTGTGAGGTAAGAGCTGGAATTGTTTAAGTACAATTTGCAGATGTATCTTTTGGCACAGTGGCACATCCAATGCTCCATAGTCTATGTTGTGGGGAAAAATACAGGTTATGTCTCGGAGACGCCATTTGGCTTATTTCTGTTCAGGGTACGTCTCCGAGACGTTTCACTTTCCAGACTGGAGACAAAAAGTGCCTCGAAAATTCAGTGGTTTCAGCCAATCAGAGCTCTTCTTTTCCATTTTCGAGGCGACCGACAGCTTTTGCAGTTCAGACTAACATGACGTGACATCAGGGATTTCTCCGAGACGACTCGGAGGTGTACCCTGAACTCTGCCCAGGTCTCAGGTGAACATGTAGAGGATCCTGGCGCCATGTGTCGGCTCACTTTGAAAGCACTGGAATAACCCAGAACCGCCATAAATTTACCCCTGTATTACACACCATAGAAGGACAAGGCCCTACGAGGTGGTCAATCATTCTGTCCTAACAGTATTTGGATCAGGTAACCGTACTATTTTCAATTTAGGAAAGTTCAGGGCGTCAAGTGAGGCAGAAGGTCGACAAAAATAGGAAAATAGGAATTTCTTTGTCAGAAAAATAGGGATAAAATAGGAATTTTGTATAACAGCAAATGTACCAAAATAGTGTATAGAGGCTGTCAAATGAGTAGTCACCTCAAAAAGTAGGAAAACAGGAAAAAAATAATTGAAGTTCAAATGTTAATGGATGGTATGATCATACTGTGCTACTTGTTCAAGTCTCATTCTATTTGATGTGTAGTCTACTGCAATACCCAGCGTAGGACACTTGACGGCCTGAAAGTTGGGACAGAAAATTAACATAAATAAAAAAGAAAGTAATCCTGGTCTTTTCTTCTTTCAATCTAAAGCTGCATAGTCCGATGAAAACATAACATATTCAAAACCAAAACAAATATCTAGATTTCAATCTACATATCCAACTTAAATAGTTGTGCACTTATTAAACATCTGTCGGCACATAGAAGGGCATACTGAGGCAATTTAGTAGAACATGTTACTGCAGAAGCATATGGTGTCAGAGTTTTGGCATGCTTGCCAACAATAATTTGGCATGTTTGCACTTCAAATATCTCAAAAGTCAGCCATTTAAATTAAAAGTTACTTCAAACTAAAGTAAGGCAGGTTATATCGACCACCCTGATTGATATATTTATCTCAGAAAATGACAGAAACTCAAAACCATCGGACTATGCAACTTTAAATATTTAATCCAAAATAAATTAATAAAAATTGTGTATTTCTTACTAATAATATTAAGGTGGTGTAATAAATAATTAATGTCTTTCCACCATGGACTACCTGCCTCTCCATAATTTCTGTTATCAATTAAGTCCCAACTGACCTAAATTGAAAGTAGTACAAGGCAAAGGATACGAGCACCATTAGGAAAGAATGATTTACCACCTCATAGATCAC
Organism: Branchipolynoe longqiensis; assembly: GCA_030323885.1. Taxonomy (NCBI): domain Eukaryota; kingdom Metazoa; phylum Annelida; class Polychaeta; order Phyllodocida; family Polynoidae; genus Branchipolynoe; species Branchipolynoe longqiensis. The sequence goes on from CM059188.1 coordinate 7,952,674, forward strand.
TGAAAACAGAAAACGGCCCTTTTCACAATTTCAGCATTAGTGTAATAAAACTTTAAATGTGTGGTTATTTGTGATCTGACATTCTCCAATCATTACATATGTATTCACATTTAATATTTATATGGACCTCTGCTAGAATGTATACAAGAATTTAATTGAATATATGGTCCAGTCTGTAGCCAAGGAGGTTTGGGGAGGTTAAGGGAAGTTGGAGGGGGAGGGGGGGGGGGGTTAGGGGAGGAAACTGGTGTGTTAATCTAATCCTAACAATGCACCTTACGCGTTGGTGTTCAATCAATATAAAATGCGCAAATGTGCGTGGCCAAACTCAAACAATCAATAAGGCCTAAAAAATGCATGAGTGTGACCCAGTGAGCCCATCTGGCGGGTAATTGGCCAAGATTGGCTGGCTTTCCTTCGGAAATAGGTACCAGATGGGATGGCCGAATGAGTTGAGCTTCTGTCTCCGTTTTGATAGATCATGGGATTCGAACCCATGGGTTCAAACCCTGATCGAGTCAAACCAAATGGCAATGACATACAAATTTATACTTCTCAATTCCTAGCCAGATATCACGCATTATTAGGATGCGCCAAGGACTGGTTGGCTCAGTGTCAGAATAACGTGACTGGGTGGGATATTGGGTCATGGTGCTGGTGGCCTGGTCTCCCAGTGGGGCAGCACTATAAAATCACCATGAGTGCACTCGGTCACAAGTCGGTACCCATCCTGATATGACCTTAGATGTTGCCAGGACGTAAAACTCCAACAACCAACCAACCATCGGAAGTAGGTCATGCCATCCCCGAGTCGGTGAAGTCTGGTGAACGGCATCATGGCCCAGCTGCTCGTCAGCTGGCCGGTGTTGCAATTTCCGCGGCACCCCAGTTTGCTAGGGACACATCACTTATGCGTATGCATCAAAATCGAACAGCATCGTCACTAACCTTATAAATTTAATATAATGTTTTTGGTAAAGATGTTTTCTATATGTGTACCAAGCGATTTGTTTCTAGGTGGTGTCGTTTTAGAGATGTTTCACTTTTTCTGTATTTTCTGTATGAAGATTGCTCACGGCCATTGACAATGCCTTGAGTTTTTTAATCAAAATTAATAGAAATCAAGAAACCTAACCTTATAAACTTAATATAATCTTTTTGGTAACAATGTTTTCTATATATGTGTACCAAGCGATTTGTTTCTACGTGGTGTAATTTGAGAGATATTTGACTTTTTCTTTATGAAGATTTGCTCACGGCCATTGACAATGCATTTGAATGGATGTGTCCCTCGCAAACTGGTGTGCCGTGGAAACTGCAACACCGATGTTTACATCAGGTAGCAGGCGTCGGCATCAAGGCATCAAGGCCTCTCCTCATCGAACTCTCAACTCTAGCAAAGGAGTAATCCGGACTAGAGATCTTGATGGTGTTGATGAGGATGAGATAGCACATGAGCTCAAGTCTCAAGGAGTGTTAAACGTACGAAGAATAGTTATAAAGAGAGATAACAAGTCCATAAAACACGGGATATATATCCTCACGGTTGGCAAGCCTTTTTCGCCAAGAATTTGCAAAATTGGATACCTTAGTGTGAATGTGGATGTCTTCATCCAAACCCACTTCGATGCTTCAATGCCAGAAGTTTGGTCATGGCAAGGATAGATGCAAAAATGAAATCATCTGTTTTAAGTGTGGTCAAAAAGGTCATGACAAACACCAGTTGTCAAAAACCCAGGCAAAATGTTCCAATTGCCTGGGTGACCATATGGCCATATCTAAAGACTGTCCTGTCTGGAAAAAAGAAAGCTAATTCAGCAGATCAAGACTGAGAAGCGGCTAAGCTACCCAGGAAGCTCGAAGGCTGGCTGAGGTGAATACTCCCTCGCCAATCACAAGAGCTGTGCTGCGGCAGCCAAAGCCTCCAACAGGACAATTGAATGCCAGGACTGAACTGACGTGGTTGACTTGAGGGAAGCCACTGCCTTCACCCCCAGTCCCAAATCCGACGCCGGTTTCGATCAAAAGTAATAATAGTAATAGTAGTATTGCGGTGCAGACGCTGGCCGAGCCGGCAATGCCCAAAAAGAAGAATTTGTCGGGACCGAGTTCCGAAAGGGGATCTTTGACCCCTACGGGACAAAACGTCCAGGGGGTCATCGATCTTCCAAAAACTTAACATCAAATAGATATCGGGCGCTGGCTGATATTGAGATGCCTAAGACTGTGGAAACCCACAGTTGAAGTCTCTCCCAAACCAAAGGCGAGGGGGGAGGCGAGAAAGGAGCGGCAGCGAGAACGAAGAGCGAAAAAAGAAGCGGAGAAACGAAGGAGGAGAACGGAGGCAGAGGAGCAGAGGGAGCGAGAACAGGAGAAGAAGTGAGGAGAGAAGAGAGAAAAAGAGAAAGGAGAGAGAAAGAGGATGGAGAAGAGAAAGAAAGAGGAAGAAGAGAAGAGATAGAGAGGGGAGAAGGAGAGGAAGGAAGGGAGGGTAGAACAGGAGAAAGAAGAGAAGGGCGAAGAACAGGAGAAAAGAGAAGAGGAGAGAAAAGAAAGGAACAGGCTAAGAGAAGAGAGAGAAAACAGAAGAGAAGAGAACAAGAAGTGGAGGAGAGAAGAGAGAAAAAACGGAGAACAGAAAGAAAGGAGAACGAGGAAAGAAAAAGTGAAGAGAACAACGGGAGAAGGAGAAAGGGTGAGAGAAAGGAGGAACGAGGGAGACAAGAGAAGGAAGATATAAGGAGGAAGGGAGGAGAAGGGAGAAGAAGAGAGAGAGAAGAGGGAGAGAAGCGATGAGAGAGAGAACAAAGGAGGAGAGGAGAGAGAAGAAAGGGGAGAGGAGAGAAGAGAGAGAGAGGAGAGGAAAGAGAGGAAGAAGAAGAGAAAGAAAGAAAGAGAAGAGACGGAAGAGAGGAGAGAGAGAAGACGAAGGAGAGGAGAGCGGAGGAAGGAGAAAGAGAGGGAGAAGAGAGAAGAGAGGGGAGAGAAGAGAGAGAGAAGAGAAGGAGTAAGACGAGAAGGAGAAGAAGAAGAGAAGAAGAGAGAGAGGGAGGAAGAAGGAGAGAGGAAGAAAGGAGAGGAAGAGAGAAGGAGAAGAGAAAGAGAGGAAAAGAGGAAGAAGAAGAGATAGAGAGGAGAGAAGGAGTAGGAGGAGGGAGAAGAGAGAGAAGAGAGGAAGGAAGAAGAAAAGAAGAGGGAAGCGAGAGAAGAGAGGAGAAGAGAGGAAGAGAGAAGAGAGTGCGAGAGCGGAAGAGGGAGAAGTTCCAGAGAGATAAAGAACAGGAGGAGAGACGAGAATGAGAGAACGAGAAGAGAGGGAGAACGAGGCCGAGAACGGAGGGGGAAGAGGACGGAGAATAACGAGAGCGGAGAGGAGGAAGTAAAGATGAGAAAAGAGAGGAGAACGAGTAGGAGAAAAATGAAAGAAGAGAACCACATGTCACTGCCTCCCTTAATGACTGTTTAAGTGACCCTGACAGTGACACGGATCTTGGCGCCCTTGCTTTTTGCTGCTTTGCATCTTCTTTAGTTTCAATGGCAAACTGCCGAGGTTTTAGGAGAGCAGCCAGCAGCAGCAGCAGCTAGCAGCAGCAACATCGTAAGAGTGGTTGTCTCCCTTTCTTATGTTTTTTCTTTTGTTGCTTGCAACATCAAATCCCCTTGCGTCTGGTTTGCTACAAGATCGGGGATATACTTATTTAAAAAAGCTTATCGAGAGTTTGTATTCTTAAAGGCTCTCTCACCACTTCCATAACAAGCAAGCACGCACCAGATGGAGGACCGAGCCGCTGGCGGCTCCTCCATCTTGGTCAGACGTGATGTGGTGTGTACGCCAGTGGGCGGTTAGACACAACACTACAGGCTGTCGCTGTTCGTTCTGACGCTGTCATAAGGACTGCTAACTCTGGTTCCATTTACATTCTCCCGAGCTCCGTTCTCACCTTTACAAGAACTGGACGCCCTTGTGGACCAGTTACCGTCCCCCATATTTACTTGATGGGTGGACTTTTACGGCCACAAACCATATGGGATGGGGGGACGGGGACAATACAATAGGAACGCTAAAGGCAGAGAGAAGTTGAGGGACCTTGTGGGCCCGCTCATGCTCTGTGTGTATGAACGATGGTTTCATACACATATTTGCCATCCCGGTACGGAACATTATTCCGCCATCGATCTCAGCATTGTTAGAACCAGAACTGGCGCCTGGACTTTTCGTGTGAGGGTCTGGGATGCTGACCTTCTGCGGAGCAGCGCCACCACTTCCCAATTATTCTTTAATTGTGGGGGGGCATCTCCCATAGAGCGAGAGAGGAGCTGGCGGCTTTGTAAAGCCGACTGGCCCACCTTCCAGACCCTATGTTGCGAGAGAGTTCACTCCAGACATCAGTGGACATCGATGCCTTCACTGAGATGCTGAGATGGATCGCGGAGAGAAAACTGTTCCGAAGACCTCGGCAACTCCCAAGCGTTTGACGCCTCCATGGTTAGATGACGGCTGTAGGAGGGCTATTAAGGAACGAAAGAAAGCTCAGCGTAAATTCCACAGGAGACCGACTGCTGAAAATCTGGCGCTCTTTAAAATTCTGCGCGCTCGCGCTCGCAGAACAATCAAAGAAGCGCGGAGGCAGTGTTGGAGACAATTTGTTTCTAGCATCACCATGCACACGCCGTTGGGCAAAGTATGGACAATGATCAGAAGAATCAAACGAAGGGGAGGTGATTCTTCTGTAGTCCAGCACTTGAAACACAATGGCACCATTCTCACATCACTCGACGAAATAAGTGAAGAATTGGCTCGCACCTTTGCTGGAAACTCGTCTTTGGCAAACTGCCTCCCGGGCTTTCGGGTGGTCAAGGAACGCCAAGAGCAAAAGCTCTTGGACTTTTCTTCCGATGGCGAGGAGCACTACAACTCCCCATTCAGTATGGATGAGTTGAGGTGTTCTTTGGAAAGCTCGCATGACACAGCAGTTGGACCTGATGGAATTCATTATCAATTTTTGAAACATCTCCCTGAACATGGACTGAGACTGTTGCTTCAACTCTTCAACAACATCTGGGAGTCGGGTGTCGTCCCCGCCTCTTGGCGGGAGGCGACAGTAATACCGATTCCCAAACCTGGTAAAGACCAGAGTGAAGCCCACAACTATCGTCCCATAGCCCTTACAAGCTGCATCTGTAAAACCATGGAGCGCATGGTAAACAACCGCCTCGTCTGGCTACTGGAGTCAGGACACCACCTGTCCAACCTTCAATGTGGCTTCAGACGGGGCCGCAGCACCCTCGACCATTTGGTGTGCATGGAGACCTTCATAAGAGATGCTTTCCTTAAGAAGGAGCACGTTGTGGCTGTCTTTTTCGACCTCGAAAAAGCCTATGACACAACGTGGCAGCATGGCATCATGGAGGATCTTCATGCGATTGGCCTTCGTGGCCACTTGCCAATTTTCATCAGGAACTTTCTAGCCTTCAGGCATTTCCGCGTCCGTGTCAAGACTACCTATTCCCGCCTACACTCACAGGAACTAGGAGTACCTCAAGGCAGCATACTGGCCGTGACCCTTTTCGGGGTCAAGGTCAATGGTATTGCTGCTGCTGTAAAGCAGGGGGTCTCCTGTAGTCTTTTCGTGGACGACTTTGTTTTATATTACAGCGGTGCTAACATGAATGTCATAGAGAGACAGCTACAACCAAGCATAAATGGGATCCATCGATGGTCAGTTCTGAACGGTTTCAAATTTTCCAAGACCAAAACAGTCTGCATGCACTTCTGCCTGCTGCGTAGAATACATGCGGAACCGGAGCTGACCCTGGATGGGGATCCCATTAAAGTCGTTGAGAAAACCAAATTTCTGGGCCTCATTCTCGACGCAAAACTGTCTTTTGTGCCACATATAAAGTACCTGAAAACAAGATGCCTGAAAGCGCTGGATATTCTGAGGGTGCTGTCCAGCTCAGAGTGGGGAGCGGACAGAGATGTTCTGCTCTCCGTGTACAGAACCTTGGTTCGTTCACGAGTGGATTACGGCAGCATAGTATATGGTTCCGCAAGGAAATCATATATTGGGCTGCTAGACACGATCCACCACCAGGGACTGCGCTTGGCCCTTGGGGCCTTCCGCACCTCACCAGTTCAGAGCCTTTATGTCGAAGCCAATGAACCATCACTTAATAACAGGAGAATCAAACTGGCCATGCAATATGTAGTCAAGATAAAAACTAATGCATTGAATCCTGCACACAATTGTCTATTCGAGCAACATGACGAATCCAGGTATGAAGCCAGGCCAAATTACATCCGGCCACTGAGGCTCCGAATGAAACCTCATTTGGAGGCCTTAGGCGTGGATTTGGACGTGTTGGAGGATGCCAAAGTCCCAGAACATCCCCCGTGGTCGTTGAGAAAGCCATCGGTTATCCTCCGACTCACGGAACTGAGGAAATCTGGGACACATCCACTCGAGTACAAAGGACTGCATGCAGAGATTCAAGGCCAGTTTGCAGACCACCTCTCCATATACACTGATGGTTCGAAAGACCAAAGCCGGGTAGCTGCTGCGGCAGTCTGCCGACGGGAAAAATTTGGTGTACGTTTGCCCGATCAGAGCTCGATTTTCACTGCAGAGGCCCGAGCACTCCTTCTCGCTTTGGAGTGTATCGAGGTATCCAACCACACTAACTATGTTATATACAGTGATTCCTTCTCTTGCCTCCTGGCTGTTGCTGGACTGAAAACGAATCACCCTATTCTAGCAACGGTCATTTATAAAATGAACCAACTGACAACAGATGGGTATGATATCCACCTGTGCTGGGTGCCTGGCCATGCTGGCATACAAGGAAACGAACGAGCTGATCGGGCTGCGAAGAAGGCCCTGAACTGTGATCTTGAACCGTGTCTGATCCCTCACTCTGATCTGAAACCACTAATAGCCACCCACATAAAATCCAAATGGCAACATGAGTGGGATGAAAACATCAATAAACTTAAAGAAATTGAACCATCTGTGGGAAAGCCACCACAGACTCATGCGGGAGGTCGGCGGGACCAAGTGGTCCTTAGTCGCTGCCGTGTTGGCCACTCGTGGCTTACACATGCTTTTCTGCTCAAGGGGGAACCTCCCCCTGAATGTATTGGGTGTCAGTCCCCACTGACACTCAAACACATTTTACTAAGTTGCGTTGATTTTTTGGCCCTGCGCCAACGGTTCTACACTGCAGGCAGTATGCATGACCTTTTTACTAAGGTAAAACAGGAAAACATTTTAGCCTTTTTGAGGGCAGCTGGACTGTACCACCTTATATAGTTTACTAAATGGATTCTATTAATTATTAATGAAACTTTTCTTTTTCTATGGGAATTTGTTTCCCTTGACCACAGATATATGATTGTGAGCTTTCTAATTTAATTAGTGTCTATTGGCACATAATTGATTGTCTGCTTTTACATGTAAAAGCGATGGTTTGAACAAAAAACAAACATTTCTTCGCCGTGAATATGGCCTATGCTGCCGACACGGCGTAAAGCAACCACCAATCAATCAATCAACATCAGGTAAGTTGCACGGAGGCAATTGCACCAGTAAGTCAAGTACGGCGGGAATGTGAGGAATGTGAAGAATGTGAAGCCTCCAAGAATACAGAGCCGGTGTTGCGGATTCCGAGGGACACCAGTTTACCAGGGGACACCCCCCCCCCCCAACTTCATTCAAATGCTATTGATCAACGGCGTGAGCGAATCTTCATACAGAAAAAAACTCAAATATCATCTCAAATTCGACCACCTAGAAACCATCGCTCTTGGATAAACATATAGAAAACATCTTTACCATTAAGATTATATTAAATTGATACGGTTAGGGTTCTTGATTTCTATTAATTTTGAATAAAACTAATGTTTTTCACTGCGCGTAATGTCCAACTCAAGGCATTGTCAATGGCCGAGAGCAATCTTCATACAGAAAATACAGGAAAAGTTAAATATCTCTAAAACCACACCACCTAGAAACAAATCATTTGGTACACATATAGAAAACATCTTTACCAAAAACATTATATTAAATTTATAAGGTTAGTGACGATGCTGTTCGATTTTGACACATGTGCAGAAGCAATGTGTCCCTGGCAAACTGGTGTCCCTGGGAAACCGCAACACCGGTCCCCATTCTCTATGTCGGATATCCGGCCACTTTTTGCGCTCACAACGCGCGAAGGGTAAAACAAATGCCACTGTCATAGAGACAACACTGAAACTACCCTAACTATCACAGTAATTTGTGCCTTTTGGTGTACTTGTTTTACGCCACTGTGCAGTAGTGGTCATAATCCATATGGATTGATTTCCTTTAAGCTATTTTTCAAGTTAGGACTAATGGTTTTCAAGGAGAAAGATCGAGAGTGTATATACTGATCAATACATTTAAGCGAATGTAAAAGGACTGCATCGCTCCAGCAAGACCAAAGTATTACCGATAAAATAAATAATGATGAGAATTATACATATCACTAAATTCTTTATATGATACCACCTGTTTCCAGGGTGTCTGTGTATGCGTGTTGGCAGGACCAAGTAGTCCTCACTTAATGCCATATTGACCGCTCTTGGCTGACTCATGCATTTTTACTCCAGGAGACCCCCACCTCCACCGAGTGCATTGGGTATCATTACCAGTGTTCACTGAAACTAATTCTACTTGAATATGCTTGAACATACTTGAATATGTAGATTTCAAGGTCTTACGCCAACAATGTTTTAATGCATGCGAGACCGCTTTGCCAATATCCTTGGACAAATCTTAAGAGTTTCTAAGAACAACTGAATTTCACCACATCTTGTAATTTTAACTATATTTTAAGAGCCATATTTTTCAGTCATTTGACACCAATTTAACGACTTCAAAATGGCATAAAAGATTTTGCTTTTTGCATCACATACTGTAATTTTAACTATGTTTTGTGAGCCATATTTTTTCTGTCATTTGACACAAATTTAACAACTTCAAAATGGCATCAAAGATCAGTTTTGCTCTCATTTGACACAAATTTGAACATGTAACTTCGTAATATTTCCAATGACAATGTAGGCACATAAATGTGATTAACAAAAGTGACAGAATAAATACCATTCATCCTTCGCCATAAATATAGCCTTTGCTGCCGACAAGGCATTAAATCCTGAGCAATAAAAGCAAAGCAATATGGGCATGAGGGCGGTGTTTTTGGTGGGGTAGTATTACTATTAGAAGCAGTTCCAGATTTACTACAACCCCACCCTAGGCTGAGCTTTAGCACATTTATTGATATAATTAAACCATATGTGGGTTTTGATTTTTTTAAAGTTGTCTGCCTCCCTCCCTTCCAGGCTACTTGACTTGAGCTTGGGGAGTATTTTTCGGAGTACGGTTCCCGTCGCCACGACGTATAGCTAGCCACTTTAAGTTTAAACCTACTCAGCCTCTCAGGGTAACAGTGATAACAGTTTCACCCCATAGTAGCCCGAGTAGGTTTAAGCCTGCAAGTACAAGGTGAATATTTGATCTACCTGACAGACTAACACACTAGTATTATATTACTAGTAACAGTTAATAGCGAAATGGTAGACAGGAAGTGTTATTTGTCTCTCATTTTTGCTTGAGTGCAAGTAAATAAGCAACACAAGGAATACACAACATGAACGTGCCACCCCACATATTTTCCCTAGACTAGAGAAATATGAGCTTTTCTCATGGGCTTGATAGGGATGCACGGTCACTGGATTCAGCTGAATAATCCATTGAGTAAAAAAAAGAAGAAAAAGAGTATGGGGTGGGGGGAGCCACGCACCCCTCCAGATGCTGTACTTGTATGTCGGAATATAACCTTTAACCGCGAAATTAAATTAAATTATAATCATTAATAAGAGCCTAACTGTTTGAAGCCGTGCAACCTGACACATCCGACTTCAATCTTCATGACACTGACACTCAGTGACAGACACACAGTCACGGCTGGGTTTTACTTGCATGTACAATTTGAGTTCAGCGCCATTGCCATTGGCTAAGGTTCTCATGCCTACGACTAACTAAAATGTCTACTCATGAGGGAAGAAAATAAATCAAACAATCAATATTTGAAGAGAACATCGAGGAAAACATCAAAGACAAAGACAAAGAGAGCACAACTAATATTTACCAATTTCTTGACCCGTCACTGACAGTATACCACCAATCTCTGTGTTCGCTAGTGTAACTTTGGCAGCTGCACGGCGGCTTCGCGCCTCGAATATTTGCACGATTGCGTCCATCGTACCTCGCTACCAAAAGGCCGAATGCTTACCTTCCCTGGCAGAGGTCTTCCTTGGACTCTCTTCCATCGTCAACAAATCGCTAAAGGCCTTAGAAATTCGCCATATATGGGCAAAATAAGTATCCCCTCGGCGCGATGACTCACAACATTGACTGCAAAATGAAACCTGGCGCGCTCATTGGCTAGTCTGCCTGATCACATGACACGGCAATGAGGTCACATGACCAAAACACAACAAGTGCACGTGGTAGCAGAGAGCGTGTATATAAACAGATAGTCAGTTGGCAGAGTAGCAGCAAAGACCCTATAATACTAAGACGGCTCACTCAGCATGTACTGTGTAATCAAAATGATCAAACCCACCACTTGGTGCACTGGTTGTTCTCTTGGTTAAACAGGTGCTATATTATATGTATATATGAATGTGAAAGATGTGTGATGATGGCGATGTTGATGATGATGGGTATTTGTTCATAGCAATTTCATATTGATGTGTATTCATACTTAAGGCCCTGTCACATTACGGCGTATGGCGGGAGCGTATTGAAAACCTACGTAGGTCCTGCGAGTGCCGGCCTATGATGACATTTGGTGACCTTTCGGGTGGTTTTGAGCGTATGTGGAACCTACGAGGAGCGTATGAGGAGCGTATGGGAGCGTATGGGAGCGTGCTGTGACATTTTTTGACAGTATGGGACATACGCCCTCATAGGTCGGGTTTTTTTGAGCATGCACAAAAAAATTTGGACGGACGGATTTATGAAAGCGTATGGCGGCGTATGCCTCATACGCTTCACATACGCCGGCATCTGGCGGCATCTGGCAGCGTATGAGTAGCGTATGAGTAGCGTATGCATAGCGTATGAGTAGCGTATACGGCGTATGCCGACGTATATGACGTAACGCGCTTACGCCGCCATACGCTCCCGCAAAAAACCCTAATGTGACAGCCCCTTTACCTATCTCATGTCTAATATAATTGTATGTGTTTACATGTGAAACACCAACCAGCAGCCGGGCTGATCAAACCACTGCAAAATTTACATTACCGTGGGAGAGATAGGGAGTGAGCCGTCTTAGTATTATAGGGTCTTTGGTAGCAGCAAGTACTCATCACTAAATATAGACATTAGTTGGTTGTTGTGGGTTGATTTTAGTACTATAGTGCAGTATAGATTCTTGCGTTGATTGTACAATAATAATATTTATGTCTGATACCAAAACTATGAAATGCGCTATTTTTAATTATATTAAATACTTCATTGAATGCCATTGGTACCAGATTCATATGAAACGTGTAATGCTGTATGATTTACCGAAGTTAGTTACTACCTGTGTAGGTGGATCTCGTAACACTGCCATTATTAATATTAGTCGAGTTGAATAAGGAAAAGAAAAACATGCATTATTATTTTTTACACCAGCAAGATATAACATCTAGAATGCATGGCAGTACAGACAATGAAATTGTTGGTTTTATGCGTGACATTATTCAGGTAAAGGGTATAATAATTTATTAATTAAAAGTATGTGGTGTTCTCTGTGGCGGGGTGGTTAGAGTGTCTGACTTTTTTTTAGGTCAGACTCCTAATCTGAGAGCCAGCGGTTCGATTCCCCATGCCCCCAGCTCTGCCAATTTGGATTTCCACTGCTGTGTATAACTTACAGTGTCATCAAAGGCTGGTTGCTCTCATACCATGTCTATGTGGTGTGGGAGGTTAAAAATCCCATGGGTCGGTAAAAGTGTAGTCTCGGGCTTTCTATCGACCAGCAGTGGAATGAGGAAGACCAGTCGTCTATGACTGAAATTTCCCCTGCTTAAACAACTAATGGACCAAAAAAAAAAAAAATCAGGATATTGTAGTTATTTTTCTATATTTTATGGAGATCTCCCACAAAATCGGGAGAGTTGGCGTATCTGATCTTTGCCAGCATTATTACACCAATACCGAATGCCTGCAAGTTAACAGTTAATGGTTGTTGGAGGTTTACGTCCTTACAACATCTAAAGGCCCTATCACATTACGACGTATCTCGCAAGCGCACGGCCAACACGTAAAATCACTTTTTTTATTACGTCGACAAGCATCAAACTTTTCGGCGCGGGCTGCAAAGTTAGACTATATATACCATATACATAGCATATGTCCAGCATATAGCTAAAGTGCCCCCAGGCAAAAAACGCTTGAATTACACTCACGATACATTTGCAGAACGCCAATGAACATTATATATGTTATTCGATCACCAGAACTATGCCTCATACGTTACATATGTCAAGACACGCTGGAGAAACGCTAAACGTACATTATCCATACGCAGACTGTATGCAACATAGTGAACAACGTTTTTCTAACGTATATCAAACATACATCGACGTACGCCTAAGGTATACATAACATAGGGCCGACGTAAAATCCACACATTGTCGGACATAGAAAGTATTGTGCGTTCACAAAACTTTGCCGATGCGCGATGCCGTATCTCGATGAACATTGACATATACCAATGAGCGCCTAACGCACGCGTAACACATAACGACGTACCCCGATGTAGCGGCCAAAAATCACATACGTCAGCGGATGTTGGCGCGATGCGTCGTGATGTGACACCCACTAAAGCGGCTGTCACACCCCGCCGGATTGAGCAACGGACAGAATTGTCTAGACCGGTGGTGATAAGTATCAAAATGTATTAAAATGTGTCAAAATGTTGCGATATTGGGTCAATGGCCGCTGGATGAACGGATAGCCAACGGACGTAACAAACTCAAACTGGACAAGAACCGTAGACGTCAATCCGGTGGCATCCATTCCTAGTTTTGTGCATGTTCAAAACTTGTACGGACACAAAACGGATATTGTTCGTTTTCTGTCCGTTTCCCCCATCCGGTGAGGTGTGACAGGGCCTTTAAGTCCCTGTCACACCATACTGGATTCAGCAACGGACATAATCGGGCAAAGAATTGCCTAGTTCGGTGGTGTTCGGTATCAAAATGTGTCAAAATGTTGCGCTATCGGGTCAAAGGCCGCCAGACGAAATGAACGATTAACGGACAAGGAAGTACATTAAGGAATAGCCAACGGACGAGAACCGGACAACAACCGAATGTCTAACGGACAGACCGAACATCAACCGGACACATACCGGACTGGAACGGACGTGCCGAAAACATATACTGACCGAATTCCCGCAAGACCGTCAACAAACTATGCAGGAAGCAAACCGGGGACGTAACGGATGGGTAACGGACATGAACCGGACTAAACGGACACCAACCATACAAGTTTTGTGCACGTTCAAAACTTGACACCGTACACCACCGGACAGAGAATGGAAACGCCGGATGCCTACCGTATATAAACCGGTCATTGGCGTATTTCACCGGAGGGTGTCCGGTTTCTATCCGTTTCCCCAATCCGGTAAGGTGTGACTGAGCCTTTAAGGTCATATAAGGATGGGTGCAAGATAACAAGTATCATTTTTAGTATGGGTCTATGTTGACTTGACTTGGCCGAATATTGATCCTTCGAAATCCCGATACTATTCCGATATCGAAAAACCAATATTTGCTTCTTCAAACAAAAGTAGTCTCTATTTTTTTTAATAACTTTCTGATCGGACATGGTATCCCAATCGGTAGAGTGCAGGCTTCCTGTGCTGTAGATATCCCCAAATCCAAACCCCGCCAAGGAAAATCTAGACCCATCTACATGACAGCCAAAGCCAGAGGTAAAGTGAAGGCTAAACAAACTGCATTTAATGATTGGCGAAGAAGTCGTGAGGGAAAAGACTACCTCAAAAACACAAAAGCCAGGAACCAGGCCAAATGGGAGTGCCGAAAAGCTGAGAAAGAATTTGAGAGGAAATTAGCCAAAGAATGTAAGAATAATCCCAAGGCATTCTATCGATATGCTCAATCGAAACTCAAGACGAAATCAGGTATTGCTCAACTTGCTAGGGAGGATGGTAGTCTAACAACAAGCGACAAACAGAAGCCAGACATGCTAAACAATTTCTTCTCATCTGTATTCACACAAGAAGACACAACAAATATGCCACCACAACCAGACCAAATGACTGGAAATGTGATTAATGATATTGAATTCACAATGGAGGACGTGTCAAATAAATTAGCAAATCTCAACCCAAATAAGTCAGCAGGTCCAGATGGAGCATCCCCAAGGATACTAAAGGAACTAGCTAATGAGATAGCCAAGCCCTTGTACAGGATCTTCCGTACATCAATTGACCAAAGAAAACTGCCTAATGGTTGGAAATTAGGATATGTGTCTCCCATTTTCAAGAAGGGAGACCGACACCAGGCCAAAAATTACCGCCCTGTGAGTCTGACGTCTGTAATCGGCAAAACACTGGAATCATTAATACGAGATAAGATCATGACACATCTAGTTGAACAAAGTCTATTGACGAAATGCCAACATGGCTTTATCAAAGGTCGATCATGCATCACCCAGCTCCTAGCAGTCCTCAACAAGTGGACAGAAGCCCTCGATACTGGAAGTAATATTGATCCGCTGTATATCTAGATTTTGCCAAAGCGTTTGACTCTGTTCCACATCAACGCCTCTTGATAAAGATTCATAGCTTCGGTATAACAGGCAAGTTATGGTCATGGGTTAGGGATTTCCTCCATGCCAGAAACCAACAGGTGGTGGTAAATGGAGCTAAATCCCTGATTGCAATGGTCCTGAGTGGAATACCACAAGGAAGTATCCTTGGCCCCCTGCTCTTCATATGTTTTGTAAATGACATGCCAGATGTAGTCCACGCATTCATCCATATATTTGCAGATGATACAAAATTGTACATGGCAGTGAACTCACCTGAGGACACCGAGGCATTACAGACAGACCTGACTAAATTGGAACAATGGGCAAACCAATGGCAATTGAGATTCAATGCAGAAAAATGCAAGGTCATGCATCTAGGTACCAATAACACAAAATTTCCTTATACCATGCAGAAGGAGGGAAAAGCTGTAGAACTGGAAACAACGGATCTTGAAAAGGACCTCGGTGTATATATCGATCCATGATTAACCTTCAGTGCTCACTGTGAGCAGATCGTGAACAAGGCCAATAAACTACTTGGACTAATCAGACGCTCATATGCTTACCTAGATAATGATACCGTCAAGGCACTCTATATCTCACTTGTCTGGCCACATATTGGGTACGGCAACACCGCATGGACCCCTCGATATAAGAAAGATATGGAACTAATTAAAATGTCCAACGCCGTGCGACAAAGCTTGCTCCCACACTGAAAAATCTCTCGTACCATGATCGACTTCGTGCCTTAGATCTACCTAGTCTCTACTACCGAAGAGCTCGGGGCGACATGATTGAGACATATAAGCACATGACAGGCAAGTACTCTATGGTCGCCGATTACCTAAAAATGGATGACACCAACACCAGAGGTCATAGATTCAAATTGAAGAAAGGGAGAACGAACAAGAGTGTCAGACAGCAGTTTTACAGTTATCGTATTGTCAATGCCTGGAACGGTCTGCCTCCAGAGGTTGTGGATGCGCCATCCCTGAATGCTTTCAAAGCAAGGCTGGATAAGCATTGGAGGCAGTATAAGTATTGCAAACACCCAGTATTTGACGCTTATGACCCCGTTAAGTCACAGTTGGACAGGCCTCGACCTGATACAGGCTTATAGCCTAACCATAATCAGTAGCGGATGAGTGAGTGAATGAGTGAGTAGGTCGAGAGTTGTCATCCCAGCCGAGTTTTTGACATACAAAATTGATACCTACTAGTCTTGTCACTACTTAGCTTAATTGGTGCCCGGTATTACTAAGAGAGGGCAAGGACTGGTTAGTTGAGTAGTAGGATAATATGACATTGGGATATCAGGTCATGAGACATGACGCTGACGGTCTGGTCTCCCAGTGGGCCAGCAGTACAACGTCGCCAGGAGTGCGCACTGTCACTAGTCGGTACCCGTCATATGACCATAGATGTTGCAAGGATGTAAAACCCCGACAAAGACATCATCAATGCACATCGGCCAATTATCGACGTCACAATTTGACAGCTACATTATGGATGCGCATTGACCAATTATCGACGTCACGTTTGGGTTGACCTAGGTCGCTGACGCATATCGACGTCATGCTTCGATGGATCTAGGTCAGTGACGTGTACTAAAAGATTCTGCTATTAACATGCAGCAGAATAGAGATTATTATACTAAGAAAGGCCACGAGGGCCCAGCGGCTACAAGATGTCGCCTCGGTAGAGCTTTCGTCATTTTTTGTAGTATTTGGTCACAATCATGCAGTTGTTTATCGGGTGGGTTATACATATAACACTCATTAAAGGCCTCGTGGCCTTTCTTACCATATTAATCTCTATTCTGCTGCATGTTAATAGCAGAATGTTTTATTATTGTGGTAATTGGCCACAAGGGCCAGACGCTCCTTTGTATTGCTACTGGGTGCCTGTGATCAATTGTTTAGGGTTTTTTATTTCAACAACAGCTTTCCTCGCCTACACTCGCGGGTGTGTTCCACTACGTTTCCCTTCGGTTACTACCTTGGTTGCGCTATAGATACTACTCAGTACTGTCCCAGTCTTTCACCTTCACCTTGGCTGGTTTTCTAGGCCTGTTCCGGTCCCTCCTCTCCGACCAGTGCTACCGTCGGTAGTGTGGCCGTGGCCGGTACGCTCGGCGCTACCATCACTGGTGACGGGTTGTTGTGGTGCCTGACCCCAGGGCCGTAATCGATTAACACGACCGGGGCGACTCGGGTCACCCGAGTCGTCTGAATTTCAAATCGAACACCGCGAGTGGAGTCGACAAAAAGACGTGCCGTGTGCAAAACGACCCGACGCCAGTAACCCACCTCTTGGCTGGGGTTTGCTAGGAACGATGACGTCACAACTGAGCTTGTACCTGTAGCTACCACAACAAGTCCTATTCGTTGTTTTAATGCTTTTTTAAAAATAACCCAGATTGTCAGCTTATACGATCCTAAGATACTTTAAATCCTATTTTGCTGTACTTATATTGGTTATTAAAACAAATAATTAGGTTTTAGATTAAGCCACCATTTTTTCCAACCCGAGCGTGCAGAAGCTTATTCGGTTATTCGACCCGAGTCTGCAGGATGTGCGCATGCGCCAAAAAGTGGCTCGGGTGACCAGAGTCGATTAATCGATTACGCCCCAGGTGACATGTTGGTCTCTGCCAACACTCTCCTGATCGCATTGGATGAGTGTGCTGGGGTGATTGGGTTTTTGGGTGAGGTGTAGGTCGGTGGCTCGTCCCTCTCCCATCCCCATGGTGTCCTGGTTGAGGTGAATGCTGTCGGCCTCGGCCATCTGACCTGTGGAGGCTGTGGGGGGGGGGGGGGGGGGGGGCCTCTGTCTCCAGCAGTAACGGCTGCGACTGCCCCTGTGTCCAATTAATGGAGTAGCCTACCCGCCATTCCCTAATCTCGGCCTCCAGCTCGAGTTTTCTGGCCTCCAGCCTTTCCAGTTCTGCGATTGGTGAAGGCACATAATCGGGCCCCCTCCACTGATCCCCACAGGCTGGGTCTGGTGGAGGGCTGAAGGTCTGGCCCAAGTCGGCCACCACCATGCGCAGGCCTCTATGGAGTGTGTAGGTTGGTGAAGTTGCGGCCAGCACCAGTCTTTTGGTTCTCCCGTTACTGGTGACCAACATGCTCAGTGACGGGGCCGGCTTCCCTTCCCCCCCCCTGGCTCCCTCCGTTCATCTCTGGTCGGCTCTCGACCCTTCCTCGGATCCGACATCCATGTCTGCCTCCGAACCTCGGTCGAATTTGTGTGGCAGCGGTACATAGAGTGTGCCAGGGGTGGACGTGAATCTCTGTTGCTCGGCCATCTCAATGAAACCTGCAAGTAGGCTTTCCGACTGGGAGGCTTCAGTGCCATCCCCAGTCGAGTTGGTCGGGGAGGGAGTGCGCGAGATGTAGTGAGCCATGGCATGAGCAGGAGTGGCTGCTGCTCGGTGCCCAGTTATGTAAAGGCCCTCAGCCAGTTTTAACTGATCTGCGGTTTTCGGGCCAGTTATAGGCCGCATACCCATTAGCTGGCCATTCGGGTCACATACCCCCCCCTCCCCTTGGGGTGATGGGTTGCGCCGCTCGGAGCTCTCGGTTGCCCGAGTGATCCTGGGTCATGCGTCCCATCAGTGGCCAGGTGGCCACTGCTGGGGGGGGGGGGCACCTGGTCAGTAACCCGTGCCACATCGATAATAGCAGTAAAATAAAATAAAAAGAGGTAGACAAGTCTCCTCCTCCCACCAATGTGGGGAGGTCCGAAGGATCCTCCGGCTCTGCAGCCAGGGTGGGTAATGGGCAAGTCCGTCTCGGTCAAGTGTTTGACGGAGCCCCCGGGCCTCGCCTCAGCGGGACACCCTCCTGGGTGGATACTTACCGGTTATGCGCCCACTGGTGCCCGACGGAGGCCCATCCGAGCCGGCCGTGGCTCTCCCCCTGACTCGCTACCCGCCAGGTGGCGGGAGCTCCTCCTGTAGACGTCGTGCTCACTCGACGGTTTATCTAAAAGTGACAAAAGCTCTATCGAGGCGACATCTAGTAGTGATTGGTCCTCGTGGCAAATTACCACAATAATGACCTGTTATCAACATCGAAGACTGGTGCCCAGTGGAAGAACTCATGTATTAGTAATAGAAACACAGAACTCGCATTGTTTTCAAAATATAACATTGCATCAAATCCATTACATTTGCATTTAATCAAATACATTATTAAATATTATGTCTTAACGTAACAAGCATCGATTTACTACGGTAGCGTTATCAAATAAAAGTTAGCCTACTAATGTTTAACAATGAATTCCACTAATAGTTTGAACGTATATGACCTCGGAACTAGTACAAAGAGCTATCAGCTGGAACTGGCAAAATGGGCATAGACCTGTTCCTCATTTATCTTTCACCTTTGACCCTACCTTCCTTAGTTAAGTCAAAATGTCAGGCCACTCGACAAACGACCCAAAGCAGCAAAAAAAGAAGGGGAAGAAGAAGATATATATAGACCACCATAGCTCGCTAAGAATAGTAAGATTGTCCACATGCTGCTTTGAACAAATAAGACACCCAACAAGTTGTTATGTATACACATTAATTCTCTGTATTCAAACATTGCATCTTTTGTTAAAGCTGTATAGTCAGATGGAAACATTACTTTTTCAAAACCGAAACAATTATCTAGATTTTATTCTACATATCTAACTTAGATACATTGGGAATATTTGTCGCCAGGTGGAAGGGAATATTGAGGCAATTTATTAGAATCTGTTGCTGCACAATCCTATGGTGTCAAAGTTTTTGCATGTTTGCCCAAATTAATTTAGCAGCTTTGAACTTCAAATATCTCTAAAGTTAGCCATTTCAAATAGAATTTACTTCAAATTAAACAAAGGTAGATAATAACGATCAACCTAATATATTTATCTGAGAAAATAACAGAACCTCAAAACCATCGAACTAAGCAACTTTAAGATTGTAAGACTATATAGCCAGGTACGTATGGAAATGTTGGTATTACAACGAATGTCTCCTGATATGAGCATCTAATTATATGTACAAACGAGAGAAAATAACGCAAAAAAAGCTTGGGGACCCAACTAATTAACAATAAACAATAATCATATACAAGGCTTGTAGTGAGATCTATATTTTCTTCTTTATATAAAACCAACATTTGCCACAAGATTATATTTGGGTATTCCACATTCCACTGGTCCTTGCCCTATCCTAGTACTTGCCAAACGCCAATATAGGTAGCTGTTTGTTTGTTTGTTAGAGTTTTATATCCTAGCAAGTTATATGGCCATATCAGGACAGGTGCCGACTAATGACAGTGCACCCTCATGGTGACTTCACAGTGTTTACCCAATAGGACAACAGGTGGTTTGCACATAGATAAAAGAGTGAACGGCAACGTAGTGTAAATACGAGCGAAAATAGCTTTAGTATGGAACAGGAACTAGAAACTGTGGCTCCAGTATTGAATGGCTACCCATATAGGCACAGAGTTGGTGAAATGGGCGAGAATGCAAAAAGACAAGATGGCGGCACTAGAACACCGTCGATTTCACTTTTAAAATCTATTAAACTATATGTTTTATTACATTTGTCAAAAGTAGCGGGTAAATATGAAGATATATATCAAGAATATATTTTGCTTCTTAAATTAAGAATTTATTCGCTCAGTTAATTTCTCCACCATGTCAAATTTCTTCGCCAGTTTTTCTAATGGGTTGATTTTCACCCCTGTACTGTAAGTACGGGGTGAATCTTTTATCTAGTTTGCACCATGCCCCAATTTCCCACTCAATTACATCATCCTGAAACTGAGCTAACCAGTCCTTGCCCTGTAGTAGTAATGCAGAGCGCCAAGATAGGTAGTGACAAGTATAAATTTGGTAAGTCATTGTTTCCGCACGGGAAGCCTGCACTCTACCGATCGACTAGTGCAATTTTTTTTAAATCATTGTGTAAAATATTCCGATATACGGCATAGGGGGGAATGCAAATGTTTGATTACTGATCTGTGTACGTGACCAGGCGCATGTATGTATATATATATGTAAGGGCTGGTGGTGCCTGAGTGGGATGTAAATAGCCATAGTGCTGCTGGCAGGTCTGGGTGTGAGGGCACTCAGGGCCTACTCCACCCCCTCTGCTATGATAGTGATCACCACACTCAAAGGTCAAGGTTGGTGCTGGCCATGGGGCCATACAGCTTGGTGGTGGTGGGCAGACCATTGGTAGCCATGGGGACCAGGAATGCTGGATCCCTATTGGTAGGGCCAAGAATGCTTGTTTCCCATTGGGGGAAAAGGGTGGGGTGATACTCTACAATGAACCCATGTAAACATATAAATAATAAACCAGAGGACTTGACTCTCTTCTTCTTTACACTTTGGACCAGACGGGATGGCCGATTGAGGTAGAGCGTCCGTCTTCCGTGCTGGTAGATTGTGGGGTCGTGGGTTCGAACCCCGGTCGAGTCAAACCAATGACTTAAAAATTGATACTTGTTGCTTCCTAGCCAGGCGCTCGGCATTATTAGGACAGGGTAAGGACTGGTGTGCTCAGTGTCAGGATAATGTGACTGAGTGGGATACCAGGTCATGGTGCCGGCGGCCTGGTTTCCCAGTGGGACAGCACTATAAAGTCACCATGAGTGTGCACTGTCACAAGTCGGTACCCGTCCTGATATGACCTTAGATGTTGCTAGGACGTAAAACAACAACAAACAAACAAAAACAAACAAACAAATCTTTACACTTTATAGTATTATACTCTTCCTTTCTCTTTGTCTGTATTGATTTCACTATAGCCTGCCTACACAACCACAGATTCGAGCTTTAGACATTTTACAACCGGTTTTTCAACTCAACTCATTCCAGCCTGTCAAAGATGCATAATCTAACGAAAGCGCACATTTTTCAATACCAAAACATTGAATTAGATTTGATTCTACACATCCAACTTACTGGTGCGCTTATTAAGCAATTGTTGTTGCATAGACAGGATGCTGAGCCAATTTAATAGAACCTGTTACTGCTATGGTATCAGAATTTTGACGTGGTTGCCAAAATTTATTCGGCATGTTTTCAATTCAAATATCTCCAAAGTTAGCCATTTACAATAAAAGTTACTTCAAAGACTAGTGCCCCAGCGCTGACAAAATATGTATTCAGATGAATATTTAACAACAACAAAATATATATATTACCAAATAATACTGTAATAGTCTGTACATGAGCTCTACTACCACGCGGTAGCAGCGAAGACTACGCCGTACACCAGCACAGTACCACTATACTGCGCCAGGTGGCGGCACGGGTAGCCACCGGGCAGACCCCAACTGGGCTGCCCTCTACTGCGGGTGGCTGACCCCCCCCCCCCCCCCCCCCCACACACACACCTATAGAGTCGATGTGGGATCTGGCGAGTCAGGGGGCGAGTCAGACAACTACTGATGCCGCGGAGAGCAGATGGTTCAATAAACCAAGTTGCAGCGTACTCTGATTGAATCTTGGTGTTCTTCTGTGAGTGACCGTGAGAGTGGGAGTCGGAGGGCCGTGGGCCATTACAATACTATTGAACTAAGGGGATAAAGAAACCCCCACTTACACTAGTAATGTTGCATAGGAAAATTGAATAATTGTTATTGTCAGACTAAGACAACGCATCGAATAAATTATATTTATATTAATGAATATCCTTGATCCCTTGAAACATTATTCAATGGTATGAGCTGTTAGACATGCAATATAAACAGTAAAATGTAATATGCGCAATTTGTTGTCTTGGAGTTCGAGTCAAGTACACTGTGGTGGGAATCTATGATGCCCAGATGCTAAACAGCCGACGGTGCATTTTGTACACTGTGGGTCGTTTTACTAACTAGTTCATTGCCAAACTTCACCAAAGCGTGGGTTCCATCCCCGGCCGGGTCAAACCAAAGACTCACAAAATTGAAAATTTCCACTATTTTGCCCTGTTTCCTGAAATTACCAGGAAAGGGAGAGGACAGGCTGGCTCAGTGTTTATAATTAAATAGGCAGTGGTATAGTGCTATAAAAGAAAAAAAAGACAGATAAAAAAGGAAACGTGGGTTTGGATTTATTTGAAACAGAAAGGGAATGGCGTTCCCCTTCCCAAACAAAGTAATGGAACGTCTTCCCCCTCCATCACCCGCGTTTGAATAATTATAGGACTGAGTGGGATATTGTAGCATTGCGCTGGCAACACTGTATCTCAGTAAATACAGTTGGCGTGAGTGTGCATTGCCCCTACCTATTTTGTTACCAGACGGGATGGCCGAATGAGTTCAGCGTCCGTCTCCCGTTTTGGTAGATCGTAGGGTTCGAACTCATGGGTTCCAACCCTGGTAGAGTCAAACCAATGACTCAAAAATTGATACTTATCACTTCCTAGCCAGGTGCTCAGCAATATTAGGATAGGCCAAGGGCTGGTTGGCTCAATGTCAGGATAATGTGACTGAGTGGGATATCAAGTCAGGGTGCTGGTGGCCTGGTCTCCCAGTGGGGCAGCACTACAGAGTTGCCATGAGTGTGCACTGTCACAAGTCGGTACCCGTCCTGATATGGCCGAATATGTTTCTGGGACATAAAACTCCAACATCCAGCCAACCAACTAATAGACTACATCACGGTTCCGACTGCGCATGCGCCGAAAACGGCCTTGGGAGCAAAACAAAGGCATACGGCCATTGAGTTTGCCTATACGCACATTGAAAAATGTCAGTTTTATTCAAAACTAATAGAAATCCCAAACCCTAACCTTATCAATTTAATATAATCTTTTTGTTAAACCTGTTTTCTATATGTGTTCCAAGCGGTTTGTGTCTAGGTGGTGTGGTTTTAGCAATATTTTACTTTTTCTGTATGGAGATTACTCACTGCCATTGACAATGCATTGAGTACTCTGGTTGTGGCTCTAACACTAGTCTGAGTGCCTAGATCTTTCTAAATCTAAATGCATATGGCATAAGATGTGCTGATTATATTGATGTAAATGCAATGCTGGATAAAAGATTAATATCTTAATTTATTATATATATATTTTTAGTTAGTATTCTATGTTTCAAAGAAGAGCTGAGATGAGCTGAAACTAGCACATTTCATTGCTGCACCCAGTGTATTAGCATGTGCCATGTGCTTTTGGGGGGGTTGTTTTGCTCTGAAACATCCCACAATGCACTGCGCCGCTGGAACCGTGATGTAGTCTATTGCATTACCCCCCCCCCCCCCTCCAGACACGCTTTTCCCTCTGAGAGAGTGCCCACCTCCCTCCCTGTGGTTCCGGGTGAATGGGTATTGACCACATTAGCACTTTTACCCGATTGACTGAGTTCAGCACTCAATGCTCCAAAAAGCGCACAAACTATACTAACCGCATTGTGAGTGAGTGAGTGAGTGAGTGACACACGCACACACACACACACGCACACACACACAGCATCATTTCATGGAGATATGTTTGTAGCTAATGACGGATTGACCATTGCATTAGGCTGAGTAAAATTAAGCCTAGGCGCGCGTAATTGAGGGGATCCGAGAGCACGCACGCACGCACACCCACGAGGGTTTAATTGAGTGAATTAAAATTCACCATCAGGGCCCGGGTGGTAGTTGATTCACGACTACTACTGGCTATTGTAGGCCTAAACCAAAGCCGTCATCGATTATCACGGTCCATACCATTCAAATCATCCTGGTCGTAAGAATTTCAAATAGAACACGCCAAGGTGTCCCCAAAAAAAACAAAGGCAGTGAAAAATAATCCGACTCCAATGCCCCGTCTTGGTTGGTGCTGTCAGGAGCAATAATGATGTCACAGCTTACGCTTTGACTCAATCAGATATACTCTTTCAAAATGGACCAAACAGAGCTGTTCTTTCAACATTGTTTCAATTTTAAATGGCTGCTTGAACCAAAAATTGGCCAAAATTAATACTGTGAATAGGATATTCCATTTTTTTACGCCTCTAGCTTATTCGTTTATGCAACCTGAGTTTGTATGTGTAGGCCTACATGTGCAAAATAATGGTTGGTATGATCAGAGGTGATTAATCGATGCAAAGTTTATGATCTAGTAGTAATACACAACTTCCCCCAAACAGCATACAGTTGGCAGCGTGCCAAAGTGACGACAGCAACTGGGTCGCATTGGTCACAACAACAATATAGCCACGTGTCTTCTCCCTGTTCTCGATATATTTATGGTTCTATATTTAATCGGAAGTCAACTGAAATCAGCTCCAAAATGTATGTTAACCCAAGGATGACGTACGTAACCGCCACGATATTCCTGTTTGAAGTGTGTGTGTGTGTGGGTGGGGGGGGGGGGGGCGAAGGGACGGGGGGACAGTTCTAATTTTAGATTTAGGGTAAGCTGTTTACCTAGACTCAGTATACTGTTGTTTTGAAATAGGATATCTTGCGACCCCTCCCTAGAAAGCAGACGTGGTGCTTGGTGCATTATTAGTATTACTATTGCGTGCAATTTAACTGATAATGAATTGATCTACGCGCTAGACACAGAGGAAACCTATACTATAGCCATGTAATCTAGATACAAGGCGTGCATGCCTAGAGAATTGTGGATCAATATATAATTAAGTAAACGTCAATATCACATCCCCTGACACGGGGGGATCGGCATTTAGATGATTAATACTTTTTAATAGTAGTTAGAACCATATCGTCACCCGCTTTGTTTGTCATTATTTAAAATTCGCATTCCTGTGTGGGGTGTATATATAGCTTTAATAAAATAAACAAATAAATGTACACACGCATTGGATGACTGAGTTGCATTTATAACTAGTGTATCGGGTACCTTCAGCGTCCCCAATTAGTGATAATTGCATCGCGTTAATTGAAGATCGAGGTGCACGCGTGCACACAGCCTGGAAACTCACCCCTCAGCGCCACGCTGTGCATACTTAATTAAATCTGCGCCAATCAGCTGCTGACGGGAACTGCGCACCTAGGTGCAGTTGACCCAGTTAAATAGTTCCAGGGCGCGCCGTACCGATTTAGTAGGTGGCGCTGCTCGCTGCACTACTCACCCAGGGAGGAGAAGCTGGAGTTCATGGCGTCGGTATCGTCGTCTGGATGGGTGGGGCAGCCCAGCTGCCTCCGAGCCTGGTGGTGGAGTAAGGGGGCGGGCTGGGTCTGGGAGCCAGAGGCCTGCTGCTGCTGGCTTCCAGGGGGGCGAGTTTCTCGTTCCACGAATAACCCGAGCATCCTCACGGCGTAAACATGCGAAGGGCAGTTTTCGTCGGGAAACGTCGATGCTGTGTCACTACAGACACTAGTGTCAGTGTGTATGTGAGAAATGTTGGATTGGAAGGGCAACAACAAAGCCTCAACGCCAGGGACGGCAGGTCGCTCTATCCTGTTGTCACCCTGCTCGCGCTCACTGTGTAATGTGTGCGGGTTGTGTTTGGCAAGGTAGAAGAAGGCTGTGGGTGCGTGTGTGCCGTGTTGTTATCTAAAGATCCAAGACCCCTTTGTGATGGTTTGTTCTCTCGCCTCCGGAGGTGACTGGAGGTTCAGCGCTGTGTGTAAACACTGCCTCCGCGTGGCCTAGTTAGCTCAGCCAATCACAATCGCCGTCAATTTGACCCCAATTGTGACCTTTGCACAATATTTATTTTCCCACCCCGACCCACCCGTTAGTTTCATATCCACTAGCAGGTGGACAACTGATTGGCTGGTGGCTGGATTTTTCCTTTTGTTATGCCCTCCAAATATCTAATCGTAATTCCACAAATCGGCTGAGATCCTTAGTAATGTCTGGAATGTAGGTTTCATATAAATATCGAGTAATGGTTGCGAACCTTGTAATCACCGTTACTGCAGGTCCTATGTTATGGTGGCGCCACATAGTGGAAATTTCCTTCTGAAAAGCTTATGCAGGCTGAAATAGTTGCATTTTTTTCTGTCTGTGAGGGAGATGAGTTAAATAGAGAAAGAAAGAAAAAGAACACCAAGAAAACCCTGCTATCCTCGATGACCAGGTCACAATGCTAACATGAAAGTATCTATACACATGAAGCGCGGGGCAGTAACGGTGCGCGATGACAATGGGATTACATACAATAAAGCGCATTGACCATTGTTGGTGTAGCCTCTGCATGGTGACCCTGATTCAGACCCCCGAGAGGGGACATGAGATAGCGAGGACACCATGGCTACCGATTTCTCGCTATCAATATGACCGTTGTTGCCTGGATGTCGATCTCGTTCACCCAATTGATGGTTGTCTGGTCTGGATTGTAGCCAAACTAGACATAAATAAAAGGTTCACCCCGTACTTGCAGAGGGATGAATGACAACGTGGTATAAATACGGGCGAAAATTGTTTTAGTATGCAATAGGAAGTGGAATTCCTGGTTCCAGTAACACAGGACTACTTATATCGGCATAGTTGGCGAAATGGGAGAGAATGCCAAAAGATAAGATGGCAACGATTTCACCTTTAAAGTTAATTAATCTACATGTTTTATTATTTTTTTGGAATTAAAAACTAGTCAGTAAATATGAAAATGTATACGAAGAATATATTTTGCTTCTTAAATTAAGAATTTATCCGCTGATTTCATTAACCCAGCTATTCACCACTTTTTCTAATGGGTTATTTTTTCAGCCCTACTGAAAGTACGGGGTGAATCTTTTATCTGAACTAGACCCAACTAAACGGAGCTACAGAAAATATGTTCTTCGAAAAAATTGTAAACAAATGGAAGGCTAGAATATTAACAGAAATACGACGGGCATTAAATAATAACTAACCAAAAACACAACATGAACAAATTTACAGACAAAAATAATGACCCACACACCCTTCTATGATCAATACATATAACCACAATATGTATAAACATATTAAAAGCAAAATTGTTTAATACAATTGTTTCTCAGCTTTTCAGATTGTTTGTTTGTTTGTTGTTTTATGTCCTAGCAACATCTAAGGTCATATCAGGACAGGCACCGATTTGTAAAAGTACGCATTCTTAGTGACTTTATAGTGCTGTCCCAATGGGAAACCAGGCCACCAGTACCATGACCTGATATCCCACTCAGTCACATTATCCTGACACTGAGCACACCAGTCCTTGCCCTATCCTAATAATGCCGAGCGTCTGGCTAGGAAGCAACAAGTATCAATTTTAAAGTCATTGGTTTGACTCGACCAGGGTTCGAACCCACGACCACACGATCTACCAGCACGGGAGACAGACGCTCTAACTCATTCGGCCACCCCGTCTGGTCCAGCTTTTCAGAAGTATATGATGGAAGCTTTTGAGTGAAAACTGGTAATCTATATTTCTCGGAATTACAATTGCCTAAATAACATGCTGACACAGTACCAGAGGTCACTCCAAGAAGCTTTTCAAGCCAAGGTAAAACAGTTCACTCAGAGGGGCCTTCTTTTCACAGCGAGTGAGAAGCCGTGGAAGCATCTACCATAAATCAATTCAAGAATGCGCTGGACGGGGCCTAGGCCAGAGAAACATTCCTGTACGATTTCGAGGCTGCATAACACTAGAGCTGAGAGCTCTGAGCTTTGTATAGGCTACCACAAGCCTGCATCAAAGAAGAGGATAATAATAATAATATAAACTATGGATAATAACACTATAATTCCATCTGGTTAACTCATGACTTTATTAAACAAATGTATGTACTGATGGCAGCTTTGTAGTTAATTCATTAATTAATTATTAGAGGGAGAAAGAGAGGGGTACCCTACCAAAATGTACGCTGTACCCATATACTGACAATACAATCTCGGTCCTTATTGTAACTTGTAAGATTCATGGCAATAATTTTCAATATACAAGTAAAATCGTAGAACAATTAACCTAACTCTATGGGTATATAATGTTCTGACTGAAATAAACATATCACCTATCCGTAGACTCATATCAGAGACTAAGAAACATTGCAAGATTTACTGACGACATTAAAAAAAAAAGCCTTTGTATGTGGACATTTCTGGAAATTACTCGCTACTCTTCCTTGGAGATTAACAATTAAGGAAACAGGAGCAGGTGCTATTTTACATTCAAAAGTCTATAACCCGGCCTTTCCTCTCCCAGTCCCCGTAGCGGGTTGGTTCGGGGCCCCTGGGTCCTCCTATCTCTCCCGTCTCTGGGTTGGTGTCTTCAGTGAATGGTGCATATGTTTCTGCTTCTGATACAACTGATCGCTTCTGTGGCTCCATTTTCTCCCGACGGCTTTCCCATTTCTCATCCAAAAGACCCGTCGGGGTGATGGCCTTCCTTGCTCCTCCATCTCTTGGAGTTTTCGAACTGTAGCATTCGGACTGTGTCAGTGAGAGTGCCCCTCGTCCGGCTGATATATATAAAGAGAGAGAAATAGAATCTACAGGGAAAATAACGAAGATACCATAAACAAGGAGACTATCTATATTCAGTTCCCTATATTATTATATACTCACTTTATCCTATCTAACTGGCCCTGTGTCGTTACAGTATTGGCCACACTGACGCCACCTGTGAGAGGCTCTAAGCACTGTATGACAGCTGTGTATGGCAGTTATCGCCTATACTCTAAAAACCCGTTTGGACGGTCAAATAATATATATATATAATCTAACTAGAGGTCAATATTTTATGTATACATGATTATGATATTCATATTCATGATATTGCTATTTTTGGTACATTAGTTGTTTAAGCAGGGGAAATTTCAGTCGCAAGCGATTGGTCTTCCTCATTCCACTGCTCCTTGCCCTATCCTAATAATGCCGAGCGCCTGGCTAGGAAGCGACAAGTATCAATTTTTAAGTCATTGGTTTGATTCGACCAGGATTCGAACCCACGATCTACCACACGTGAGACGGACGCTCTAACTCATTTGGCCATCCCGTCTGATACCTTGGGTATTTAAAAAATTTTGCTAGTGAAGTACCATTTTGAAGGTATTTTCATGCTCTTTAGACGTGTCAACAAACATAATGCATATATGCTGTACTTGGAAGGATTGGTTCTAGGAGCAACTCATCCAATTCTGAGAAGAAAAAGGCAAGAGAGAAGTTCCAAGTTGCCAAGACCAAGCTAGAGACTTGCAGATCCGCGTGAACGAATCCTCATGCATATAGTCCCATAGCATAGGAGAGAGTTGACCACGTGCCGTGTTGCGGTGCACAGACTACCTCTATAAAGCACTGCTTTTCTTATGTTTTGTGTATTGGAAGTACAAATCTTGAATGGAAATTTGAATGTTTAAAATATCAACATTTGGGTATGTCATTTTCCAGGAAGAAATATGTGACAACGGTCACCCAAATTTCAGTGATCGGATACGCTGATCTGTAAATGGCCTCCATATCAGTTAAGCCCCAGTCACACATAGCCGGATGAGCCCCGGATTTTGAGCCGGACCACCCACGGATCAACGGCCCGGACTGTCCCGGACCGCCACGGATAAAATCACTGTTTTCATAGATTTTTTGCCTCGCAGTCACACTTTCCCGGATGAGCCCCGGACCGCCCCGTACCACCCCCGGACTGCTCCCGACCGGCCCCGGACGAGGCCGGACCACCCCCGGATCACCCCCGGTCTTACAGGGGCAGTCCGGGAGTGGTCCGTGGCTAGGCCGGGGGTAGTCCTGGATAGTCCGGGGATGGTCCGGGTCAAACCGTGGCTCAAAATGACCCCGGACCACCCCCAGACAGGCCCGTTCCACCCCGGACCACCCCTGAAATACCCGGACCACCCCCGGATCAGGACGGATTGAGCCCGGATTGCAAAATCCCCCAAACCGCCCTAGATGTTTTAAACATTTTAAAACATCCGGGGCTGAGCCCGGATGGTGCCGGATGAGCCACGGATCAGGCCGGATCAGGGGGTGTCAGCACGGACGAGCCACGGATCACCCCGGATGGTGGTCCGGGCCTCGTCTGGCCCCTGATCCGGGTATGTGTGACTGGGGCTTTAGGAAGTGGCTATCGTACAGGACCGTATCAATAGCCAGAGTGCTTATTAGTACGGCACTCCTTTATGACATCGTATCCTGTTGATTCCCCATCGTTTTAGCCTAGGTTAGGGTTAGGATACCTTTGTTTGTTCTTGTTTTACGTCCTAGCAATATTTAAGGTCATATCAGGACTGGGGTCAGGATAAAAGTTAGGGTCAGGATAAGGGTTAGGTCAGGGTTAGGGTTGTTTCATCTTATGATTGGATCAAAGCTAATCACATGACTACTGCCGTACTAATAAGAGCTTTGGCTATTGATACGGTCCCGTACGAATAGCCACTGCCATAAGTTTAATATAATGGGTTTGGTAAGCATGTTATCTCTTTGTGTGGTGCGGTTTGAGAGAGATTAAAACTTTTCTGTATGAAGATTTTAAGTTGTTGGAGGTTGCCATATTCGGATATTGGTTTTCATGAAACCCAGTGAGTGCTGAGAGATCTGCTTCATTTATGTCAGCTGGGACTTGTGACTAAAATATTCTGATTGATCTTTATATGAAAAGTACATTTCGAGACCTTTAATTTGATATGCGGCGTTCCTATATAATCTTCATTAGTAGGTGGGAGTGATTGTATTATGGTTGCCATGGAAACCTACATTTTCCTGTGATCTAATGTTTTTGGGATCAGTTTTGATAAGCTGGGGTGATTTGCCATACAAAAAAGAACCTTGGTGTGAAGTTTGATCAGGATCTGACCATTAATAAAGAAACTACAAAGAAATGTACCTATCCTGGAACACAAATGGTCACAACTTAAAGTCGCAGGTTATACCTCACCCAGATACAAACGAATCCAGCATCAAAAACTCTCCAAACATACCTTTGCTTAGTTTGTTCAGTTCATGCCACTGAACATGTGGGAGGAGAGTTGAGGTCTGTGATGTATGAATGACAGCATAGGTGGGATTCCCTCATCACATGACCTAGAGGGGTTCCCCACACACAGGGGAAGCCATGGCAGCCACAGAAAGCTCTCAATTAAACTTTTAAAGTCTATCAATCTACATGATTTAATCAATTATTCATGCAAAAATTAGCTGGTTATGATAAATAAACATTTGAATTTCATATTTATCATTTTAGATTGCAATTTCTAACATTATTTTCTCTATATGGTTGTCTAAAAGTGTCAGTGCTGCTGGACTAAATAAAACACAACAGAAGCAACCAATGCCAGCACTCTCCCACCACATATGTAGTTGCATAAACTGAAAACTGGCAAATGTATGCTTGGAGAGCATTTGTCAGAGTACGGGGAGTGTCTCAGTGACCTATATCTGGTCCCTTTATTTTAAGAGCTATAACCAATTGTAGTATCCATAGCCGTGTTTACACGGGCAATTGTAAAGCGAATTAGACAAAGCGATTTATATGAAGTGAAGTAGTGGCGCGTTTACACACGGAGTGGTTTAAGGTGGAAATCGATGTCTGTGCATGAGCAAGTCCAGACTAACCAGTGCCAGTTTTGGTTAGTCGACGTCGCCACGAGAGAGTGTGGGTTTGACCTAGATATGTATGGACTGAATCGTATTGGTTTGGAACGGTCAAAACTTCTGCTGGGCAGTGAAAACCTTAAAATAAATCATGAAAAAAATATCTGTGCACAGCTAGCGGTTTCATAGACCAAATTTACCGGAAAGTAAACAAACTCAGGTCTTGACTGTGACGTCCTTAATCCGCCTCAACTAATTCGCTTGCATCTACACATGCAAAGTAGGCCGACTCAAGTTAGATCGCTTCATATAAACTACCTCGCGACGCGGTTTACTTGAAGCGAATTAGTTGAGGCGAATCAGCCCTAATCCGCCTTAAGTCGCGTTTACACGGCGAATGTAAACCGAACTAGACAAGGCGATTCATATGACGCGGCTTAACTCGCCCTTGTAAACAGGGCTCATGACCTAACAATTACTGAATTAGTAACATCGACGTCAGTAACTAGTAGCACTGTAGACGTGTAGTAGATGCCGACAAACCAACTCAACTTATTTAATAACAGTAATACAATCAGTTGCTATACTACAAACGAAAGCTGACCTGTTAGAACGTTGCTACGGATAAAAATCGTCCTAAATAGTTCACGACATGCCATACTGGGACGAGTAAATTGTTTTGAAAGTTAAAGCGTACGAAGTATAAACGAAACCTCAATCCGCTGGTTCCCGTCTAAGTCATGACACTTTGTATCACTGTCACCGAGAACAAGCGGGATGCTGGAGCTGGTACCTGGACGTGTAATTCTCCACTCACTTGACTAAGCACGTCGCAAACTTATCCGTCATCCCAAAACCAGCGAAACCTTAGAGAGCGATAAGGCTATGAAACAGACACTACGAGCAAAAAGTGGTACGTGCTTCTGTATTTTTATGTGCTTTGTCGTATTTTAGGATTCGATTCGGTCTATTAAACATTCAACTGTTATTTGGTGATAGTGTCAGTAGAAACTAGCCACATAAGTGGGTTATAGCACAACTTCACAAGGCTGGTGTCCCAACCGGAGTTTGCCGTATTATGTAGTTTTCATGTCGTTTGGACGCAAACATGCGCCACGCTGCGACTGTATGAATCAACGAGAGTTCCACCGCGCCGAAGCGTACGCCGACTTACCAATACAAGCCACAGATCGTCTCTGAAGCTGGGTACCATTGTTGTGGCATAGAAGCCTAAACTGAAAGCATCCCAGATAATATATAAAAGATTCACCCTGTACTTGCATAAACGAAGTATGTCCAAAAAATAGATTTTACGAGATCAGCAAATTAAGCCAGGAAATAAATGGATATTAATATTTATCTACTTTAGGTACCCAAGTAAAATTTTCAAATTATTCCAAACATTCAAATTATAATTTCATTGGAAGCTCCAATGAATCAAAAGCAATATGCTTCTTGAATTTTTAAGATATTCCAAAAATTGAATGAGATATGTGCATTTGAAGTTTGTTGAATTTAAGATTTTTTGTATTAGCTAATGCACTAGAGAAGTGCCTTATTTAGGGCTGTTAAATAGACTAATTATAACAACATTTCCTTGTAGTTTCTTTATTAATGATCCTATCCTGATCAAACTTCACACCAAGGTTCTTCTTCATATACCAAATCACCCCAGCTTATCAAAACTGATATATAAAAATTAGATCACCGGAAAATATAGGTTTCCATGGCAACCATAATGCAATCACTCCCACCTACAATATGAGTCAACTGTAGCTATTTTTAAATAATGGTCAGATCCTGATGAAATTTCACATCAAGGTTCTTCTTGGTCTGTCAAATCACCTCAGCTTATCAAAACTGATATAAAAAAATTAGATCACAGAAAAATGTTGGTTTCCATGGCAACCGTAATACAATCATGCCTACAACTGCCGTTTCTTTATTAATGGTTTGTTCCTGATCAAACTTGACATCAAGGTTCTTCTTATACCAAATCACCCCAGCTTATCAAAACGGATATACAAAAATTAGATCACAGGAAAATGTAGGTTTCCATGGCAACCGTAATACAATCACTCCCGCATACAATATCAGTCAACTGTAGCTCTTTTTTAATAATGGTCAGATCCCGATGAAATGTCACATTAAGGTTCTTCTTGGTCTGGCAAATCACCTCAGCTTATCAAAACTGATATAAATAAATTAGATCACAGATAAATGTAGGTTTCCATGGCAACCATAAAAATGTTGGTTTCCATGGCAATCGTAATACAATCATCCCCATAACTCCAGTTTCTTTATTAATGGTTTGATCCTGATCAAACTTGACATCAAGGTGATTCAAACAACCAACAATCAAACCCAGATGTAGCAGTCAATGCTGTGTGCAGTGTGTCGTGAGTCACTCAACTAGAGAATCCAGTCAAAACAACCAAACCACCAACCAAACCACCAACAACCAACATCAAACCAACAACAACCAAACCAACAACCAAACCAAACACAACAAGACACCGTTGATCTAACGACTAACGTAGCCGACGTATCCCTCGACCCTCCCGCGGGGGCCGCGCGTGAGTCACTCAACTAGAGAATCCAGTCAAAACAACCAAACCACCAACCAACAACCAAACAACCACCAACAACAAACCACCAACATCAAACCAACAACAACCAAACCAACAACAACCAAACCAACAACAACCAAACCAAACACCGTTGATCTAACGACTAACGTAGCCGACGCATCCCTCGACCCTCCCGCGGGGGCCGCGCATGAGTCACTCAACTAGAGAATCCAGTCAAAACCACCAAACCACCAACAACCAAAATCAAACCAACAACAACCAAACCAACAACCAAACCAACAACCAAACCAACAACAACCAAACCAAACACCACCAAACACAACAAAACACCGTTGATCTAACGACTAACGTAGCCGACGCCTCCCGCGGGGGCCGCGCGTGAGTCACTCAACTAGAGAATCCAGTCAAAACAACCAAACCACCAACCAACAACCAAACAACCACCAACATCAAACCAACAACAACCAAACCAACAACAACCAAACCAAACACCACCAAACACCGTTGATCTAACGACTAACGTAGCCGACGCATCCCTCGACCCTCCCGCGGGGGCCGCGCATGAGTCACTCAACTAGAGAATCCAGTCAAAACAACCAAACCACCAACCAAACCACCAACAACCACAAACAACAAACCAACAACAACCAAACCAACAACAACCCAACCAACAACAACCCAACCAAACACCACCAAACACCGTTGATTTAATAACTACTGTACCCGACGCATCCCTCGACCCTCCCGCGGGCCGCGGGGGCCGCACGTGAGTCAGAATCCAGTCAAAACACCAACTTTTGGCCATCAAATTGTAGAGTTGCGATTCCAGTTAGAGTCAATGTAAGACCAGTTTTAGGAAGATAAAATGCTAAGGTTTCCCATTATGATAGTTAACATGCACTTTCCCGGCAGTCTTAGCTCTGATTTCTGCATCTGAAGACTTGAATGGCTTGGTAAAATGCCTTTCAAATGTCACACAGCACTGAAAATGGTCTCTATCTGTGCCCCAGTCTGTTGTGGTTCAAACCCAGATGTAGCAGTCAATGCAGTGTGCATGTGTTGCACATGTGGTGCCGTTTTCCGACATGACTGGGCTGCTCAGAAAGTCGCTAGAAGTTGTACGAGTTTTATCGCACCGCGACAGTGGCGCTCCCGGCGGATTCCGGGGTACATATCTACTTACCAACTCATTAGATACGTACCCCAGTAAAATTTTCAAATTATTCCAAACATTCAAATTATAATTTCATTGGAAGCTCCAATGAATCAAAAGCAATATGCTTTTTGAATTTTTAAGATATTCCAAAAATTGAATGGGATATGTGCATTTGAAGTTAGTTGAATTTAAGATTTTTTGTATTAGCTAATGCACTAGAGAAGTGCCTTATTTAGGGCTGTTAAATAGACTAATTTCCTTGTAGTTTCTTTATTAATGATCATATCTGATCAAACTTCACACCAAGGTTCTTCTTCGTATACCAGATCACCCCAGCTTATCAAAACTGATATAAAAAAATTAGATCACTGGAAAATGTAGGTTTCCATGGCAACCATAATGCAATCACTCCCACCTACAATATGAGTCAACTGTAGCTATTTTAAAATAATGGTCAGATCCTGATGAAATTTCACATCAAGGTTCTTCTTGGTCTGGCAAATCACCTCAGCTTATCAAACCTGATATAAAAAAATTAGATCACAGAAAAATGTTGGTTTCCATGGCAACTAATACAATCATGCCCACAACTGCAGTTTCTTTATTAATGGTTTGATCCTGATCAAAGTTGACATCAAGGTTCTTCTTCATATACCAAATCACCCCACCCCAGCTTATCAAAACTGATATACAAAAATTAGATCACAGGAAAATGTAGGTTTCCATGGCAACTGTAATACAATCACTCCCGCCTACAATATCAGTCAAATGTAGCTCTTTTTTAATAATGGTCAGATCCTGATGAAATGTCACATCAAGGTTCTTCTTGACTGGCTCAGCAGACATCATCTGGAATTGAATAAAAGGTCATTTAGAGACAACGTGAAAATAAATTTGACGCATCAAAATTCTCGGCGTAATATGCAAAACCAACAACCAACAACCAAACCACCAACAACCAAACCACCAACAACCAAACCACCAACAACCAAACCACAACCAAACCAACAACCAAACCAACAACAACCAAACCAACAACCAACAACCAAACAACCAACCACTCACCAATAACCAAGCACCAATAATCAAGCACCAACAACCAAACCACAAACAACCAAACCACCAACAACCAAATCACCAACAACCGAACCACCAACAACAAACCAACAACCAACCACAAACAACCAGCCACAAACAATCAACAACCAAACCACCAACAACCACCAACCAAAAACAAACCAAAGAACAACCAAACCACCAACAACCAAACCACCAACAACCAAACCACCAACAACCCAACCCAAACCCAACCAAGCACCACCAAACACAACCAAACACCGTTGATCTAATGACTAACGTATCCGACGCATCCCTCGACCCTCCCGGGGGCCGCGCGTGAGTCACTCACCTAGAGAATCCAGTCAAAACTGCCTGACACCAACTTTTGGCTGCCAGATTCTAGAGTTGCGATTCCAGTTGTAGTCATTGTATGACCATTTTTAGGAAGAAAAAATGCTAAAGTTTCACATTCTCATAGTTAACATGGACATTCCCGGCAGTCTTACCTCTGATTTCTGCATCTGAAGACTTGAATGGCTTGGTAAAATGCCTTTCAAATGTCACACAGCACTGAAAATAGTCTCTATCTGTGCTTCAGTCTGTTGTGCTTCAAACACAGATGTAGCAGTCAATGCAGTGTGCCTGTGCTGCACATGTGGTGCTGTTTTCCGACATGACTGTGCAGCTCGGGAGGTCGCAAGAAGTTGTACGAGTTTTATCGGACCGGCGACAGTGGCGCTCCCGGCGGATTCCGGGGTACCTACATTAGAGAAAAGAGGTACGATAATGTATGTTGCAAATCATCTGATAGCAACTCATTTCACACCAAAAAACGTTTTTGACGAATCAATTTGGTGTGAAATTCTTACTGATGGAGTGATAACCATTTTAGGATGTATTTACCGTAGCCCATCTAGCAATGAGCAAAACAATAATGCTCTTCTAGAATTAGTCAATGAGGTAAAAGAAATGAAACATGATAACCTGGTTATCATTGGGGATTTTAACTTAAAAGAAATCGACTGGGCCACTGGCATCTTACATTGCCGTGATGACTATTATGCGTGGATTATTTTCGACCACCTAAACGACTGTTTCCTGCAACAATTTATTCAGGAACCAACCAGGTTCCGAGGAAATGAAACCCCAAATCCCTTGGACTGGGTCATTTCCAATAAGGATAATCTTATAGATGACATCAGGATAGGTGCCCCGATCGGAAAGAGTGACCATGCTGTCATATCCTTCAAAATTGATGTTGAAACAGAAAATGAGACCATCCCACTAAGATACTCATATTATAGAGGGGATTACATTGCCATGAATAATGATATCATGTCCCAAGACTTGCTAAATAAATTTAAGGGAAAAAATGTGCAAGAGTGCTGGGACCAGTTTCAAAATGTGTTATCAGGTGCTATCAAAAGGCACGTACCACTAAGAAAATTCACAACCAGGAAACAACCTCCTTGGTACTCCAGGGATATTACCACTGCCAGAAAATTGAAAAACAAAGCATGGAATGTCTACTTCAATAATAAGACTTTGGAAAATTGGGAAAAATACACTATCGCTAGGAATGCCGCAAATGACATTGTCAGTGGACACAAAGAGACTTTTGAGGACAAAATTGTCCAAGACATTAAAAATAACCCAACAAATTTCTGGAGTTATGCTTCACATAAATAAATAAATGGCAATGGCATACCAGCTCTAGCCAATAGTGACGACAAACTAATCGTAGACGATGAAGGCAAAGCTGAACTACTCAATGAGTTCTTCGTCAGTGTGTTTACCAATGAAAATACGGATAATATCCCACCCTCTCCAGATTCAGGAGTCACAGAATTTATCAGTGACGTTGATATAACAGACGGTAAAGTAGAAAAATTAAATGTCTCCAAGGCACCTGGGCCAGATGGGATCCATGCAAAAATCATCAAAGAGTGTTCTGAGCAAATTGGACCTATTTTGACATCGCTATTCCGTAAAAGCCTATTTGAACAATCGGTGGTCAGTTCACATTCTGAGCCATCAATTAACTCTTATTCAAGCACCTTACAAAGAAAATATATATGCAAACTCATATGTACACTGTGTTACAAAGTTCTCTAAATGCCATTTCTTAAAATATTGTCATGTCCCCATCAATCAAATCAGCAGCCAGTTCATACTCAATGCTCAAATGATGTATTTTATAGGAAGTTGTTTGGTCTAAAAATGGCTATTTTTACAGCATGATCACCATTGTTGATAAAGACAAAGAATTTTGCTGATCCTAGAAATGCATGTGCTGGATCATTCAAATATCACCAAATTTCATCAGTTTGTAGATAAATACATAAACTTAAACGAAATTAGGTTTTAAAAGACATACTTGATGATTATTGGGTAGAAATCATGTGAGTTTGACAGCTATAACTTTCCTTATCCAAACTTTCTCACTTCTTGGTATCGAATGAAAAGAATTAAAAAACGAGACTGGTGGGTATTGAAAAACAAAGCATGGAATGTCTACTTCAATAATAAGACATTGGAAAATTGGGAAAAATACACTATCGCTAGGATAGTACGTAACTGAAACTTGTGCTGTACACTATGATCCACAATAAAACTATTCAACGATATTGTTTACACCGAACCCCCTGCGGCGATGACCAGTGCTGAATCAGCGGATCCGGCAGAAAGTTCAGCGACATATTACACGAGTTTGTCGCGTAGTATAACACGGAAAATAAACACACACCCATAACATAATTTTTAATATACACAAGACATTCAAACAAGATTTTAATGATAAAAATCATGTCTTACATTACAAGAAAAAAGCTGAAACAAAGTTGAAAATACAGGTTTGTCACAAACTAACAGTTACTTTTGATATAAATGTGTAAAATTTCATATTTTCAATTTAATACAAAATCATATTTATAAACATGTTTGATACATCTTGTGGAATAGATTAAATACATATAGTATTGCTGACATAATTAATAACAAAAGAAAACAATAATTATTTGACATACTAAAATTACTATTGAAAAAAGAAGGAATTAATTGTCCATCGTAACATGGAAACCAAATAAGTGGTACCCAGTTTCAGAGATTGACCCAGATCGCTTTTGCATGATTTAATGTAGATAAAAGATACACACCTCTATCAAGAACAGGGGTTGACTAGATCAAATACGCACCCCGACCCAGAGAAGGGATGAATAACAACCATGTCTAAATACAAGCAAAACATTGTTTTGTTATGAACAAGATGTGCAGTTTCTGGTTCCAATGAAATCAGGAGTGTCCGGTGTTTGTCTATGTAATACAACATAGTCATTAATAATATATTAAATATTGGCGTAGCATTGGTAAAATGGCAAATGATGTAAACAAGTTGGATGGCGACCCCAGTCCAGAATGCTCTCTATTTGACTTTTAAAGTCTATTAAACTACATAATGTAATTTATTTTATGATTCAGAAGTAGTGGGATATGATCGATAAGTACGGAGTTCTCTGTGTTTAGAGTGTGGCGGAGTGGTTAGAGTGTCTGACTTTTTTCTAGGTCGGTCTCCTAATCTGAAGGTTGGTGGTTCGATTCCCCATGCCCCACCTCTGCCAATTTGGATTTCCACCGCTGTGTATAACTTACAGCGACATCAGAGGCCAGTTGCTCTCATACCATGTCTATGTGGTGTGGGAGGTTAAAAATCCCTTGGGTCGGTAAAAGTGTAGACTCAGGCTTTCTATCGACAAACTGTCTAATGGTGAAAACAAGTCTATTCAGACTTATCCATGATAGGCAGTATAAATCTTCAAGGGGGAAAAAAAAAAAAAAAATTGAACGATATATTCAGCATATTACTTATTACCTTGGGAGTTCATGTTGCTATGTCCATAACCCAGCCAACTGGCACTTTTTCCATATGATTGTTCAGCAGCCCTGTACATGTTAAAAGCCTGCGAGAATAACTAACTAAATTAAAGTAGCATAGTTGGATGGTTTGGAGTTTCTCTCATTTTCTGAGATAAATTTATTAGGCTGATGGTTATTATCTGCCTTACTTTAGTTTGAAGCAACTTATATTTTAAATGGCTAACTTGGGAGATATTTGAGGAGCAAACATGTAAAATTAATTTTGGCAAGCATGCCAAAGCTCTGACACCATAGGCTTTAGCAGTAACATATTCTATTAAATTGACTCAGCATTCGCTTCTAAGTTCTATGTGGCATCAAATTCTTGATAAGTGCATCAGTTTCTAAATTAGGTATGTAGGATCAAATCTGGATAATTGTTTTGGTTTTGAAAATGTGATGCTTTTATTTAACTATGCAGCTTTAGAACTTGTCCATGGAACTGTCAAGGAGTGTTGGGCTACAAGAGTATGCCTGACCGTGACCCCACCCCCACGTTCTGCTGTTTTAGAAATGTAGACAGTTGCTACAGCTTGGTACAATTTGACAGAATTTCCATGTGATATTGATAATCAT
Source organism: Branchipolynoe longqiensis (assembly GCA_030323885.1). Classification (NCBI taxonomy): domain Eukaryota; kingdom Metazoa; phylum Annelida; class Polychaeta; order Phyllodocida; family Polynoidae; genus Branchipolynoe; species Branchipolynoe longqiensis. The sequence goes on from CM059188.1 coordinate 7,994,272, forward strand.
ACTTGTTTTATTGTTGTATTTTTTAGGCAAATGAAAGGCAACTACAGGGTAATTATGCCCAAGCCTATAAGTGATGTGATTAAGAAAAATGTGAGGAGTGTCTTGGTCTCCAATCCTAACGGAGTGGCGCTGAACGAGCTACTCAAAGATTATCAGAAGCTGTTGTACGTAAAGCTCAACTTCTCAGCACTTGGCTACCAGAATCTTGTGGAATTCCTTGATGCCATGCCGGACGTTGCGAAGTAAGTTTCACTGCTTAAGTGGCCAAACTGGACACGGTGGCTGAATCGGTAGAGCGCAGGACTCCCGTGCGGGAGATGGGTAGCTGGATTCCCAGTCGAGTCAAACCAATGACTTAGAAAATTGATGCCTGTTGCTTCCTATCCTGGCGCTCAGCATTAATAGGCTAGGGAAAGGGCTGTGTAGCTCAGTGTCAGGATAATGAGACCTAGTGGGATATCTGATCATGGTGCTGGCAGTCTGATTTCCCAGTGATGCAGCACTATAAAGTCGCCATGAGTGCACACTGTCACAAGTCGGTACCCGTTCTGATATGACCTTAGATGTTGCTAGGACATAAACTCCAACAACCAACCAATTTAAGTGGCCAAAGTTCATGCAATTTAGGTTCAATATATTAATTATTCAGCTTTTCACTTCATTTCCCGATTGGGTTTGGAGACATGTATATGAGTCAGCTTCACGAAAACGGGCCAATCGGTGGTCAAGTGAAGGTGTCGGCGACGCAATTCTTAAAAGTGTAGTCATTTCTTTGTTTCATATTAAATTATCCTAGAAACAAATACGGTTGTTGTATTTTCTCGACGATTACATTAAGTATAAATTTAAGGACTTTCCAACATCTCTGTCAATGCTAAACTATAATTATACTGATCGACGCCGGCATCCAATGATCGACGCTGACAACTTTAACAGATGTCGGCGTCGCAATTCTTAAAGTCTCGTGCATTTCTTTGTTTTATATTAAATTATCCTAGAAACAAATAAGGTTGTTGTATTTTCTCTACTTTTACATTCAGGATAAATTTAAAGACTTTCCAACACCTCTGTCAATGCTAAATTATAATTATACCGATCTATGCTGACATCCATGCTCGACGCCGACAACTTCCACCAATTGGCCTCTTTTCGTTATCCTGACCCATATATATATTTTCCTGCAAATGTTAGCACTTAGAAATCCGCTGCACTTCCCGGAAGCGCTAAAGTCATGTAGTCATATCATCACTTTTCAGCACGCCGTTTTTCATCGCGCACTAAAATGCGGATTCGGAGGGTTAGCTATGTTCGAATTTTGGTGAATATGGTGCTATTTTGAAGTGCACTAAATTGTATGGGTGTCAGTTTTTCTTTGGTCAAAATCCATAAAGAATTGATAGAACTCGACTTTCTGAAGTTGAAGGTAATTTTCCCTATGTTAGTACACTCATGCAACATAACAGACTTTTTTCTTTTCTGCAAAGACTTTTAGTGCCTTTTGCTTTATGATGTTTCTTAATGATCTGAATATGAGCACTGATTTTTTTCAAGTTTCTCAAGTTTGTGTCCCCCTGCTCGCTCGCTTCTGGCTTCCTCGAGTTGGTCACTTCCTCCTGCCTAACTTAGTCCTCGGTGATCTAATCGTTAGTTAGATTCCTGAAATGATCACTTTAATTTGATGTTACTGGGTAGGGTTGCGTTGACAAGCCAATGACACATTTTTGTCTAAAATGTCACGTCTGTCACAATTTTCTATTAAAAAAAATACTACTAACAAAATGGTCTGATTTTGCTACCTTTAAGGCATCATATATCGGATTCTAATAAGGCTATTTAAACAAATGAGGTATTTCTGTGCATCATTTGGAAGTCTCTTGCTGATAAAATTTGATGCATTCAGGGTGTTTGGTAAACATGTCTAGAAAATGGTGTGGTTTAGAATTCACAGGCATGAGCATTTCCCGCCAATTGGCTGATTTCCGCCAATTAAATGAAAAGGAAAAGAACAAGCAGAAAAAATGAACCAACATTATTATTAAAATGAACTTCAGATTAGTTTTATTATCGTATTCCTTGACATTTTATGCTTTATTATAGCAGTTTTGCAAGTATTAAGAACTGATGTAGGGAGTATAAGACTATATATTGAGGAAGTACAAGACTATATATTGAGGGAGCATAAGACTATATATTGAGGGAGCATAAGACTATATATTGAGGGAGCATAAGACTATATATTGTTGTTAAAATGAAATTTACATTACTTTTATCATATTCCTTTACATTTATTATAACAATTAACCAAGTATTACCATATTACAAGTACTGCCAGCTGAAGGAGTATAAGACAATAAATTAAATAACTGAAACTATTAACTATGGTATAGGTGTATTATTTATATTATTGACTTATCATTTATGCAAGATTACAAGAAAAACACTTCTGTATTCTTAGAGTCCTGGTCTATATGCCTACTCTTACCTTATGTCACAGGTGAAGAGTGAAATTTCTCCCTCCTAAGTGGCTGCCAAATTGCACCAATTGTGTCCTACTTGTACACAAATTTCTCAGTTGGAGGGGGGGTGGCCCCCCCTCCCTCCCTCCCCCCCCTACTCAGCCTTTGGCCGAGTTTTGAGGCATACACCCGCAATCAGCTAATTTGTTTTACTTCTCTGCTCATGTCTGAATTCAGACAACAGAGAGTGCAGTCATTGTGGTTAATATTGTTTCTTTAACCTTTTGTGTGCTATGTATTTCTATTCGTTCCAAAATTGATACTTGTCTCTTCATAGCCTAGCGCTCAGCATTAACAGGATAGGACTAGGACTGGTTAGCTCAGTATCATGATAATGTGACTGAGTGGGATATAGCTTCATGGAGCTGGTGGCCTGGTCCCCCCTAGTGAGGCAGCTCTATAAAGATGCCATGAGTGTGCACTGTCACAGTTGGTACCCATCCTGATATGGTGTTCGATCTTGCTAGGCCATAAAACCCCCAAAACAAACAAGCATGACTTTTTCCGCACTGCGGGACAAATTTGTTCTGTGAACCTATTGAGGATTTGCGTGTGACGTAGGCATCACACTACTCCTGCATCGTGGTTGCTTAGAAGCAGTTCATTCTACTATCAAGTGTATTTCAATACAACAAAAAGCACAAATCTATTCACTGCTACTATCAAATTCTGTTATTTAGAACCATGAATATTGAAATAATGTTTATGTAACAGAATAACCTACTCAATAACTGAAATTCGGTCAAATTAAACCTAAAATCCAAGCGATATTAAGGCCACCGCAGCATCGGCAGCGTTATTGCGAATATAAATAAAACAAAAAGCACAAATCTATTCACTGCTACGATCTAATTCGGTTATTTAGAACAAGGAATATTCAATCAGGGTTTGAAATAATTTTATTTATGAGAATAGCTTACTCAAAAAGTGAAATTTGGTAAAATTAAACCCAAAATCTCAGTGATTTTAGCGCTGCTGCCGCATCGTCGAATGTAAGCAAAACAAAAATCACAAATCTATTCACTGCTACGATCTAATTTTGTTATTTAGAACCATGGATATTCAATCGGAGGTTGAAATAATGTTATTTATGAGAATAGCTTACTCAAAAAGTGAAATTCGGTCAAATTAAACCCAAAATCTCAGCGATATTAAAGTTGCATAGTCCGATGGTTTTGACTTTCTTTCATTTTTCTGAGATAAATCTATTAAATTGATTGTTATTATCTACATTACTTTAGTTTGAAGTAATTTTTAATTTAAATGGGTAACCTAAGATATTTGAAGTGGAAACATGTCAAATTAGTTTTGGCAAGCACGCCAAAACTCTGACACCATAGGCTTCAGCATTAACATGTTCTATTAAATTGACTCAGTGTGCCCTTCTATTTGGCAATACATACTTAATAAGTGCATCAATACCTAAGTTAGATATGTTGAGTTAAATCTATATCATTATTTTTGTATTGAAAATTTGATACTTCATCGGACTATGCAGCTTTAACTCCGCCACCACCACATCGGCGGGGATATTGTCGAAGGTAAACAAAACAAAAAGCACAAATCTATCCACTGCGACGATCTAATTCTGTTATTTCGAACCTTGAATATTCAATCGGGGGTGGAAATAATGTTATTTATGAGAATAGCTGACTCAAAAAGTGAAATTCGGTCAAATTAAACACAAAATCTCAGCGATATTAACTTCGCCACCACTGCATCAGCGATGATATTGTCGAAGGTAAACAAAACAAAAAGCACAAATCTATCCACTACTACGATCTAATTCTGTTATTTAGAACCTTGAATATTCAATCGGGGGTTGAAATAATGTTATTTATGAGAATAGCTTACTCAAAAAGTGAAATTTGGTCAAATTAAACCCCAAATCCAAGCAATATTAATGCCGCCGCCGCCTCAGCAGTGTTATGCTGTACTTTCTATCAAATCATCATGGCCGACGAGGCACTGATCACGTGGTGGTAATCGTTTGGCGCAAATCCTCACTTCAAATAGAGGAAGGCAGATAACCGTAATTGTTCCTCTTTATACATGTCAGGTTAGAATGGTGGCAGAGCAAACAGACCTATCGGATTTTCGCAGTAGTTGATCCAAATCACTACCTGCCAACATTCCTGAAGGGCAACACCAAGCAACTAAGCGGTAAATCAATTTGTAGATTTTCCTTTTACGGTTTCCCTTCTTTTTTCCTATTAAGTTTTCTCTCCCGGCTCTGTCTCCCGTCTCTGACTCCCTCTCACTCTCACTCTCACTATCACTCTCACTCTCACTCTCACTCTCACTCTCACTCTACCTCTCACTCACTCTCACTCTCACTCTCACTCTCACTCTTCCTCTCCCGTCTGTCTCGGTCTCCCTCTGCCGTTTCTGTCTCCCTCTCCCGTCTGTCTCCGTCTGCATCTCCATCTTCCTCTCCTTCCCTGGCTTCCTCTCTCTCTTTCACTCCTTTTCTCTCTCTGTGTCAATTTTAAAGATTTATTTGATAAACACGAGGAGGGTGGTGAGTGGCTCTCTGCTACATTAACCTGACAGACCACGACAATTCTATCATAATTTAAATTGTGTGTTTCTGGGGGAGGCGGGGATAGTATTCGGCACACTTCCTCTCTTTTCCTGTTTCCCCTTATTGTTCTCCTTCCACCTTTTGTCCCCCTCCATTTTTTTCTCGCTAGCCTTGGCTCCCCTTACCCCTATTTGACCTCCCAGCACCTTTCTCTTCACATACACTCACTCTCCTTCTAATCTCTCATGGCATGCTTGGATGGCAGCGTCTCTACCAGTGGCCAGAAACGTACATCTCGTCTACTGACCCATCTTTTACCCAACCTACCAACCAACATGTGATGTATCTAGAACACTGTAGCCTGGACCAAATTGACATTTCCATTTTTGTCCTACTACCATTGCCACCTTACTGTATTGTCTCACCTTATCGTTAGTGGCGTTCTCTGTGGCGGAGTGGTTAGAGTGTCTGACTTTTTTCTAGGTCAGACTCCTAATCTGAGGGTCGGCGGTTCGATTCCCCCTGCCCCCAGCTCTGCCAATTTGGATTTCCATCGCTGTGTATAACTTACAGCGTCATCAAAGGCCGGTTGCTCTCATACCATGTCTATGTGGTGTGGGAGGTTAAAAATCCCTTGGGTCGGTAAAAGTGTAGGCTTGCGCTTTCTATCGACCAGCAGTGGAATGAGGAAGACCAGTTGTCTATGACTGAAATTTCCCCTGCTTAAACAACTAATGGGCAAACAAACAAAAATGATACCCAAGCTCTTTTTCTCTGTGTAGGTTTTGCTCCTCTCCCCGAACCAACGCGTGGATATGGTAGGTCATGGTGTGCCTTCCCCTTTCCCTTATATTAGGTACCCCAAACCCAGGCTGATGTCTTGTTGAATATGCCAAATTCTGTCAAAAAATGCTCCACTTCAACACCTTGGCAAAACAAACCACAAAGGATTTTTACAAATGTATTACAGCAGAAACAACCTTTGTTCTCTTACCTTTAACCTGGTCTTGGATTCATTTTATTATTCAAATAAATAAGCCTGATATAGCTAAATACAAACTACCACCAACTCCCATTTTTCACTCTCAAACCATGTAAATTCCCAGGTGGAGATGTGTCATGGTATCCCTAGTAGAATTAGCTAGTGTACATCCAATTTGTGCAACAACGCCATTTGTTGATCAAAGTACCCAGGAAAAAGGTACTAATACCCCCAGATAGATGAGATTCCGAGCTTTCCATTCATATAAAACTGTATATGTTTTAATTTTAGAGAAAATGCCAAAAAAATTGATTGAAATTTGAAGTTACAAAAATTTCCACTTTAAGTGCTATTTTCTACTGAAAATATAATTTTAAAACCATTAAAAGTTGGTATTGAATTAAAGAGAATTTCCTGTCCAATCATAATGATCAGCGCTCATGCGAACCTATGGCGCTCATGCGCACGGCGATTTAATGACTAAAAATGGGGTTTTTTGTTTACTTTGTTTTTTAAAATTTGTTTTAAAATTAGTTTTTGGGTACATTAGTAGTTTAAGCAGGAGAACTGGTCTTCCTCATTTCCACTGCTCATTTCCCTAGTTTTAATTTTGGGAGCTATAATTTTTTTTTAGCTTTTTAGCTTTGAGCAGGACCGATAGAGTAATAACCTAAAAACGTCCATATCTTCCTTAATATTGGATCAATTTTGACAAATGAAATGTCATTTTCTTTCAAATTCAATATCCTAACAAGTGAAATCCATTAAATCAAGCTCAAACCTGTTTTTTAAAATCACTTGGGATACCTATGTGGTAGTAGTACTTATTACTAGGTACCCCAACTGCATGCAGATAACCTGTTTAAAATGGCTGAATCTTGGGGAAGAAATGGTTCACATCAACTCCCTGGTAAAAAAGATCTAGAAGAGGTTTTACAAATTCATGACAGCAGAAATAAAAGATGTTCTCAATGTTTTGTCTGGTGTAAGATTGAAGAAAGACATGAAAGCAATTCTCCATGCTGAATTGGGCTACTGCGCTAAGGTACTTGGCCACAAGGATCCAAGATTAGTTGTTGGTTCCAAAACTATAGACAAATTGAAAGATGATTTCATGTGTTTTTTGTCTGAGAAGTCAGGTCTGCCTGTGCCCACTCATCTAGTAGAACTTACTCCTAACTCAAGCTCCACCTCTCACCCAAATAAAAGAAAAAGGCTAAACAGTGACAGTGATTCTGGTGAATCAAATAGTGTCAGTGAAAAAAGTGAGGGAATAAATCTAGATGATGTCTGCTCGAACGACATGGAATGGGTGGGTGATTCTGATGCAGAGAGCAACACTGAAGTTGATATAAATTTCAAATTTTCAAACCAAGGTGTGTGGGTTGCTGTGGCTTATGATGAAGAATTCTTCATAGGTCAGGTGATTGAAGTCAAGAGTGAGATGTCAGAGGCATTGGTGCGGAACCCACAGGAGATATAAAATTATTTTGCAAAATTCGTAAAATACAAAAACCTAAATAGTGTTAGTAAAACACTTAAAAGGGGGCACTAATCAACTAAACTGATAAAGAAGAAGGATACATGAAAGTTTCATGCAATTCTGTTGAAGGGTTTTTTTCCTGCGATTTTTCAAACTCAACATTTTTCATGATTTTGGTAAAATGTGCATTCTTTCTCCTCACTTATAAAATATTTAACTGTTTTGTAATGTATGTTGTTATGGATGTATTGAAGTATCTGATAAAGATGAATAGCACCTGAAAATTTCATCCAATTCCATTGTACAGTTTTTGTTCTGTGATTTTTCAAACTTTTCCAAAAAGCCAGATTTTTCACCAAATTTTATCACCTGCCAAAACTGGCTCTCGGGTGTTTTCAGTCTATTTATTTTAATTGTTCCCCATGGTTTGGGGCCTTGAAAAAAAATAGAGTTACTAGCACTACCCCATAGACCCGGGATAATTAAAAAAGAATCAATTTGGGTGGCAATTTTTACCACCAGCTCACTCGAAAAAGTGCTCTGGGGCCTAATTTCACAAATGGTGAATTCAAGGAAAATGCTATTTTTACCAAGTTTGAACGTCTATATTTTTTAAACTAGCCACCCCATGCCCATGTAACTGTATATATACACTGTGTACAGACCAGGGACTCTTAGCCTCTGCCTTGTGAAGCAAGCTGGGTGATCCCTTTAAATTTTGGAGACCATCAAAAATGCTATCTTTTAGACTTTGCAGCTTGACCGATTTCAAGTAGGGTTAGTAAAATTTAAAAAGGCTGTATTTGCCTTAATACTTGACCGATTTTGACAAATGAAGTATCATTGTGTTTTGAATTGCATATACTAACAGATGGAATCATTTATATCAAACTCCAAACACATACAAAATTTCACTTGGGATACCTACTTATATATTACCTCCTCTGCACTTCTCTATTATACACAACAGTGAACATCAACTATGAAGGTGTAATTGAATATGAAATTCTTCTAGCCCATTTATTATGGTTTGCTCCTAACTTCGGGCATCTATTTTACATGTTTTGTCTCCCCGTGAATAAATGATAAAATTACATATGTCTTTAGATCAAATTGAGTAGTTTTGGGAGATAACATCAATTTTGAGTCCTGTGTCAAAAATATAGCAGCCCAAAACAGGAGGGGTGATACCCTACTGCTTGTGTTGGAAGCTACTTCATAGCAGAGCACATATTCAAACATAGCTAGTTTCCTAAATTGTTAGAAAGCTTATTTTAGGATTGTGGTGTGTGTCTGTAAAACAGCGATGCTTGTGAGTGAGCATAACGCATATTTCTTTTTGTGTCACACCATAAAACACATTCGCTCTCAATTTTCACAAGGTCAAGCAATGCAGGCAGAGGAAAACACTGCTGCTATAAATAGCATAATACCATTGATGCTGAGATCTGAACATAATTTTAGTCACCAGATTATTTCTTAAACTACTAAAAGTGCAGTGAAAACTTTGCATCATTGGTGAAACATGCATTATGGCAAAGCATTACGCATGCTTCAATGTCATAATTTTCCAGGTAATCTGTACTACTCTCAAGTGGATGAATCCTCCTAAAGTTACACGGAGTTACTCCTGTTGATTACTTTTCAAAACCTGTATAGGAAATAATAAAGTCTTGTTTTAAATATCACATTTACATTTTGTGTCATACTGAAACATTTGTGATTCTCTCCACTGCAGCCACCGTGACTTAAGAAAAAGCAAGTCGGGATCCTACCTGCTTAAAAGAAAAGAAAAAAATGTGTACCATAAAATTATATGTATGTGGAACACGAGCCTAATTGAAGAACCCCTTAGTAGGGTACGATAGGATAGGGCAATGTAATGCGAAGACCAGTTATCCACAATTGAACATTCACACGATTGGATTAACAATTTCTATGAATCAGTGATGAAAGATCTCCGCGATTCTGCGGATTTCCGGGATTTTTCAATCCCGGAGCACCATCAGCATATACTAATATGTGGTGCAGACTCTGCAGCATACTACTAATAAATGCTCCAAGCGCCGCAGCACTATCAGCATACACTACTAATACATGCTTCAAACAGCGCAGCACTATCAGCATATACCAATATTTATGAGACCTGACTTCCGGGAATTTTGCGCGATTCCTGACAATGCTAAACCTATGGGAGAATATCAGCATTCTTTTCCCGGAGACCACTTTCATCCCTGATGAATTTAAAAAAAAATAAAAAAAATAAAAGAATAAGTAAATAAAATAATCTTTTGGACTATATTTGCAGAAGAGACTCCTCCGATGGTCCCTTTGAGCCAGCATGAATTCTGGGAGGAGAAACTGAGTCCTAACCTGAGGGGGCAATACGCTGTTTGCTTCCGTAATAAGGCCAATCACACACGTGAGGTGAGTACCAGAGTGCAATAAAGCTGCATAATCCGATGGTTTTGAGTTCCTGCCATATTTATATGGCCATTATAATTGACTTTTTAGTTTGATGTAAATTTGATTTTAACCCTTTGGGGCCGGGAGCGCCTGGGTGTGCCCATGGCAGGGTTGCCAACCCATACGGCTTTGCTGTAAAGTGTATGATATTTTATGTCCCATCATCACCGTATGCCAAGTTTTTCATTTTCCAAAGTTGGTAACCCTGCAATACCATTAATATAGTAATATATCAATCGCTGCGTATCATTTATAATAATAATAAAAAAAGTTAAATTCTGGTGGAGTACGCCCAGACCCCCGAATATAACATCCCTTAAGATCTTCCTGTGGCGGTTTCAGCCTGTTCCCGTGCTCAGCCGTGTCCCGTTGCTTCTGCGCATGCGCGGATTTTGCATCAACTCGGGTCACCCGAGCCACTTATTGGCGCATGCGCACATCCTACAAACTCGGGTCGAATAATCGAATACGCTTCTCCGTGCTCGGGTGGACAATTTTTTCTTTTTTTTTTAATAACCGAAAAAACTACAGCAAAATAGGATTTAAAGTATTTTATGATGGCCTAGTTTAGCTATAGTTCCATTTCATTAATCTAAGTTATTCTTTTTTTGCACACGGCACGTGTATTTGTCGACTCCACTCGCCGTGTTCTATTTGAAATTCTGACCACTCGGATGACCCTAGTCGCCCGGGTTGTGTTAATCGATTACGGCCATGTTTATTAGATTCTGACGCATGCGCAGAAGCGAGGGACACGGCTGAGCCCGGGAACAGGCTGAAACCGCCACACCGGGTTTTCATTTTCCAATGTTGTCAACCCTGCTATGGGTTTCGTGCCCTTGCAGATCACTTTCATCACTGAACTAAACATATGTGGTGTTTTTTCCCTAGGAAATAGCAGACGACTTTGGAACAGTTGGCGAAGTGGCAGCAACGTCCTTTGCAAACAAGTAGGTAATACCAGGAAGTGGTTAAACAAAAGAAAAAACAGCCACGAAGCGATTAAAATGCATCAAATAAATCACTGGGTTGGGAACTTGAAGCGGGAGGGATTAAAAAGCTTTAAAGGTACATAATCTGATGGTTTTGAGTTTCTGAATTGGTTTAAAAATAAATATATTTGGTTGATCATTACAACCTACTGTATTGTATTTTTGCAAATGGCTATGTTTGAAGATATTTAAAGTGAAAATATACTTTATAAATTTTGCACAGTGACTGATCAAATCTAGGTCAGCACATTAGCTTAAAACGAAAATTGTATGCTTTCGTGGGATTATGCAATTTGAAAATTGAAAGGAAAAAACCGGATTATGTCATTTGGAAATGTAAAAAATGCTATCTCTGAGGCAGATTGTTCCTAACAGACAGACTAATTTCTGTCTCATGCTCTTCAGGGCTAAAGATTAATTTACTTTCATTGATTGGCACTATGAGGAAGATGTTTACGACCATTCTTATGTAGGGAAACATTAGTTCCCATTAACAACAACAATTAAACAAATTACTTATTGAATTCCACCTGGTCGAGGAGGCATTGAATTTAACATGGTTGAGGGAACACAATGTAGCATCATCCACGGTGCATCACCATCATCGCCATCATCATCGTCATCATCGTCATCATCATACCACTGCAATGCTGTTCCATGTGGTGGTTCTTTATAAACATTGAGTGGGCAGTTGCCATGGTAACTGGCATGTGAATCACTAGCTCTCCATAAACACTGAGTGAATAGTTGCCATGGTGAGTGGCCTGTCAATCACTAGCTCTCCCATAAACACTTGAGTGGCCAGTTGCCATGGTGACTGGACTGTCAATCACTAAGTCTCCCAGTTTTGGCTCTTCGAATTGAAATTCTGTTGAACTATGGTTTATAGCCATTAGGCAGCATACTAATTATCACTGTTTCTATACCGCATGCGGGAGATTGGGAGTTCGGCTCCCGGTCGATTCAAACCAATGACTTATGAAATTGATGCTTGTCACTTCCTAACCTGGTGTTCGGCATTAATAGGATAGGGAAGGGACTGGTTAGCTCAGTGTCCGGATAATGTGTCTGAGTGGGACATTGAGATGGTGTCGACAGCCTGATTTCCAAATGTGGCAGCACTATAAAGTTGCCATGAGTGCACACTGTCACAATCTCTACCCATCCTGATGTGACCTTAGATGTTGCCAGGACGTAAAACTCCAATAAACTAATCCTTGGCACCAGTTTTGTGTTTGTAAGGTACAACAGCAAAGAAGAGGCGATGGCAGCTCTTGAGACCTTGGAGTACAAGTATCACGCAAGTCCCTCAGAGGAGCGGGCCAACCCACATCAAGTGTTCAAGATGAAGGATGCATACCAGAAGCCCATGAAGCGAGGCCGAAGTAAGACACATGCCGCGTTAAAGCTGCATAGGTCGATGAAAACATTACAATTTCTAAACCAAAATAATTATCTCGATTTAATTCTACATATCTAACTTAGAAACTGGTACACTTATTAAACATTAATCGTCGCATAGAAGGGAATACTGAGGCAATTTAATCAGACCTGTTATTGGAGAAGCGTATGGTGTCAAAGCTTTGGTGTGCTTACCAAAATTAATTTTGCATGGTTGCACTTCAAATATCTCAAAAGTTAGTCATTTAAGATAAAAGTTACTTCAAACTAAAGTAAGGTAGGTTATAACGATCAACCTAATATATTTATCTCTGAAAATGACAGAAACTCAAAACCATTGGGCTATGCAACTTTAAACTGGAAATCACATATTCAAATCTAGAACAACCACTAATAAGAGCACCCTCACACATCACGACCAATGAACAGATTTCATAACAATATTTTCTACAATAATTTAGTTTATTTTCTTTGTTCTTTATATAATTGTTTAATCCTGCGCCATCCTCATATGACCTTAGATGTTTCCAGGATGTAAAACCTGAGTTAATTAAATGTTTATTACTTCATTGTTTGTTTTATTTTAAATTTTATATTTGTGGTTCATAATTCGGCTTTTGGTTATGGTTTCAGATATTGAAATGGTGGAGATCTTCGTTGGCTCGCTGGCCAGGGACACATCAGCTGTAAGTGATGTCTATTGATGTTAAACCCTTTGGGACCAGACGCAATGGCCGAATTAGTTGAGCATCCGTCTCCTGTTTTGGGAGATCAGGAGATCCTAACCTATGGGTTTGTGGGTCTGAACCCTGGTCAAGTCAAACCAATTACTTAAAAATTGATATTTGTCACATCCCAGCCAGGTGCTCGTCATTATTAGGATATGGCAATGATTGGTTGGCTTAGTGTCAGGATAATGTGACTGAGTGGGATATCAGGTCATGGTGCTGGTGCCCTCGTCTCCCAGTGGGGCAGCACTATAAGTGCACACTGGCACAAGTCAGTACCTGTCCTGATATGACCTTGGATGTTGCCAGGACGTAAAACAACACAAACTTAACCCTTTCGGGCCGGGAGCGCCCAGGTGTGCCCACAAGTTCCATGCGCTCATAGCCATGGTACTGTTTTGAAGTAAATATTTTAAGTGTTAAAACAAAAACAAAAAAAAACCCAGAGTAAAGGTGAATGAGAACCCACCATAAATCCGAGCAGAAACTGCCTCAGTATGAATCAACTATATAAACAAGCTATGGGTACGCCTGCAGTTGAATTGCTTTTCTAGATATGTTTTCATATCAGAAATACTTTGCGGATTTCCGAGATTTTGGAAAAGCTGTGGTTTGTGTTGTTTTAAAGATATCTTGGACATGAATATCCAACAAACGAACAATCTAATTACCGTATTCTCGCGGGTTAAAGCCCCGGGCGTTTAAATGGGCAAATCAGTGAAGTGGGTGTGGAGGTGGACATTTACTCACCCATAGGCGTTTAAGGGGTGGGCCTTTACGAAATTTTGGCCAATTTGGGGGTGGGCATTAACCCACACATTGGCGTTAATCCGCGAGAATACGGGTATATGTAGTTTCTATGTGTACTACCTGATATCACCATAAAATTCTAGTCACTTAGATTAACAGAAGCATTTAACTTTGCCCTGGGCTCTGTGATAGCCGGTGACAGTCTCCCCATATACGGAGTGTCGGCTAATTTCTGCGAAAACGCAGAAATTCTCTCAGAGGCTTAACATTATCGGGGAATCGCAGAAAAAAGCAGCAAGTCAGGTTTCCTACAGTATTCTCCTAGCATTATCCTAGCCCCATTCCTCTGATCATTCAGTGTAGACTGTCCTTGGAGAGCGTTCCACTGTTTTCGAGACCATATTATAGCCCACCTAACTGTCTGTCGGCATCCGCTTTTTTTCTTGTCTGAGATCACTTTTATTTCTGTATATGGGAACCCCAAACTCTAGAGGTTGGCTTATTGTAGGTTTACAGTAATGAGGTCAAGATTGATTAATGAGAGAACACCTTTTTTTTTGGTGAAGGAATTTTATTCATATATATTTTTTGTGCTGTAGCACTACGGTCTTCCGACCGTAAGTGTTAAAGATATCTAGGTATTTACACAATTTCTTCTTTTTTTACGTGGTTTATATAGTAAATTGAAGTGCAAAGTAGATTCTGAAATTAAAGTGTACACAATGCAATAAGTAATGAGTATCAGGTACATTAAATCATTTTACATTTACATAAAATGTTTTTGTTGTTGGTTTAGGATTACCAATTCAGTAGATACTACTACCCCCACTTAGTCATAGTTCAGTATGATTGGATACCCTTTTATTCATTGAGTTGTTTTTGGACGGGATGGCCGAATGAGTTAGAGCGTCCGTCTCCCGTGCTGGTAGATCGTGGGGTCGTAGGTTCGAGTCCCGGTCGAGTCAAACCAATGACTTTAAAATTGATACTTGTCGCTTCCTAGCCAGGCGCTCGGCATTATTAGGATAGGGCAAGGACTGGTGTGCTCAGTGTCAGGATAATGTGACTGAGTGGGATACCAGGTCATGGTGCCGGCGGCCTGGTTTCCCAGTGGGACAGCACTATAAAGTTGCCATGAGTGCACACTGTCACAAGTCGGTACCCGTCCTGATATGACCTTAGATGTTGCTAGGACGTAAAACAACAAAAAACAATGTATGCAGTAGGATTTGGGTGTTAGTTGGGGTATTTTTGTGTTAGTAAGTCAAGATGTCTTGACTATTGGTTTATTGTATAGTGAATAAATAAATTGTCTATCATTAAAACCTACCATCTCATCTCAGCCATTACACCCCGCCTCAACTCCACTGTAGTGTGCCAGATCAAGTCTCTTTGAGCCTTAATGACTCATATGCGCAGTATGCCATATACCTTTATGTATTTCATATATATTTATATTGCTATAACATATGTAATCCCTACCTGATTATCTTTATGAACAATTATATCCCATGAAATATCTATATACATGCTATGACATTTCAGAGATAGAAAGAAATAAGCAAAGTTTTTCACTTGTCCATTGGACAAGTCTGGTGTGATCTTTGCTTGTCCGCCTGAAGTTTCACTTTTCCGCATTTGATTACCATGAAAGAGTTGCCAAGCTCTTTAATTGGTTAATGGTAAATTAATTGTAGTGTCTAATAAGTGTTGTTAGATAAATGTTCCGTGTTGTATACATGCACCTGGTTAACTTTAAATATCATGATTTTCAGCTCAAAATTTGGATCAGAAAAGTTCAAGCCATATTCTGCTTGTCCGTGCCTACTCTCACTTGGCTCGGACAAGCGGACATGCCTTATTTCGAACGCTGCATTTTCAGTTATCTTGATGTCATCTATTAGACTTTAATTGTTTAATTGTAAAAATTGTTTAGTCTTAAATGTATCCTACCATAATGGGGGCCTTTCAGTTTGCACCAATCTCTTGTCAGATGGCGCACCATGCAGGTCTCGTGTGTTGTGGAGGTGTAGTGGTGTGGTGAAGGTGTGTGGGGATTTAGTGGTGTGTGGTGGGGGTGTGTGGTGAGTGGGTATGGTGTGGTTGGGGTGGAGGTGTGTATGGTGGGTGTGTGGTAGGGGCATATGTTTGTGTGGTGGGTCTGGTGTGGAGGTGTTGGGGTGTGGTGAGGATTTTGGTGTGTGTGGTGGGGGTGAATGGGGATTTAGGGGTGTGTGGTGGGGGTGTAGGGGTGAGTGGGTGTGGTGGGGTGTAAGAATGTGGTGGTGGTTGACGGTGGGTGTGGTGTGGGTGTAGGTGGTTTGTGATGGAGGTGTAGGGGTGTCTTGTAGAGCGACGCCTCACAATCTTTAGCATCCCTAAACCCCCCACCACACACCTAAACCCCCACCACACACCTAAACCCCCACCACACACATACACCCCCACCACACACCTACACCACCACACACACACCTACACCGTCACCACACATCCCTACACCCTTCTACCAAGCCATGATGGCCAACTTGGACCGGGAACGGGTGTTGCCACCAAGTGTATAGCGAGAGAAATGGCTCATGAAAGGTCCCCATTCATGGTGAAGTGAAATTCAATTGGATTCAACATTCTTTTTGTTTCATGAAGGAGGAAGTGTTGCAGCGAATTGAGCCAAATTTAGTTTATCAATATCGAGATGTTCAAAAAGAGGACAAACAGTAAGTGAATTATGATGTCAATAAAGGTGTTTTTTTTTTTTTGGTGATGAATTTATTTACCCTGCTCATAACGGATAAGTGTGTTAGCACTTGTTTTCACCGCTGGGCAGCACTAGTCCAATTTTATTCAAATCTTGAGAAAAGCTGGTGGTGGTGGTGGCAGTCTGTGACCGGAAGTGACTTCACACATCTCGCACCACGCGATAGGGTTTGGCTGTTTTTTTTCTTGTTTAGGACTTTTCATGCCTTGTAACTCTTTGTAGATTGCAAACAGTCCAAAATCCAGCATTTACTTTACAGTTTGGTTCCCGGTCTAGTCAAACCAATGACTTAAAAATTGACACTTGTCACTTCCTAGCCAGGGGCTTGGCATTATTAGGATAGGGCAAGAACTGGTTGGCTCACTGTCAGGATAATGTGACTGAGTGGGAAATCTGGTCAAGGTACTGGCAGCTTGATTTCCCAGTGGTGCAGCACTATAAAGTCGCCATGAGTGCCCACTGTCAAAAGTCGGTACTCGTCCTGATATGACCTTAGACGTTGCTAGGACATAAAACTCTAACAACCAACCAACCCTTTTCCAAATAAAATAAGTCACGTATAAAGAATCTTGTAGAAATAATATTTCAGTTCTTGATGTGTGTGAATAGAAAGCTGTGTATGTAATTGCTGATTTTGGGGCTTTTCGCATGAGTCCATTTTTGTCCTTTACCTTGCTGCATGTTACGTCACTTCAACTTACACTCATTCTGTTGCACACATTCTAGTGAAGGTGGAGACAGGTAGGAGCAGCATGCACAGACGTTTACATCATTACGCCAGACATGTTTTTACAATATTTACTCAAATAATGAATTTTGAAGTTTAACGTTGAATTAGATATGATATTTAAATGTAAATAAACAACAATGACAATCACCATAACATGTTTGGCACGAGTATTGACTGTTCCAATAGACTGACACAACTTGTTCTAGTTATTAAGAGTCTCAGATTGAATACCACTTCAATAGGTCTGATTAAAACTGCATAGTCCGATGAAACATCACATTTTCAAAACTAAAGCAATTATCTAGATTTTATTCTATAATCAGGGATGATATTTTTCCGTTTTTAAGCGGATTTCTAGCTTCTTTTTTTTCACAGCCTGGGGGCATTTTTGATATAGGTGTAAACGGAAATTTGCCGTTGGGATAATCTCGGCTTGATTTCTGCTTTTTTTTTTTTTTTTGTGCCTGAAACCACTATCATCCCTGATAATGATGCATTTATTAAGCATTTGCTGCCACATATAATGGAATACTGCGGCAATTTAATAGAACCTGTTACTGCTAAAGCCATGGTATCAGAGTTTTGGCGGGCTTGCCAAAACTAATTTTACATTTTTGTACTTTAAATATCTCAAAACTTGGCCATTAAAAATAACCGGTATTTAAACTAAAGTAAGGTAGATTATAATAATCAATTTAATATATTTATCTTTTAAAAAAAGACAGAAACTCCAAACCATCGGACTATGCAGCTTTAAGCTCCTCGGCTGAATACCACAAAATGTCACATCCGGTTTCCTGTCCCGATTTAGCTCCTCCGACTGAATACTATATATATTATATACATATATATTTACTTATGTATATAAATTAATAAAAATAAATAGTTGCTGACCAATTCTCACTGAATATTTTGAAGTTTGAAGTGAGAGCCGGGAGACTGTTGGAGTCGGTTCCCAGGCGGCGGGAAGCAGAGAGTGCCT
The DNA here is from genome assembly GCA_030323885.1 of Branchipolynoe longqiensis. Taxonomy (NCBI): domain Eukaryota; kingdom Metazoa; phylum Annelida; class Polychaeta; order Phyllodocida; family Polynoidae; genus Branchipolynoe; species Branchipolynoe longqiensis. Next base: position 8,012,584 of record CM059188.1, read on the forward strand.
GGTTACAGAGGGGCTTGAGGAGAATAAGGGGTGTTGGGAAGTGAGAGGTGTCTGTACTTGATTCCACTGACAGTGACACTCAGCGTGGTGTTGTGGATGTTCTTTAATGCGCTAACAACTCATCTGTTACATTTTAACATTAAGAAAACTACACAGCATTCTTTACTAATATAGCAATAAGTATTTAAGTAATTATATTTATGTATGTCGCCTCATATTTATGTATGTCGCCTGCTTATGTTATGTTCTCACTTAGGCCTCAGTCACACTACAACTTGCGACCAAAACCCGGCGAACTTGCAACCAAAGCCAAATAAAGCACGGAACAATGGTTGGCAATCTGTCGATGACAGGTCGATGACAGGTCGCAAGCGCTGAAAATAGTCAGCGAACTTGTGACAGTTTTGGTTGCAAGATTTTCGGTGCAGCATCTCTAACCATGCGACCAAAATGGTTGCCCGTAGGTCGTCGACCGGTTGCCGACTACTTTGCAATTGCCCCATTTTGATGGTTGCAAAATGGTCGCATGCAATCACAAGCGTAGTTTGACTGCGGTATTAGCATGACATTGGCAGGGCCAGTTGAATTGGACCTGTCCAAACATAAGAGGTGGCACAGAGGAACCAACTGAAAAACAATATGAATGTATTTGATTGATTCCAGAACTATGCTAGAAATCAACTTGGTTGTGTCACAATTTGAAATGTCTGAACGGTTATCACTCTGCAGACTGTGTAGTCTGAGTTCTTAGGGCAGCTCTGCATTATATTTGGTATCAGTTTGACAAGATTTTCACGGATTTTCGAGAAATTGTGTGTGTAAATCTGCCAGGGGCGTAGCTAGGCATACACGTGTATGCCAAAACGTCCACATCGTTTTGTCAACAAAAAAAACAACAACAAAAATAGACAGAGACAGACAGAGAGAGACAGAGAGAGACCATTCTACTGCCTTGTTCTGGCTGTATTATCGCGCACATCGCAGTCGGGTTTCCCTTCTTTTTTTTGCTCCACGATCACTTTTATTACAGAATTGTTATGATATTGAATAATATAAGGCAGTAATTACAAAGTTAGAAATACTATTATTGGAGCATCATTTATTGATAATCTCACCGTAGATTTCCGGTTCTTTTGTCAGAGAGCGCTTTCATCCCTGATTAATAGCTACATACTTTTTTTGACACTATATAATATATCAGAATGACCACTGTATTGCCACGGAACATCTGCTTAGCTTTTACAATGACCACTGTATTGTATGGAACTTCAGAATGTCTGCTTTGCTTTCACAATGACCACTATTATATGAAACTTCAGAACGTCTGCTTTGCTTTCACAATGACCACTACTATATGAAACTTCAGAACGTCTGCTTTGCTTTCACAATGACCACTATTATATGAAACTTCAGAACGTCTGCTTTGCTTTCACAATGACCACTACTATATGAAACTTCAGAATATCTGCTATGCTTTCACAATGACCACTATTATATGAAACTTCAGAACGTCTGCTTTTTTCACAATGACCACTATTATATGAAACTTCAGAATGTCTGCTTTTTTCACAATGACCACTATTATATGAAACTTCAGAACGTCTGCTTTGCTTTCACAATGATCACTATTATATGAAACTTCAGAAGTCGTTTTCAATGACCACTTTGACTCAGTCTGCTTTGCTTTCACAATGACCACTATTATATGAAACTTCAGAATGTCTGCTTTTTTCACAATGACCACTATTATATGAAACTTCAGAATATCTGCTTTGCTTTCACAATGACCACTATTATATGAAACTTCAAAATGTCTGCTTTTTTCACAATGACCACTATTATATGAAACTTCAGAATGTCTGCTTTGCCTTTACAATGACCACTATATTGCATGGAACTTCAGAACGTCTGCTGTGGTTTGCTTTCGCAATGAACACTATTATATGAAACTTCAGAACATCTGCTTTGCTTTCACAATGACCACTGTATTAAATGAAACTTCAGAATATCTGCTTTGCTTTCATAATGATCACTGTATTGTATGGAACTTTAAAACATCTGCTTTTCTTTCACAATGACCAGTGTATTGGAACTCCAGAACATCTGCTTTGTTTTCTCAATGACCACTGTATTGTATGCAACTTTAGAACACCTGAATCATGAAAAAGTGTTACTTTTTAAGCACTCCTATTTGGGTCTATGTTTAAATTTAAAATACCCAGAAAGTACTGTGAATGAACTAAAGCCTTTCTCTTTATTTTGATACCAAAATTACTTGGAGTGTATATTAATATCACACTTTGCTTTTACATTGAACACTGTTTTGTATGAAGCTTGGAAGAATGCTCATTTTGGGAATGAGTGGATTTGAGAATGCTGTCACTAACATTTCACACCGTGACAGGATGTAATTCTTTCTAGGTTCTAATTTAGCTCCTAACTACCAGGAACTGCTGCCCTGCACTTGTGCAAGTAGCTCCCAGGTGTTCCCTTGATATACATTTGTTTAAATGAACTTCATCTTAATGACCGGTTCATTTAAGAATATACAGTTTAGACGTGTGTGCATTAATTGCATTTATGGGAACGGTACGTAGCTCAGGTGGTAGAGTGTCCACCTGTGAAGGTGTTGATCATCCGATCAATCCGGCTCAGAGGGCCCATTTGCAGTTTGGGCTATTTTCCGTTCCAACCAGTGGTCCACAACTGGTTCATCAAAGGATGTGGTACGTTCTGTTCTGTCTGTGGGAAAGTGCATATAAAAGACCCCGGAAAGTGTAGCCTATGTGGTGGCAGTGGGTTTCCTCCTAAGAAATATGTCAGATTGACCATATGTTTGACGTCCAATAGCCGATGATAAAAATCAAAGTGCTCTAGAAGTGTTTTAAATAAAACAAGCTTTACTTTTAATTGTATTTATTTGTCCACAGCTTTATGTTTCTGATTGTGAAGCGGGAGTCGGTGGACAAAGTGATTGCCTCTCTCCACCACAAATTTATCGGTGGCAAGAAAATCATTGCTCAACTTGCGTTTGCGTATGAGGACAATACAGTGAACAACAAAGACCATTCATTGGACATGAAGGCAGCCATCGACACAAAGGTTGTGAAAGGCCACTTAGGCATGTTTAATCAATTTGACTATGAACAGGCATCATCGATTGAAGATGTCGAGACTTGCTCATTTGACACAAATGGTGAACATGACTGGCCTGAACCTCCATTGCCCGATCTGGAACCAGCTTTGCCAGAGCTTGAGCCAGTGATGCCTGAGCTGGAACCGGCAATGCCTGATCTCGAGCTGGTGTATGATTACGACCCAACCGGAACGGGCCTGCTTGGTGCTTCGCCTCAACAGATGGCCTATGGACAATCACCAAACTGTGTTCAGCCAATGCATCAGATGGCAAACAGGAAAAGAAATGTACATTCAAACACCGGCTCTCAGTGTATGCATCAGGATCAACTCCAAGTAAATCAGTCCAGTACCAACCACAGACACAGCCATCAACGGTCTGCTAAGAAGAACAGTGCAAAATCTGCAATTCCGCAAGCGGCTCACAGTAATAGGAAAATCCGCAAGGTGGCAGCCAATGGTTTGAGTAATGGACAGGATAAATACCTCCCAATGTGTGATGAGCAAGCGCTGCTGGCCGGGTTTTTAGACGGAAGTGCGATTGTGCATCTTGCAAACTTCCATCGCAACACGACTTGGGTGAGTATGAGCTTTGGCGGCTGCATTCTGAAACATTTGAAACATTGACTAGCCAGGGTGAAGAAGAGAATCTATGAGGACTTTTGTGCTGCTTTATCATACAAAAACACTTGTATGTTGTATGTTTTTCACCATTGTGTTTTACAATCTCCATAACAACCTGTAGAATTTCAAATTTTATGCGAAACACATTTTGGGTTCTGTGGCCAGGGCTCATCGGAACCCATCGGTAACAAAAAAACTTTACGTGTGAAACATATGATGGGAACCGAGTCTTGATAGAATGATTTGCGTGTGTGTGTCTATTAAGTATTTCTTTAATATGATAATATACCTTGTGCATATAAGTTTAAGTTTAATGAAGTGAGGAGTGGCCTAGTAACCTTGGCCTGGCCTCCAGGCCTGTTGGCTAGATATCATCCGCCATTGTTGAGTTTAAGCTGGTTAAAGGGAAGCGGGACGTAGTGTCCGCCTGTGAAGGTGTGGGTCATCCTATCGATCCTGCTCAGTGGACACATTTGCAGTTTGGGCTATTTTTCATCCCAACCACTGGTCCGCAACTGGTTCATCAAAGGCTGTGGTGTGTGCTCTACTGTGTGTGTGAAAGTGCACATAAAAGACCCCTTGCTGCTATTCGGAAAGAGTAACTCCGAAGAGCAGCATATGTAGCGGCAGCAGGTTTCTTCCCAAGAAATATGTCAGAATGACCATATGTTTGACGTCCAATAGCCGATGATAAAAATCCATGTGCCCTTCAGGCATCGTTAAATAAAACAAACCTTCCTTTTTTAAACTTGTTAAAACTAACATATATAACTAGAGGTAATTTAGATCTTCCTGCTTTATATTTTAACTCAATGCCTGCCAGTTATTCTGACATCTATAACTGTCCAAAGGCAGACAGATAGCAGATTACTTGGGGGAATCTCAGGTTTCCCTTTTGGAAAGTCTGGAGTACGAATCCCAGCCGAGTCAAACCAATGACTTACAAAGTTGATACTTGTCACTATGTAGCCTGTCGCTTGGCATTAATAGGATAGAACAAGGACTGGTTAGCTCAGTGTCGTCATAATGTTACTGTGTGGGATATCAGGTCATGGTTCCGGCGACCTGGTCTCCCAGTGGGACAGCACTATAAAATTGTCATGTGTGTGCACTGTCACAAGTTGATACCCGTCCTGATATTACCTCAGTTGTTTCTAGGACGTAACACAACAAACAACATGTTACATTATTTGCATCTATTGTTTTCTTAGACCGAATTGATGGAAGTCTTCACAGATTTGAAGCCGTTAAGAATTGAAGTGGACTCATCATCATTGGACTGTGAAAGGTATGAAAATCTTCAATTCCTATTACACATTCATATTTTTATTAAGAGTTCAGTAGTTTCTTGGGGGTTTTTGTAGACATCAAATTAACAATCATGACATTCATCATGTATCTACAAAGTCCACAAGAAAAGAAAAAGTGAAATTTCAGTCAAACCTCTCTGAGTCTAACCGACCACCTCCACAGATCGACCACTCCCCTATATCGATCACTTTATTTGGGTCCCAAATGATCGCCCATACAATACCATTGTAATGATATAAAAAAACTCCCTAAACTGACCAGCTCCCTAAATGGACAATTTAAAGTCCGTCCCATAGTCGGTCGATTTAGAGAGGTTTTACTGTATATGTTGATTATCATCTAATCTTTCCTATCATTCCTCCAACATATGTTTGGTTATAGAAAGAGAGCCTATGTAAAGAACTGCTGGTGAGCATTTATTTGAGTATATACCTGACCATCGCAATTTAATTCCAGCGCCTCAAAGCAAGTGACATAAACTGTCATAGCTTATTTTGCAAATAAATTTCATTCATGGGTCCTTCTAATTAATTATCACCATCGTAATGTGGAAACCAAATATGTGATGCCACATTACGATGGTGATAATTAATTCTTTCTTTTATTGGTAATGAAATAGTTATTGTTGCCTCTGTATGTTAAGTATGTTAGCAATACTACATATATTTAATATATCCGACAAAACATATCAAAAGTATGCTTCTATGATTTTGTGCAAAAGTGAAAATGTGAAATCTACACGTCCACACCATGCATTTAGCCAAACTAAAAAAAAAATACCTTAAAATTAGATTTTTCCCGTAAGACAAACTTTGTTTGTTTAATTGTAATCAATGACATCTTGTTTGACTTTATTGTCTATATTAAAATGATGTTCTGGATGTGTGTTGGATTTCCTTGTTTTACAAGTGACATTAACACATTTCTCAATTTGTATAAGATCAAAATCAAGGAGTGAAATACCTTTTTTTTTTCAACTCTTACATATGCACAACATATAAAACTTCATCTGAACGTGGATGCTGCTATTATTTGGAAGGTTTTCCGCGAATCTTATACTGCAATCCCGCAGCACTATTCAACGGATGACAATACATTGTTCAAACGCTATAGCAACGCCAACGTAAGCCAATGCCATCCTCCACCATGCAGCACTGTCAGTGTCAGTATATAGGGTATTCACGTGATGTCATCAACCGGATGCGCGGCCATTGTGGCGATATCAAACAGTAAACAACCCATAGAGTTTGCCTGTACGCGCAGTGCAAAACGTGTATTTCATTCAAAATTAATAGAAATCCAGAACCCTAACCGTGTAAACTTAATATAATCTATTCATTGAATGTGTTTTCTATATATATGTGTACCAAGCGATTTCTTTCTAGGTGATGTGGTTTTAGAGATATTTCACTTTTTTTGTATGAAGATTGCTTACGATCATTGGCAATGCATCGAGTTTGCCGGTACGCGCAGTGAAAAACGTCAGTTTTATTAAAAAATAATAGACATCCAGAATCCTAACCGTATCAATTTAATATAATCTTTTTGGTAAACATGTTTTCTATGTGTAATCCAATCAGTTTGTTTCTAGGTGTTGTAGTTTTAGAGATATTTAACTTTTTCTGTCTGAAGATTGCTCACTGCCATTGACAATGCATTGACTCGATTGAGTATGCCGGTACGCGCAGTGGAAAACGCCAGTTTTATTCAAATTTAATAGAAATCCATAACCCTAACCGTATCAATTTAATATAATCTTCTTGGTAAACATGTTTTCTATGTGTATTCCAATCAGTTTGTTTCTAGGTGTTGTAGTTTTAGAGATATTTAACTTTTTATGTAGGAAGATTGCTCACAGCCATAGAGTTTGCAGTGTGACAGCCTTTATTATTGTGGTTACTATCGCCACAATGGCCGCACTTCCGCTTAGCGTGACGTCGGTGCATACCCTATATAGACATAAGCATATTCAGCGCTTTACGGAGCGACCCAACCAGCCACGGTACGACCCAACCAGCCACGCTTGAACTCGTTTCAGCCCGTTTAAACTTGTTTCCGGTACAAAGGCTAGGGGACCAGGTTGGAAACTGAGTGATAATAGATGAAAACTCCTGTGCCTCTGCCTGAGCAAATGAATGCCAGGGGACCAGGCTAGACCTCCGCAGAGCTAGCAGTGTAGTCAAATATTATTTGACTAGTTTATTGTTCAGACATTATCACATATTTATGTATCTTTTGCACAGATTAAATTGTTTGAAGTATATTTGAAATTGATCTACATTGATTTCTGTTTAAATCACACAATATCACTACTTACTGAATGGGAAACTCATCCTGCAAGGGTATGCTCGATATGACCCAGTGGTCAGCCGTTTTTGCTCCTTTCTTCGCTGTGGACCCTTCTCAGTATAGACCTATATCATACTGCACCCTGCAGCACTGTCAGCGTAAGCATGGGTGATAATACAGCCACAACAAAAACAGCGGGATGCTCTTCAAGAATAGGTGGGTTTTTTTTTGTAAATTAATTTTTTTTTTTTTAACTTCATATCATTTGTCAGTGCCGTAGCATGCTATCAAATGGTTCTGAGTGTTGAAGTTTGTTGTGAGAATTCCGTTCAAAACCATCTGTAATGTATTTCAGCAAAATGTGGTAAGTGGACATTTCGATTGGTTTGTTTAGTTGTTGCCAACAGCTTAAAATTTATGAGACTGAAGTTTACTGGTTGTTTTTGTATAAAAGAGACTACCTACCACCAGGGCCAGTTGGGTAAATGTTGTAAGGCCGCATACTGCCATGAAGTTTGGTATATATGGGTCAGGATCACGAAAAGAGGCCAATTGGTGGAAGTTGTCGGCGTCGAGCATGGATGTCGGCGTCGATCGGTATAATTATAATTTAACATTGACAGAGATGTTGGAAAGTCCTTAAATTTATACTGAATGTAAAGGTCGAGAAAATACAACAACCTTATTTGTTTCTAGGATAATTTAATATAAAACAAAGAAATGCACGAGACTCTCAGAATTGCGACGCCAACATCTGTTAAAGTTGTCGGCGTCGATCATTGGATGTCGGCGTCGATCGGTATAATTATAGTTTAGCATTGACAGAGATGTTGGAAAGTCCTTAAATTTATACTGAATGTAAAGGTCGAGAAAATACAACAACCTTATTTGTTTCTAGGATAATTTAATATGAAACAAAGAAATGCACTACACTTTTAAGAATAGCGATGCCGACATCTTCACTTGACCACCGATTGGCCTGTTTTCGTGAGGCTGACTCATATACATATGTCGCTAATCAATTTCCAAATTGATTAGCAATTGTTGCTAAATCAAAAATACCGAAAGAGGCCCTGCAAGCGATCCCAGCCACTATGGTAGACCTATTCAACATCTCCTTTGAACAAGGGTGCTTTGTCTCACCCTGGAAAATGGCAACCATCACCCCCATCCACAAAAATGGAGACAAGCAAAACATGGGAAACTACAGGCCAATATCAATTCTACAAACCCCAGGCACTCATTGAAAAAGTGTTCCATAGGCACATAAATGAACACCTGAAAAAAAAAAAATGCTAAACGAAAGACAAGGGGGCTTCAGGAAACTGCACTCCACATCAAAAACAATAGCAAACCTAACAAATGACATACTGGCATCAATGAACCAAAAACAATTAGTTGGAGCAACCTTCATTGACTTTAGTAAAGCTTTCGACACAGTAGACCATACTATATTACTAGAAAAACTCAAAACAATGGGCATCAAGTCCAACACTATGAATTGGATCAAATGCTACCTAAGCAACAGACAACAAAAAAACAAAAATAAACAATACACTATCAGACAACCAACCTGTCACATGTGGTGTACCCCATGGGTCAGTGCTAGGACCACTGCTCTTTATAATCTACATAAACAACCTTGAGAAATGGCTGCAAACTGAATGCCTCCAACTATATGCAGATGACACAGTCATATATGCAAAGGCCACCACTGAAGAGCAGGTAATAACTAAGCTAAATAAACTCCTACTAAAACTGGACGAATGGTGTGAGTCCAATAAAATAACCATCAATGCAAGCAAATCAAAAACAGTACTCTTCTCGCATAAACAAACGCCAGAAAGAAACCTACACTGTAAGCTAGGAAACCAATTATTAGAAAATGTAGACCACTATAAATACCTAGGCCTTGAATTGGACAGCCAACTTAACTACAACCTATGTATTAAAAAATCATCCAAAAAATAAACCACAAACTATGTCTATTTGCAAAGTTAAGAGACTACATGACACAAGAAATGTCAATAAAAATCTTCAAAGGCATGGTGCTCCCCTATTTTGACTGGGGGTGTAATCTACATGGCCACGAAAAAATAACTACTAAAAAAACTGCAAATACTGCAAAACAGAGCCCTAAAAATCTGCCTAAAGCCCTGTTCACACACAGGAGTTAAGTCGCCTCAACTAGTTCGCCTTGTCTAGTTCAGCTCACATTGGCCGTGTGGATGCGACACTGAAGCGGATTAGGGCTGAGTCGATTCATCTAGTTCGCCTCATGTAGACCACCTAGCGAGGTAGTATAGATGAAGTGAACTAGCTTAAGTCGGCCCACCTTGCTTGTGTGGACGGTAGCGGTTTACTTTGAGGCGGCTTAAGCACGTCACACGCATGCGCAGTCGAGACCTGAGTTTGTTGACTTTCCGGTCGATCAAAAGTGCATATTATATAATTTGGTCTATGAAACCGCTATCTGTGCACAGATATTTTTTAGATCATTTATTATTAGGTTTTCACTGCCCAGCAGAATTTTTGACCGTTCCAAAACAATACGACTCAGTCTATACATATCTAGGTCGAACCCACACTCTCTCGTGGCGACGTCGACTAACCGAAAGTGGCTCTGGTTAGTATGGACTTGCTCATGCGCAGATATCGATTTCCGGCTTAAACCGCCCCAAGTACTGCATGTGTGGACACGACACACTGACCAGTTTGTCTCGCTGCTGAAAGCCTGGCCTTTAAACTTGCATGGTCAGATGGTTATAATATTATGCTATTTAAAAAAAAAAGAAGCATATTAGGTTGATTATTAAAATCTACCTTATTTTAGTTTGAAGTTCCTTTGATTATAAATGGCTAACTTTGGAGATATGTGAAGCGAAAAGATGCAAAATCACTTTTGTACACACACCAAATTGCTGGACACCGTAAGTTTCAGCCATAACAGGCTCTGTTAAATTGACTTAATATTCCCTTTTATGCAGCACCAAATGTTTAATAATTCCACCATATATAAGTTGGACATGTTGGTTCAAATGTAGGTTAAGTGCTTTGGTTTGAAAATGTGATGCTTTCATTGGACTTTTCAGCTTTCAAGCAATACTGTTGGCATAAATTTGGTTTGAGTACAAGAAGTACATTTCATCATTTCTCCTTACCTAACAAACCCACAGATACACATCATTACAGCATTGACACCATTGAGACAGATAGAAATGTGACATTTATTCATTTGATTTTTACAGCACATATGCAGCGATGATCATGAAGAGTGTGATGGATGCGGATGCTGCTCTATCCTACAACAACATGACACTCAATGGCCGCACATTGTTTGTGTACCGGTCAGAGAGTGCGAAGAGCATGGAGGAGGGGGATGTGGAGATGGAGGGAGATGCGGATGTCCTAGCCGATATCCCTACCAGCCTGAAAGTGAACATCAAGAACACACGTGGTAAGCCAGCGCATTTTGGGGGGAGTAAATAAATTCTATTGAATAGATTTTATTGAATAGATTTTATTGAATCAATTTGATTTATATGAATGTCATATTTCAGCGACATAGCATTTGGTCTTCTGGCCGTGAGGGGTAGTTCATTACGCAAAATTTATATTTGAGGTTAAAGGGTAATTAAATTATATTTGGTGTGTAATGCGAATAATTTTGTCTATAATGCGAAGAATTGCATTTGATTTGCTCGGGGAGATGTCCACAGCTGCCCTTCCTTCAACATCCCGCCGGACTATCTCCTCCTGGGCCTACGCCCGCCAATCAGAGCGCTCGGCTGAGGCGCCACCTACCTCCTCTGAGACAACTCCACATTTGGCTGCAACAATTTCCACCCTATAAGCTGTAGCTGTGACCCGGTGTGCTGGTTCTCAGCCTCAGTCCTTACTGAGGGGCCAGCAGAACTCGGAAAACACTAATTATTTTGCATGCTTTCACTCCAAATATCTTCATGGTTAGCCAATTATTGTTGTATATGATATAACAAATTATATAAATATTATTTATCGAATTCACCAGTAAGTGCCCGTGTTAGGTGGCTCAGCATGTTGGAGCGGCCTGGGCACTTTTGGTTTTCTGCCAGGTAGGAAAATCCCCTCATGAGCGGCTCACGTGTGAGCACGTTCCCGACTATCAGTTATAATGCTCACACTATTATACTTTTAATTTTTTAAAGAAAAGAAAAAAGCAAAGCGGGAACAAAAATGAATCCCAACTTTAATAATACAAAACAGGCAAGCTAAATAAATCGTCCTTTTTGAATGTAGAAATGATAAATATCTTTTGACGGACTTGACTGCTAATTTGTAAAGCTTTGTTTATTCATTATCTGTGTTTACATTGTTATTCAGATGATTTCACCGATCGCACAGTATTTGCTGGTTTGTATAACTTCGTAATCTAGAATCTTTTCGTAGTGTTGGCTTAATTATTGTTATCTCCCACGCGGTGAAAGGGGGTCGAAGACAAGGTGGGCAAAGGAAGAGGTGGGAAGACGACATCAGGGAATGGACAGGCCTGGAGTTCGGCCGGCAAGTCCCGGAGGGCAGTGGAGAACAGGGAGAAATGTGGGTTAGTCGATATCAGCAGTTGCCACTAGTCAGCCAGATTACATGGGGTGAATTTCTACGAACACGCAGACTGACTGTCAGAGAATTGCGGAAAAATTACCAGAAGTCAGACGTGATCTAGTACTCTCACAGCATAGTCTTAGCAGTGTAATAAGGTGCACTGTCTTTCACAAGTGAAACGTCACATGCACAGGTAGGCGTAGACTGTCAGAGAATTGCGGAAAATTACCAGAAGTCAGATGTGATCTAGTACTCTCCAAGCATAATCTTAGCAGTGTAATAAGGTGCACTGAATTTCACAAGTGAAATATCACATGCACAGGTAGGCGTAGACTGTCAGAGAATTGCGGAAAATTACCAGAAGTCAGATGTGATCTAGTACTCTCCAAGCATAATCTTAGCAGTGTAATAAGGTGCACTGAATTTCACAAGTGAAATATCACATGCACAGGTAGGCGTAGACTGTCAAAGAATTGCAGAAAATTACCAGAAGTCAGACGTCATCTAGTACTCTCCAAGCATAGCCTAAGCAGTGTAGTGAGGTGCACTGACTTCCACAACTGAAATGTCACATGCACAGGTAGGCATAGACTGTCAGAGAATTGCAGAAAATTACCAGAAGTCAGACGTCATCTAGTACTCTCCAAGCATAGTCTTAGCAGTGTAATAAGGTGCACTGACTTTCACAAGTGAAATATCATATGCACAGGTAGGCATGGGTGGGTTGATTGTATCAAGGAGCTAAGATAGGAATGGTTAGGGAGCTAGGCCAGAATGGTAGAAGTGGGTTCGAGTCCTATTCTAGGTACGATGTTTCGCATCATCCCATGCGGAATGTCGGGCGCATGACTTACAAAATTGGTACTTGTCACTACCTAGCCTGGTGCTTGGCATTAATAGGATAGGGCAAGGACTGGTTAGCTCAGCATCAGGATAATGTGACTGAGTGGGAAATCAGGTTGTGGTGCTGGCAGCCTGGTCTCCCATTGGGGCAGCACTATAAAGTCACCATGAGTACACATTCTGCGTTCATTATTGAGACTGGTTTATCGTCCACCTCACTGTCGATTTCCGCTCTTTTTTCTCGTAGACAATACAGGCACCGAACCTCTTATCCGGCTTCCAGAAATCTGGAATTACCAGAAAACTGGCTATTTTTTTAAAAACTTGCTAAATACAATTTGGTCCTTTACTTTTCATTGTTTATTTTATATTTTATGTATATATTTAGGCTGCCTCCAGAAAACTGGAAAATCCAGAAATCCAGAAGTTTGCCAGATATTTGGTCCAGTAACTACCCGCATTGTATCCGAATAAGGATGATGTTGTTTCCTATTGATATTAACGGTGCACCTCGATATAAATCAGTCTAACTTACGAGACCTACTTAATAGGTTGTGTATAATTAACTCACCGGATGCGATAGCCAAATATGTAGACCGGTTTATCATCCACCATGCTGAAGGTCGGGAGTTCAATTCCACGTCGAGTCAAGCCAATGGCTTACAAAATTGATACTTGCCACTTCCTAGCCCGGTGCTCGGCATTATTAGGATAGGGCAAGGACTGGTTAGCTCAGTGTCAGGATAATGTGACTGAGTGGGATATAAGGTCATGGTGCCAGTGGCTTGATCTCCCAGTGGGGCAGCATGATAAAAGTCACCATGAGTGCACACTGTCACAAGTCGGTACCCGTTCTTATCTGACCTTAGATGTTGCCAGGATTTAAAACTCCAACAAACAAATTATTTCTAATTGACAGTGCGAGATGCTAATGGGGATGAAGCTGAGGGTGAGGGGTCCTGGATGGAGCAGCAAATTGTCAGTCGGTTTGTTCGCGCAGTTAGCGCATGCTGTCCTGACTGCGAACTGTGGACGCCTGCAGACCTTACGTCTACTTCTATAAGCATAGCGATAACCGGAGTCATCGACGACACTTACATCTCGGGCCAGGTTATCGATATCGCCACAGTAAGCATGCTTTCTAAATAAATCCTACGTATTATAAGACCTCAAACCACTGGCCCCCAACGACTTGAGTAGTCCAATGGTTTTCAATTTCTGCTATTTTTTTTTAATAGATATATTAGATTGATCTTTATAATCCATCTTAAAAGTCGGTTTGAAGTAATATTTGTTATAAATGGCTAACTTTTCAGATATTTGATGTGAAAACATGAAAAATTACTTTTAGCGTGTATGCCAAATTGCTGGAGACCATTGGCTTATTGGCTTCAGCATTAGGTTTAATCTTTCGTTTAATTGACTTAGCATTCCTTTATGAGCAGAAACAACTGTTTACAGGGTCCGTAAGGGACCTGGAAAATCTTGAAAAGTCTTGAACTTCATTTGCCCCATTTCAAGGCTTTGAAAACCCTTGAATTTCACCTATTTTGGGTAATTAGTCTTGAAAAGCCTTGAATTCCATTAAACGGTCCCGGGCACTGTTCTAAATTAGTCTGAAATTGCCATTCGCCATTGTTGTTTTCTCCTGAAATCCAAATGAAAATAGTCCTGAATTCCTATCAAAAACAGCTTTGAAATAGACTTGAATTCCATATCTTCACATGTGTATGGACCCTGTGTTTAATAAGTGTACCAATATTTAACTTTAAGTTGGATATGTAGGATCAAATTTAGGTACATGGTTTTGTTTAGACACTTTGAAGCTCTCATCGACAATGCAGATTTTAATCCCCGTATGGCCTCCTTTTCTTTTTTAAACTCTGGTGTCATGATGTGTCTTGTTATAAAGGTCGCTGGTTGCTGAATAGCTGTATGAACAATGAAAGCGCACTTTGAAATTATAACCCACCAGACGCGGTGACTGAATCGGTAGAGCGCAGGCTTGGAAGGTCGGGAGTTCGAAACCTGACAAAGTCAAACTAATGACTTACAAAATTGATACTCGTTGCTACCTAGCCTGGTACTCTGCATTACTAGGATAGGGAAAAGACTGGTTAGCTCAGTGTCAGGATAGTATGACTGAGTGGGAAAGCGGGTCATCGTGGCAGTGGCCTGATGTCCCAGTGGGGCAGCACTATAAAGTCGCCATGAGTGTGCACTGTCACAAGTCGTTGCCCATCCTAATATGCCCTTAGATATTGCTAGGATGTAAAACCCCCAACAAACAATGTATAACCGAATCAGTGATGGAATTAAGCAAGATTTGTCACCTGTCCATAGGACAAGTCTGGTGTGATGTTCACTTGTCCGTCTGAATTTTCACTTGTTCACAGTACTTACCTTTATTATCTCAGTTAACCTCCATTGTTATGGTAATAAAACTATGCAAATAAATCAAAACAACAAAACAAATGTCATAAATAATCTAAATTACATTTGATTGACTTCACACTGGCATGGTAAATTACTTAAATAACGGAGTAAGTCCACAAGATCCACAAGGTTTTGGTGAGCGCAAAATTTTCACTTGTCCAACGGAAAAGCCCAAGCCATATTCTGCTTGTCCGTGCCTACTCTCACTTGGCTCGCTCTTATTATCAGGGATGAAAGATCTCCGCGATTCCGCGGATTTCCGTGATTTTTCAATCCCGCAGTACCATCAGCGTATACTAATATGTGGTGCAGACTCCGCAGCACTATCAGCGTATACTACTAATAAATGCTCCAAGCGCCGCACCACTATCAGCGTACACTACTAATACATGCTTCAAACGGTGCTGTACTATCAGCATATACCAATATATATGAAACCCGGTTTCCGGGAATTTTCCGCGATTCCCTGACAATGCTAAACCTATGGCGAGTATGGGAGAATATCAGCATTTCCACTTTTTTTCCCCGGAGACCACTTTCATCCCTGTATTATGAACCCTGCCGAATGCTTCCTGATGTACAAGACATCAACTGACTATTATTTTGTTAATTTCGCAGCGTGAAGAGCATAAGTGGCTGTCGGACATGTTTCCCCTAATGCAAATGGAAGACGCTCAAATGATGTACACACTCGGCAGCAAGACGTGTGCTGCCCTCTATGAAGGAGAGTGGTTCAGGTAAACACACATATATTCAAGCTTTCGGGTTTTTTGTTTTTGTAGGTTAACATTTATTCATCATATTCGGCAGCTAGGTAGTGTGGGGAGCCTCCAGGGCCCGTATTCATGTAGTGGTGCCAGGCTAGCCGTGGGGTACACGCTAGCTCTTGGGTAGGTAGCTATCTGCGGGTTGGAGAAATAGGTCAAGTTGTATACACCAATGTTGTAGCCGCCGCGGATATCTAACTGTGAGTTTATTTATAGATTTGGGAATTCCCTCCAGTCGACAATATGAATAACGCCGCCAATGCGGCGTCGGCGTTAATATCGGTTCGAATTTAGGGTTAAATTGATAAGATTTCACTTATTGCGTATGTAATTCTGTGAAATATGATCGCATTGAATAGATTTGGGTATAATATATTGCCGCCGATTCGGCAGCGACGGCGGTGGCCATGTTTATTTGACGTTGGACAGTATGGATATCGACGTCGCTGCGGCGGCGGCGGCGATTTGTTTACTTTACACTCGTCGATTCGAAAATATTAACATCGCGGCACTTACGGCATCAGCGTTAATCTCGCTTCGGATTTAGGGTTAAATTGATAAAATTTCACTTATTGCGTATGTAATTCTGTTAAATATGATCGCATTCAATAGATTGAGACCCAGACACACACACTAACTGGCGCGGCTTGCAGTTAACCCTGATTCGAAAACGGGGTAGCGTAGCCTAGGTTACGCTCCGCGGTTAGCACTGGCACCGGCTCATGAATGCGAATTTTCCAACGTTAGCCGGGTGGGATACCACTAGCCGCGGTTAGAGCCCTAACCCAAGCCCATGAATACGGGCCCAGGTCGCGCTACTGACAAGTCACTACAATTACAAATTTTGATTTGGAATTAAGATGTTGATCGATTTACTGTGTTTTGGATAGATGTTGCCCAATGAATGCCTGGTTTATATTGCTCAAATTGTCATGGCTAGTTAGCTCGATGAAGTATGTTGCGGATATGTTGGGTATAGGTAAACAGAAGTCCAAACCATATTATAAACAAAATAAAATCCAGTTAGATTTTTCCAGGTTGCTTTCATTAATGATTTTTTCCAGCGTTCTATCTCCCATGGCCCCCTGGATTGCATTATTACAGAGGCTATGTAGAGGATGTGAAGTTTGACACTGCGTACATTTTCACTATCGACTATGGTAACGTTGTTAAGTAGCCAGTGAAGAAACTGCAAGATTTTTCCCGTGTCGCAGTTTCCGCCGTCCGCCAGTTTCCACGGTATGCATACACTCAAATGCATTGTCAATGGCCATGAGCAATCTTCATACAGAAAAAGTGAAATATCTCTAAAACCACACCACCTAGAAGCAAATCGTTTGGTACACATATAGAAAACATCTTTACCAAAAAGATTATATTAAATTTATAGGGTTAGGGTTCTTGATTTCTATTAATTTTGAATAAAACTAATGTTTTGCACTGCGCGTACCATCAAACTCAAGGCATTGTCAATGGTCGTGAGCAATCTTCATACAGAAAATACAGAAAAATTGAAATATCTCTAAAACCACAGCACCTAGAAACAAATCGCTTGGTACACATATAGAAAACATCTTTACCAAAAACATTATATTAAATTTATAAGGTTAGTGCCGATGCTGTTCGATTTTGACGCATGCGCAGAAACTGGCGGACGGCGGAAACTGCGACACCGGTCGTCATGGCTAGATAGCTCCATTAACTATGTTGCTGATATGTTGGGTCCAAATCATATTATAAAAAAAACAATCCAGTTAGAATTTTTAATGTTGCTTTCATTTATGATTTTTCCGGCATTCCATATTTTCCCCCCTGTTTGCATTATTACAGAGGCTATGTAGAGGAGGTGAAGTTTGACACTGCGTCCGTGTTCGCTATCGACTACGGTAACGTTGTTAAGCAGCCAGTGAAGAAGCTTCGAGATTTCCCAGTCGTCTTGTGGGAGGTGACTGCACAGGCCTGGCCTATTAAAGTTGTGTGTAAGTTTTGCATATTTGTAGATATGCTAGTCTTCTTTGGTTTCTGATGAATTCATCAAATATCAGCTGAATTGAACCAATTAGTATTCTGCGAGAGGGAGTATCGCACAGTATGGTCAAGCGAGTAGACAACCCGCTTGCTCTGGGAGGTTGTGGGATCAAGCCCCATTCGAGTTAAACTAAAGAGTTACCAAATTTACTCTTGTCATTACCTTGCCTGGCACTCAACATTTCTGGGATTGGGCAAGGACTAGTTTGTTCAGTGTCAGGATAATGTGACTGAGTGAGCTGACGGGTCATGATGATGGTGACATGGTATTTCAGTCCCGTAATGTTATAAAGCCATCACGGGTGCGAATTGCCACAAGTCAGTGATAATTCGCATCATATTCACTCACCGTGAATATGGCTTTTTCTGCCTACATGGCGTTAATCAACCACCAATCAATCGATTAATCAATCAATCAAGCTGCAACCTATAGGGTTTGCACTGAAAGACCCTTGAATGATGTCGAAATGGGTATGAACACTGCTCCTAAGTTAAGTCATTCTAATGCAAAGTTACTTTAAGCTAAAGTATAATAGATATTAATGATCAACCTAATATATTTATCTCAGAAAATGACTAACTCAAAGCCATCGGACTATGCAACTTGAAATTTGAATGTGCTTGACCAGACGGGATGGCTGAATGAGTTGAGCATCTGTCTCCCATTTTGGTAGATCATGGGATTCGAACCCAAGGGTCAAACCCTGCTAGAGTCAAACCACTGACTTAAAAATTGATACCTATCGCTTCCTAGCCATGTGCCTGGCATTATTAGAATAGGGCAAGGACTGGTTGGCTCAGTGTCAGATAATGTGACTGAGTGGGATATCAGGTCATGGTGCTGGAGGCCTGCTCTCCCAGTCTGGTAGCACTATAAAGTCACCATGAGTTCACACTGTCACAACTCGGTGCCCGTTCTGATATGACCTTAGATGTTGCCAGGAGGTAAAACTACCTGAGGACCTAGTTGGGTGGGCATTGTTCAGCTAGTTTTATGTCTCCCCACTTGGTTCCATGTGCCGACTTGCATCCATCCACGCATGTTGTTTTCAGCCTCCGTGTTCGACAACCTGCAGCAGCTGGACCAGATGAAGGTACACGCCGAGGTTCTCAATCCGAACAGTATGGTGAGTGTCACAGCCCCTCACAGACTTTCACACCCCCTCACAGACTATCACAGCCCCTCACAGACTCTCACAGCTTAATACACCCCTTCATAGCCTTTCAGCTTCTCACAGCACCTCATACATTATCAGTTGGTCACATCCCCTCACATACTCTCACAGCCCCTCACAGACTCACAGCCCCTCACAGTATATCACAATCCCTCCCAGACTCTTACAGCTCCGCACAGCTTTTCATAGCCCCCTCAGACTCTCACAGCTTTTCATAGCTCCTCACAGACTCACAGTATATCACATCCCCTCCCAGACTCTTCCAGCACCTCCCAGACTCTCACAGCTTTTCATAGCCCCTCACAGTATATCACAGCCTCTCACAGACTCACAAACTCTCACAGCTTTTCATAGGCCCTTACAGACTCTCACAGTATATCACAGCCCCTCCCAGACTCTTGTAGCTCCTCACAGCCTCTCACAGATTCTCACAGCCCTTGTCAGATTCTCACAGCCTCTTATCCCCTCACAGCTTCTCACACCCTGTCAGCTTCTCAGGGTTGCCAACCCTTACGTTTTCGGCGTAATGTGTACGATATGTTATGTCCCCATCATCACCGTACGCCGATCTTCCGTTTTTGTTGTTGTTATTTTGTTGCTTTTTGTCCGTTTGTTTTTGTTCAATTTAAAAGAATTCTAGTTGAATAATAATTTGTTTCAGCACCGAGGCTGAATTTTCCATTATTGGCAACCCTGCAATACCATTAATATAGTAATATTATATATATCTTACAGATTATTGTGTTCAAAATGCACCACAGAGCCCATACGATTAAAAAAGAAATGTCTGGGGGGAGCACCCCCCCCAATATAACCTCCCTTAAGATCTTCCGGCTTTTCACTTTTCAATGTTGGCAACCATGGCTTCTCAAAGCCCCTAATAGCCTAGATAAAATATTCACCTGTTACAATGGTGAACCACAAGGCTATGTGAAAAGCTGGTGAAAATGTGCCTCACAGTTGAGGCCTTTGGATTGGCGCTCCTACCTTTCCTACCTTATGTTGATTAAAATCCATTAGCCACAATCCAAGTGTATGCTTCCCCTCGACATATACACTCCAGATTGTTCAAATCACATAATATCAAGGCATGTTTACACAAAATCAGTTTGCAGTGATAGAGTTCATGAAATAAATCCTCCATGTTTGAATGAACTATTTGTACCACCTGACTACCTCAGCCAATCAAAATGTACCACCTCACTTCATCAGCCAATCAAAATGACCTAGACTGGTCTCTATATCAAAATGGCTGACATGTGGATCTGTCGATCCAGATTTTAAACTTCATGCATCTATGAATATAATTGACTAAGCAACTCAAAATTTGCGGGTAAATACATTCAGGTGGGTGAAGAATATATTTTGCTTCTTAGATTGTCAATTTAGGCTCTCATTTCATTTCCCCATTTTTTCGCCAGCTTTTATATAGGGTTGGTATTCACCCCTGTACTGCAAGTACGGGGTGAATCTCTTATCGACTAATAGCCTATCACATATCCCTTCACACCTTCCCACAGCCTCTCATCTCACATCCTCTCACTGTCCCTCACAGCATCTCACAACCACTCACAACTTCTCACAGCCCCTCAGATCCATTCGCAGCCTCTCACAGACCCTCACCATCACAGACACCTGCCAAGACTATGTCTATTCTGAACATTAACTGAGGTTTTACTTGCTTTAATTTTGTAAGAAAAAAATGTAGATAACATTTACAGTTGTCGTTCCCCTGCCTGGAGATAAAATAAGGCTCACAATAGAAAATATAAGGCTCACTAGTTGGCTTAAAGTAGTTACACTACTGCTTGCGACCACTCTGTGACCACAAAAAAAATGGTTGGTCGCAAAGATATTGCAAAGTAGTCCTCTGTGGTTGTCAAACTTGCGACCATTTTGATTGCAAGGAGGTTGCAGCTGCTGCACTAAAAACCTTGCAACCAAAATGGTCGCCCAGTGGTCAGTGACCATTTTCATAGGTTGCTTTTGTCGCAAGGAGGTCGCCAGTGACTGGGTTCTTTGGTCGAAAGTGGTCGCAAGCGGTAGTGTGACTGGGGTATTAGTGGGAGTAGAAGGCAACTGAGTGGTATATTCAGTCATGGTATTACAGGTACCAGAGGTCTGGTATCAATGAGCCAACAGTATGAAGCCACCAAGAGTGTAAATTATCATTAGTTGATAGCCCTCCTGATCTGACCTCAGATGTTGGTAGGACCTGAAACCCCCGTCACTCCTTTAACCGCAGCATATAGTAAAATTGTGTTAATTATTTTGCTTCTTTACATTGTTAGGTTAGGTATTGTCTTTAATAATAAGAGAGGGGTGGGATGTAGCTCATGCAGTAGTGTCCACCTGTGAAGGTGTGGGTTGACCGATTGATCCTGCTCAGTGGACCCATTTGCAGTTTGGGCTATTTTCTGTTCGAACCAGTGGTCCACAACTGGTTCATCAAAGGCTGTGGTATGTGCTGTCCCGTCTGTGGGAAAGTGCATATAAAAGACCCCTTGCTGCTTATCGGAAAGAGTAGCCTATGAAGTGACAGCAGGTTTCCTCCAAAGAAATATGTCAGAATGACCATATATTTGACGTCCAATAGCTGATGATAAAAATCAATGTGCTCTAGAGGCGTCGTTAAATAAAACAAACTTTCTTTAATAATCTAGAATAGATGTTGATTCTCACCTGATTGACATTATTTAGTATAAGTATTTAGTGTAACTAATTGTAAACAGCAAATGAATTGTATACTGTTTCCCCACACAGACTTTTCCACTGAATGTACATATTACTGGGGTGAGTACTGCTCTTAATAGAACCTTTTATTATTCTAGACAATGAATTCTATTTATTATTTAGGCTTTTTTTAAATTCTTTGTCAATGAATATTCTGTTGGGAATAAACATACAAACAGCATGTAGCAGACCTGTAGACTAACAATGCAGATGTAATTTTTAGAATTTGTTGATGTTTTTATGACATTTGAAGCAGCGAAATGTTTCGATCTGAAAAATCTTGTAAACATTTCACCATTGCCAATATAGCGTTAAGCAATTAACATTGGTTGTTCGGCTGGAAGATCACCCCAAGGGGTGACCTTACTATATGTTTGTAGTTAAATAAAAACCTCAACTCAACTATTGCTATTTATTAACCTGGATTAAAGAATTTAACAAATAAGGAAAGCCAGCTAGATACACACTATTTATTTGTGTCCTGTGAGAATATTAAAGTCGCCGGCTATACCTCCCCCAGAAACAAACGAATCCAGCATCAAAAGCTCTCCAAACATACCTTTGCTTAGTTTGTTCAGTTCATGCCACTGAACATGTGGGAGGAGAGTTGAGGTCTGTGATGTATGAATGATATCATAGGTGGGATTCCCTCATCACATGACCTAGAGGGGTTACCCACACACAGGGGAAGCCATGGCAACCACCAAGATGGCAGTCACAGAAAGCTCTCCATTCAACTTTTAAAGTCTATTAATCTACATGATTTAATCAATTATTCACACAAAAAGTAGCTGGTTATGATAAATAAACATTTGACCTTTATATTTATTATTTTAAATTGCAATTTCTAACATTTATTTCTCTATATGGTTGTCTAAAAGTGTCAGTGCTGCTGGACTAAATAAAACACAACAGAAGCAAGCAATGTCAGCACTCTCCCCCCCCCCCCCCCCCCCCCTCCAGATATGTAGTTGCATAAACTGAAAACAGGCAAATGAATGCTTGGAGAGCATTTGTCGGAGTATGGGTAGCGTCTCAGTGACCTATATCTGGTCCCTTTAAAGAACAGGGTAGGGTTTTAGCCGACTAAAACCTCTTAGCCAACTAAAACCTCTTTTAGCCAACTAAAACCTCTTTTAGCTGACTAAAACCTCTTTTATCTGACTAGTACCTCTTTTAGCCGACTAAAACCTCTTTTAGCTGACTAAAACCTCTTTTAGCCATGATAGTGGCTACAACCGGCTTAAACTAGGTTTTAATCACTTTTTGACGGGTTTTAACCAGCTGAAACTGGCTATAACCGGCTAAAATCGGTAGGATTGCATGTGACAATGGCTAATATGTATGGAATGGATTACATACACACCTAGCCAGTTGTATAAACATTTTAAAGAATTAATTAATATCAATTTGCTGTAGTACTACATTTGATTCATGGCAACATGTATAAGAGAGAATAAACAACAGCAAATGCTATGATTCAAATTAACAATTTATTTTTGTACAAGTAAACTGAGTGCAAACATAAAGTGTCTAAACTGTATTAGAAACAGTTTTGAACAATTATTCGTATGATTTTATTCAGAGGAGAGTATTTTTAGTTTTAGCCAGGGTGGTTTTAACCGTGGTTTTAACCACCACGTAGCTAAAACCCTGCAACCCTGTTAAATAGTTAAATGTAGAGTAGCAATGGAGTGCTGCCCCAGATGTGTGCAGGGGTGCGCGTTGAGACTTGTGTCCTTATCCTTGTTTGGTCCATTGTGTTTGTTTGTAGCTATTACAATGATGGCAAAACTGACGGTAGGTATTTGAGTATTCCCCAGTCATGGCTTTGGGGGCAGCACGCTGCATTCTCTGTTCTAAAGTTTCTACATCCCCCCTCACACGGTCCCTTCCCATCCTCTCGTCCCCGGCCGTTCTCTCCCTTCTTCCCTTCCTTCCTCCCTCCCCTTCTCTCCCCCCACTCTTTTCCCCCTCTCTCACTCTTTGTCGCTCCCGCTGTCACTCTTTCTCCCTTTCTTCCTCTCACTCCCTCGCTCCCCTCCTTCTTCCCATCCTCTCCTTCCCTCCCTCCCTCCCTCCCTCCTCTCCTGCCTCCCCTCTCTTCTTCCCTCCCTACCTCATTCCCTCCCTCCCTCGTTCACTCCCTTCCTCCCTCCCTCCCCTTCTCTCTCTCTCCCCTCTCTCTTCCTCTCCCGCCGTCTTTCCCCCCCTCTCTCACTTTGTCTCTCCCGCTGTCACTCTTTCTCCCTCTCATTCCCTCCCTCTCTCGCTCTCTTCCGTCTTTCCTTCCTCCCATCCTCTCCTTCCTTCCCTCCCTCCCTTCCTCCATCCCTCCCTCCCTCTTTCTTCCCCCCCCCTCCCTCTTTCCCTCCCTCCCCAGCTCTCTTCCTTTTTCCAATCTTCCCCTTCCCTCGTTCTCTTCATTCTCCCCCTTCTTTTCTCTCCGTCTCACTCAGACACTCTTTCTCTTTCCTTCTCCTCCACCCCACCCCCTTCCTTCATCCTCCGTCCGTCCCTCCTGCTTCCTCCTTACCCCCCCTTCCGCCCGTCCCTTCCTTCCTCCGCCCGTCCATCGCTCCCTCCCTCTTTCCTTCCCGCCCTCCTCTCGCACCTCTCACCTTACTTCCCTCCCCTCTTACTGTCCCTACACTCTCCTCCCGTTCTCTTATTTGACTCCCCCATCCCTGGGGTCATGGTACGGTACCCACTTGGGACATTACTATAAAGTCGCAATGAGTGCACTGACAAAGCGTCCTAATATGGTGTGCCTAGAACCTGAAGTCCCAATAAACCCAACTCCCCTCCTTCCCCACTCCCTCTGTCCCCTCCCCATTTCCCTACCCGCTTTTTTCTCGCCTCTCTCCTCTTCTTCCTTTCAATATGTGTTTTCCTTGTTAATATGTGTGCGTGTGATATTTTCTTTACAAGGATCCCATTTCTCAAGCGAAATCGCTGATTTCAGCGAAAACTGAGTTTCTAAATCAGTGGGGGGAGGGGGGGAAGGGATCCTATCCGAAAATAACCACAACTTTTAATTATTTGTTAGTCTTGAAGTCTTAAGACAGTTGGAATTCCAATTGGAATTCCAATGCCAAAATATGTAGGTTTACTGTTAATTATTTGTTCGTCTTGAAGTCTTAAAACAGTTGGAATTCCAAGGCCAAAATATGTAGGTTTACTTTTAATTATTTGTTCGTCTTGAAGTCTTAAAACAGTTGGAATTCCAAGGCCAAAATATGTAGGTTTACTTTTAATTATTTGTTCGTCTTGAAATCTTAAACCAGTTGGAATTCCAAGTGTCGTGGGGGGTGATGAAAATGGGAAATATTGTGCCTAGAGCGGGACTCAGACCCACATCTCTTTGCATTCTGGGCCAGTGTGCTAACCATTACACCACCCAGGCTCCCTGATATCACCACATGACCCATGCCTACCTGTCTATGTGGTTACTTACCTGAGAGGTCAGTGCTGACTACTATAATTGTCCCCCTGGAATTGTAAGTCTTTTAATGCTTACAATTACATACATACAGGCAATGCACTAACACACACATACACAGGGTATGTTCAACAACCATACAGCGCATAGCTTGTACAGGATCATGTTCACGGCAACTAGTGTCGTGTGGGGTGATGAAAATGGTAAATATTGCACCTAGAGCGGGACTCGAACCCACATCTCTGCATTCTGGGCCAGTATGCTAACCATTACACCACCTAGGCTCCCTGATATCACCACACGACCCACGCCTACCTGTCTATGTGTTTACTTGCCTGAGAGGTCAGTGCTGACTACTACACTAGCATTAAAAGACTTACAATTCCAGGCAAGTAACCACATACACAGGTCGGCGTGGTTAGTGTGGTGATATCAGGGAGACTAGGTGGTGTAATGGTTAGCACACTGGCTCAGAATGCAAATAGATGTGGGTTCGAGCCCTGCTCTAGGAGCAATATTTCCCATTTTCATCAGCCCCACGACAACAGCATCATATTTTCCTAAAGCAAAATACTTAACTCGTGGACTCATTAAATATTTAGTGCTACATAGAAGAGAATACTGTATTCAGCGGAAAGAGCTAGAGTTGTGGGTGTCACTCCAGAACTAATGCTTTGGGTGACAACAATGGAGGCCAGCACACGCTCAACCAGCCAAGCGTGTGAAGTTTGCCTCATAGATTTATCAGACACAGTCTGAGTTATTGTAGGGTCATGAAGCTCTCAAGGATTGCTTCATTTACCGCAAAATTGATTAGAATTACCAGAAATTATGGAATATTTGATAATGGCAGTGCCAGTTTATTACATCTATGACTTTGTATCAATTTCCTATCAACTCATTTTATACCTGCATTTAGATTTAGGTGAGTCTAGATTTAGACTTAGAATATTGGTTACTTTAATGGTAATTTTTTCTTGTTTTAATTATATTTTCATTATTTATGATGGTCATAGCAAGAATAGAGAATTTGTAGGTTCAGCATGTAGCGGCCATTGTAAGCAAGCCCACCAAGAAAACTCCTGTCGACAAAAGATATATTTCCTGCATTTTATTCGATATAATTCACCCCCCCCCCCCCACACCTTTTTAGGTCTGACTTGTTCTCATCCCTGAAAAACTACCCCTGCTTCTATAGCTCTCTTTAATGGATTTATTATCTATTGCACTTCTGTGTCTGTAAGTCTTTGTTTATTCGACTGGTTTGGTGATTGCTCTTTTATTTATGCGAAGCGAATGTTTGGCTGTGGTTTTATATTTTATGCGCTATATCAGGGCTATTGATGATGCTGGCGCTCAATGTTAAATGTGTGTAAAACCACATGTTTGACACACAATAAAAAAGAGCTGAGTTACATTGACGCATGAAAAGGGCAATTTACATGTCAGAGATGCCAACTGCTCCGATTTTGGCTACTCTTTTCCGATATTACCATTGCATGTGGAAATCTCCCGATTTCCACTCTCACCCACATAAAAAAGAAAATCAGCTAATATGAAAGGCAAAATCAGCTATTTCCAGCAGCTGAAAGACATAAGCAGCTCATGGTGGCAAGCAGAGCCTAGAAAATGACACATGGACACATGGTGGGATATGTATGAAAAAGTATATAACATAATTATTATATTGTATGATTATACTATGTCATGATATATGTTGCCGCACAAAGACTTATCTTAATAAAATGCTAAAATATTCCTAATTTTGGTCAAACAACGTTGGCATCTCTGCAATGTACATTTTAGGCTAGAAAACAAATAGAAATAACCCTTAAAAAACTGGAAAAACTTACCCATAAGTCACTGACCCCCAAATAGAATTTCCGATTGAGAGCCCTGCTACATGACCTTGCATCGAGTGTTCAGTGTTGCCTGCCTTTAACCTCACCGCATGCTTTCTGCGCATTTATTGGGAAATGGCGCTGTCATTCATTCATTGATGAAATATTGCAGACGTGGTGGCCGAATCGGTAGAGCACAGCCTACCGTGCTGAAGGTCAGAAGTTTGATTCCCAGCCGAGTCAAACCAATCGATGACTCACAAAAATGTATGCTTGTCGCTACATAGTCTGGCGCTCGGTATTACTAGGATAGGGCAAGGACTGGTTAGCTCAGTATCAGGATAATGTGACTGAGTGGAAAATTAAGTCATGGTGCCAGTGGCCTGGTCTCCCAGTGGGGTAGCACTATAAAGTCACCATGAGTGCATACTGTCACAAGTTGGTACCCATTCTGACATGACCATAGATGCTGCCGGGATGTAAAACAACCAACAAACTTGATCAAATATATAACCTCCATGAAAGCTCATTAATTACTGTTAGATTAACTAACACCATGTTGCTATAGTTATATAATTAGAGATTAATGCAATGAATCAAACCCCAAAAGTGGTGCTCTTACTGGATAGCAATGCCATGCTTTTAGGTCAGACGCCTCCTTATTAAGTCACTTTTCAGAAATTAATTATTATATATAATTGTAAGACCAGCCACAGCTGGCTTATAGGAGGTCAGAGCCCCTGACAGGTGGCGCCGGTGTGGCCAAACTTGGAACTAATCACTGGCATACACTAGCTGTGGTTCGCAAATAACAATAGAGATATAACTGAAGATGATAGTGTCCTTGTTTATATTCTCATAATAGATTTTATAACACAAAGTATATCCTCCGATGCGACTGGCACTTGTCAACATCAGGTGGAGTTGACTAATCTATATATATATATATATATATATATATATATATATATATATATATATAATGTAATAAGTATTCGTTTTCAAGGTTTCCCCCATTGGTATGAGAAAAATTACTGTCCGATTTATGTGACTTGAGTGTGATATTGTATCATGGTGCCAGCGGTGTGGTATCATAGTGGAGCCGCGCTATAAAACTGCCAATGAGTGTACTCAGTTACAATATGAGTAATTACAAGCTTTTCAGACAGGATTGGATGTAATATTAAATATATCCAAGAATAAATATTTTTTAAACAATTCCTTTTCATGTGTTTTTTTTCCTTCTGTGGTCTTGTGAATGTTCTTAAAACTGTTCCAAGTTTGCTTTCTTTGGTGTTTGCAGATTGTGGAAGAGGAGGAGGAGGAGGAGGAGGAGGATACCGCAGCTGACAATCCTGGTACAAGCAGTGCGGCATCATTGTGCATGCGTTCGGCTATGCGAAGTGGCCTGTCAAGACCGCAACCAGCCAAGCATGTGAAGTTTGCCTCATAGGTTCATGTGTCTGAGTTATTATAGCTATCAAGGATTGCTTCATCTAACGGATCCTAATTCGCTGCACTTGGACAAACAAGCAGAGACAATGTGGTGTAGCGACATTGATTAAAACTGCCTAGTCCGATGGAACATCACATTTCCAAAACCAAAACACTCACCTAGATTTGATTATTAAAATCTAACTTAGATACTGGTGCACGTATTATTAAGTATTTGTTGCCACATAGAAGGGCATACTGTGTTAATTTAACAGAAACTGTTATTACATAAGCCTATTATGGTGTCAGAGCTTTGGCGTGCTTGCCAAACTTAATTTGGCATATCACTTCAAATATATCCAAAGTTAGCCATTTAAGCTCAAAGTTACTTCAACCTAAAGTAAAGTAGATTATGATGATCAATCTAATGTATAAATCTCAGAAAATTTCAGAAATTCAAAATCATCGGACTATGCAACTCTAAGGTAGCAAGGGCCTTTTAAAATCATATATTTGTTAAACCCATTCTTTAAACAACACAACTCCTTTGCAGTGAAGCAACTTCAGGCAGTTAGCTAAGGACTGGCGGCAGAAATTGTCAATAATCGTTCTATTATGTGTTCATTTTATGGTATAAATATATCATTTGTGTTCAGAAATGTTTAAATTGTGTGAGGAAAAATAATTGCAGCCTCCCCCCCCCCCAGCTAAATACTCCATTGGGTTGGGTGGGGAAGTGAAGTAGTTAGAGCGGTGGTCAGGTTGAAAGTGAGTAGCGAGAGCGAAAATAGAGGGGTCACGTGATAAGGAAGACGGGGCAGTTAGGCTCGTTTGCAAATTAAATAGGTCAGGAGGCCTACATACGCATTGCTATGTGCCGCCTAGACAACATTTAAACCAACATGTCTGATGGATTCATAACATTTTCGAAACCCAAAACACATTTCTAGATTTCTTGCAAATCCGACTTGGATACTGGCGCACTTACTGGAATTCAACATTGAAGGAATAAATACTATTTCAGTTTAATTAAATCTGTCATTGCTGAAGCCTTATGATGCCCACCATTTCGATGTGCACACCAACGTTAATTTTGCATGTTTTTACTTAAGTTAATTCAAAGTGGAATATAGTAGATTAGAATGATGAACCTATTATATCTATCTAAAATATATATATATGTGGTATAACATATTATGAGAGTATAAATGCGTGGAAGGAAAGTACTCATTATTGTGATATTTCTTTATTATTATATTATTCCTGTACCTCTTCACTATGTCCACCTTCCTCTGCGTCTCCTGTGCGACTGGTGACGCCACCACCACCTTTTCCTGTACCTAACGTGTGCTGGAACCTAACTCGCAGCGAATAAATTTACAGAAACCCCACGGTGTTGTGAAATAATGCCACATCTGCCATTTACCTCCACGCCTGGCAGACAGGTTTATGGCACGCTATGTACTTTTACACACACATACAAATACATTCTCATAGTTAAGTATTTGGTTCATATTCATACCCGCTTAATTTAATTAATTTTCACATTCGTTGATTAAACAATGAAAATTACAATCGCGGACAATTGGTCTTCTCATTCCACTGCTCCTTGCCCTATCCTAGTAATGCTGAGCGCCAGGCTAGGTAGTGATTATACTTTATATGGGGGAAATTGAAATGCGGGGATCATTGCTCATTCAAGGAATCAAAAGTATGTTTGAACTTGCATGAGCCCATATATGGCCATATATGGATAAATCGCATCTATGTATACACTATTGGCCCCTACTCTTAAATCGACTGCGCTATGTAGATATCTTGTATGCAATTGCATGGTCTAAAGTGATCGCTGTATGTTATATATGTTAAAATACAATACTGATTATCAAAAGTGTGACATCCATAACATGGACACTAAATGGGGGGAGCGAGACGTAGCTCAGGTGGTAGAGTGTCCGCCTGTGAAGGTGTGGGTCATCCAATCGATACTGCTCAGTGGACACATTTGCAGTATGGGCTATTTTCCGTTCCAACCAGTGGTCCACAACTCAGGGATGAAAGATCTCCGCGATTCCGCTGATTTCCGAGATTTTTCAATCCTGCAGCACCATCAGCGTAGATCTATACTAATATGTGGTGCAGATGCCGCAGCACTATCAGCGTATACCACAATAAATGCTCCAAATGCCTCAGCACTACCAGCATATACTACTAGACCATTATACAGCTTCAAACGGCGCAGCACTATCGCGTATACCAATATATGAAACCCAACTTCCCGAAATTTTCCGCGATTCCCTGACAGTGTTAAGCCTATGGGAGAATATCAGCATTTCCGCTTTTTTTCCCAGAGATCACTTTCATCCCTGACAACTGGTCCATCAAAGTCTGTGGTATGTACTGTCCTGTCTGGGAAAGTACAAATAAAAGACCCCTTGCTGCTTGTCAGAAAGAGCATATGTTTGACATCCAATAGCCGATGATAAAAATCAATGTGCTCTAGAGGCTTCGTTAAATAAAATAAACACCAAATGTCAAAACCCACTGAAAATCTTACAATGACTCACATTTATTTCAAGAAAATAAAGTTACCATGTCAAATAAACATTTTCGTTTGCAAAAATAATTTTTTTTTAAAGAAATTAATTAATGTTCGATTAATTGATCTGTTTTAACGGTCGTCACAAAACGGACACAAACAAGTAATTTAATTTGTTTAAATTTCGAAAGTAAGGCAAGCTATGCTCAAACTATACACTGGATCGATATTGTCACTGAAACTGAAATAAAACAAGCTAGGATTTATTTGTGCTGCACAATGTGTGCCTTTAAACATTCATCACTGTGACAGATGCCATGGGTAACAAATGTTACCACATTTTTTAGTCACTAAAATTTCATAAATTATTTGTCTTTGCAATTTGTTGTTAATATAGGTGATTAGGTTCTTATATATGCCTCCTGTACCCACAATGACTCCATTATCAGATTTAATCACTAAAAATTGTCCACTCAATATTGTCAGTCAGAAAAGTCACATTTTTGGTTAACAGTTAGATGGGGTTTTTAGAAGACACATTTCCAGAACATTTAAAGTTTATAAATAAACACTACCATGTTGTCTGAGGTATGTCTCCTATCCATAAACTATACGTTAGACAAAAGACATGATACCAATGCACAGAAAGCTGTACTTATATAACATGACATGTAGGTGTCTGCAATCTTTCCAGTATCGTATTTTAACACATTATAAATGTGAGATGTGAGGAAGAAATTAAAAGAAGGATAACAATAGCCCGAACAACATTCTCCAAAATGTATAGAGTGTTAACATCAAGTAAGATATTAATACAAACAAGGAAGCGTATTCTTCAGTGTTATGTGTGGTCTACTCTAATGTATGGGGCAGAGACATGGACAATCTCTAAGAAAATGTACAAACGTTTAGCAGCATTTGAGATGTGGACTTATCGAAGGATGATGAAAATATCATGGACAAAGAAGATCACCAACAAAGAAGTTCTCAGAAAAATTAAAAATAAGAAAAGCTTGTTTGCCACTACAGACAAAGAAACTTATTTATTTTGGCCACATCATTCGTCAGAGTTCAATATACCGTACATTGTTGGAAGGGAAGGTGAATGGCAGCAGAGGGAGAGGGAGACCAAGAACATCATGGTTTACAAATATTTCACAGTGGACAGGCTTGAATTATTCACAGTCTATCAGAACAGCACAACATCGGGACAAGTGGAGAACCATTGCATCCAACCCTCGACTAGAGGATGGAACTATTGATTGATTGATAAATGTTATAGAAAATATAATATATGCTTCCATATCCCTGAATATTGAAATATGTTACACTTTGTTTAGAACACTTAACTTTAGTCTGGACCTCTGCAGGACCCCTTCTGAACACATCAGTGCCCCATAAAACGTATACTGGGCGTCCTGGAACCTGACTATCCGACATGGGGTACTTGGAATTAAGGCAAGGTTAATGACAGCCTAGTGTTGTAGCAATGTCACTGTCATAGGGCTTTCTGAGGTAGTTCTGCAAAGGCATATTCAAATAAATTCAGTGATCATTCTCTCCATGCCCCCCCCCCCCCAATTATTAGTTAATGCGCTAATATCTAAATTGGTGAACCAAATGGAAGTAAATTGAGATTTAGAAGAAAAAATGTACATGCTTCATTGGACTATGCGCCTCACACTCCCATATGATGCATCCTTTGTTCAGTGATATAGGCATTGTAGTGTTGAGGGGCCATAAAATGATCTGGTGGTGCAGTAATTATAAATCACCTGTTTGTGTTAATGAATATAAATATGATTTTATGTCCAAACAAATTTTATGTCCAAACAAACAGACTTGCCTATTAATATTCTCATATAAATAACACTTAAAATTAAAAATAATGTTAAAACTATGTTGTGGGCTTAAATTATTAATGTGTCATATTGATATGAATTGTAATAGATATCACCAGAGAAGGTATTATAAACACTATCAGAGTTAAGCCTAAGGCTTAGCTTGAAACTGTGACCCCCTAGTGAATGAGTCATCTTGCTTGATATACTCACCATCTAGAGAGTTGCTCTGATCTAATCTAATTCCAGAAAACTAAATTTTTGTAAACACTTGATATAACACAAAAAAAGATTAGCCATTGAATATGGTAGGGTAGTTATGGTTGGCATCCTTCTTGCCCTTATGTGGTCTTCGTTCCTACATACACAAATGAAGCACCGCAAACTGATAATAGCTAACTAACAAATGTATCCAATGACTAATACCAAGATTAACTTTAGGTTAGAAAATGACATATTACGTAATTTAATTGGAACACGCACCGATAAACTAGGCGAAAAGTAACGATGGCAGCGTTACGAGTGCGTGTACATTCTTAATAAATGCGTGACCCTATCTTTAGTGTTTACCTATGTTAAACTGGTTCCCTGGCCTATATTCACATGGCTGGAGATTGGGAAAGTGGGCAGGATACCAGTCAAGAATTTACATCCTGGAATCAGCGGTAATGGCGGAAGAGGAGGGGCAAGTCGAGGTAAGGCAACAACTGTTCACAAGTGAAAAGTCAGGTTCTAAAATATAAAGTACACATCTCACTGATTATTATTTGCACACGGCCTTGGCTGTGGAAACTATAAATACATGTAGTTCGTAATCTTAAGGGTTAGCGCCTCTAAGTTGGGACCTTCATTCCTTTCGTTTCTCTCGTGCGTTTGCCCGGTTGTCCGAAATGAAGCGCTCAAAATGAGCTGACTTCTAAATGCCAGCAACAAAGGTCACATTCGTCTATATTCATACTTTTTTTGTTGTTGTTGAAATTTTTATTCCAGCTGAAGTAACATCTTTTTTCAGCACCGAGGCGCTGGTCTTCCGCCTTCACAATTATAGTTCATATGAACTATTTATGGATGAGACGATGCGATGGTATGAACAATATATATGCCTTGTTCACACACAGGAGTTAAGTCGCCTCAGCTAATTCGCCTTGTCTAGTTTAGCTCACATTCGCCGTGTGGACGCGACCCTAAGGCGGATTAGGGCTGATTCGCCTCAACTAATTCGCTTCAAGTAAACCACGTCACGAGGTAGTCCAGATGAACCGAACTAGCTTAAGTCGGCCCACCTTGCTTGTGTGGACGGTAGCGGTTTACTTGAAGCGGATTAAGCACGTCACACTATATAATATAATTTGGTCTATGAATCGGCTAGAGGTGCACAGATATTTTTTTCATAATTTATTTTTAGGGTTTCACTGCCCAGCAGAAGTTTTGACCGTTCCAAAACAATACGATTCAGTCGAAACAGATCTAGGTCGAACCCACACTCTCTCGTGCCGACGTCGACTAAGCGAAACTGGCGCTGGTTAGTCTGGACTTGCTCATATGCAGATATCAATTTCCGCCTTAAACCGCGCCGTGTGTGGACACAACACTAGTTCGCCTCATCTAGTTCGCCTTATCTCGTTCGGCCTAAACTTGCCCGTGTGAACACAGCTTTTTAGACAGTAGTAGGTTAAAATGAGGCATTACAAATATAGTGGGGATCTTATTTTGCACATGTAGACTGGAGAATAGTCATTTACCTTTAGACTATATCAGTGATTTGATGATCATACCTGTGAGGAGACATTAATATAATGGGTATGACTTGCTGATACAGGTAGTCGTGGATATTGGATTGTGCAAATAATGGTTGCATGACTCATTTAAATTGTCTTGGGTCAACTATAGCTTTGTCAGAAGTATATGTTTTAGTGGTTTAGTCAGGTGTTATAGGCTGGTGGGTATAATTTGGTAGTTGTTATTTCTTTTACTCTTTTTGCCAGGGGGGGATTTCAGAGAGGGAGAGGGAATGGAGTGGTTTGGGACTATGTATTTATTTCAGTTATCAAGGTTTGCGGTCTATCCAGGTAGGTTTATTAATGTATGTCTATGTTGGGTACTCAACCTTTAATCTAGATTTAAATTGCAGGTAGGTTGTTGCATTCCTGGTTTTGGCAGAGAGTTTGTTCCAGAGTTGGCTTCCCTGATAAATAGGTGCTCTTTTGAGTTTGTTAGTCCTTGGATAGGGAATTTTCAAGAAGTTGCCATCTGCTGCCCTAGTATTGTGAATACTTGTGTCGGTATATATTGTGTCTTGGGCTCTATTGTACATGAGTCCTACGAGATGCCTTTTGCGCCTTGTGTCAGACTGTCGTGTCAGACTGCTTTGTCACTGACTTCAAAATGAACAAAGGGTTTTTGTCGATTTAACTGACTTAATAAATTAATTCAAATCAAACGCAAAACAATACCAACACCTTTATTAGTGCCCTAGGCTTGGGTGGGTGGGTGCGGGTGTAATATTAGATAACAGATTCACGTACGGGGTGAATCTTTTATCTAGTGTAATATAAGTTGATGTCGGCACTGAGATCTAGTTTGCAACTGTCTTTATTTAGAACGTAGACGTAGTCATGACATCGTCTGGTGATGCAGATTCCAAGGGACACCAGTTTGCAAGGGACACTTCCATTCAAATGCATTGTTAACGCCCGTGAGCAAATCGTCATACAGAAGAAGTCAAATATCTCCCAAATTACACCATCTAGAAACAAATCGCTTGGTACACATATAGAAAACATCTTTACCATAAAGACTATATTAAATTTATAAGGTTAAGGTTCTTGAATTCTATTAATTTTGAATAAAACTAACGTTTTGCACTGCACGTACCGTCAAACTCAAGGCATTGTCAATGGTCGTGAGCAATGTTCATACAGATAATACAGAAGAAGTCAAATATCTCTCAAATTACACCATCTAGAAACAAATCGTTTGGTACACATATAGAAAACATCTTTACCAAAAACATTATATTAAATTTATAAGGTTAGTGATGATGCTGTTCGATTTTGACGCATGTGCAGAAGCGATGTGTCCCTCGCAAACTGGTGTCCCTAGGAAACCGCAACACCTGAATTAACCTGGGGGTGTTTGTACAACTACATACATGGGGGGGGGGGGCAATATCAGTCCTTAACATTTGTTTGCTCGAAATTATTATATAGAGGGAGTGCACATGACGTCAACATTCAGCGGTCAGCCATCTTGGATTACACTGACACCACACGACGGCCACCGTTGGGCCTACCCGGTCGGCAGCCACCGAAGTACGGTGGCGCCACCTAGCGCGAACTGGCCAAACTCTTCAAATACTGCTCCAGTGACGAGGTCCTTGGGGAGGCGTCCTTAGGGAGATGTCCTTGGGGAGATATACTTCGGGAGGGGTACTTGCTGATGGGATCCTTGTTAATGGGGTCCTTGGATGTTAGCTGATTGTAGGCTTCTAGACTCTTCCAAGCCTTCATATCCTCCATACAATATTGTGATTTGTTGTTTACATCC
This sequence comes from Branchipolynoe longqiensis, assembly GCA_030323885.1. NCBI lineage: Eukaryota > Metazoa > Annelida > Polychaeta > Phyllodocida > Polynoidae > Branchipolynoe > Branchipolynoe longqiensis. The sequence continues at coordinate 8,049,149 of CM059188.1, forward strand.
AATGTGTTTACTTACATCACATTAACAACAACTTCTGAGGTCAAACTGCTCAAATAAGTACAATGTAGACAGTTGCAAGCCTTTTATATGTAATCCAATATGGCCACCGAAAGTTGTCTCGTGACATCATTACACCCCCCCCCCCCCAACACAAAACGGGAGGGAGACCCACAAGACCCACTAACAAGTGAACAACGTTTAGACATTTGAATGTCCAGCAGAAATTGTTTGCCAATGGGTGTATTTGTTGGGGTTTTACACTCTAACAACATCTAAGGTAATATGAGGACTGGGACCGACATTATGCATTCATGACGACTTTATAGTGCTGACCCTTTGGAAGACTGGGCTACCAGCACTATGACCTTATATGATATTGAATAAAATTACCCTGAAGTTGAGCAAACAAATCCTTGCCCTTTCAAATTCTAATGCCAATGTTCAGACTAAATACTGACAAGTATAAATTTGGTAAATCATTCGTCTGACTCGATCAGGGTTCGATGCCCCACAGAGGAAGCCAGCCAGGATTCAGCCTTCCCCTGCCGTCATTTTTCAATAGATATCTGATTCCACCAACCCCGATGGTCCTATTGCTGTACAGTAAAATTACCTCTGGATGCCTACATTAAGACCGTTGAAAAAACTTGTCTATAAGCTGCGTTTACACGGCCAAAAGTAAAACGATTCAAGACAAAGCGTTCTACCTGAAACATTCTCGTGGTGCGTTTACATGGTGTCGTATTTTCGTGGCTTCTGCGCATGCGCGGATTTTCGCTGGTTGCGGCGATCACTGCTATTTGTTTTGTTTACACTCTGAGATTCGACGCTGATCAAGCTGCTACGTTAATATCGCTTGGAATTTAAGGTTAATTTAATTAAATTTCATTATTTGAGTATGTAATTCTGTTAAATATGATCGCATTCAATAGATCTCGGTCTAATTGGTCCCTAACACTGCCGGGCACCAGCGATTAGTTACTGCTCCCCCTGTTTCCGGCACGCACTACTATTTTATAGTACCGCCGCCCGGGAACAAGCTGAAACGTTTCCTGTAGACCACCTCCGGAGGTGGTATTCGCGGAACGTTCCAGCTGGAACGTTTCAGCCTAAAACGCTGCAGTGGTGCGTTTACACGGCCACATTTAAAACGTTCTAGGCAACTGGTTCTACGTAGGACGTTTCAAGTCGCCCGTGTAAACGCAGCTCAAGTCTTTAGATATTTGTCAATGTTTCCATAGCATCCATGTCAACGTTGCAACCTATTCACTCGACACATATTGTTTTTAGTTACTGTGAGATGATGTGTAAAAGTCTTGGGAATTATTTAGAAATAGTGAGTAAAACTCAAAGTCTGTACTTCCTTTGCATTTAAAGACTAAGAACCCTGATTATGTTGTTCATTTTAATGTGAGAGCACAACATCGAATACATGCGGTAGCACTTGTAAATATAGAAACTCGAACTACCCAAAAACAATTTCTTTTTATTTTAACAAAAACAACAACACCCAGCAACACCAGCAAAAACAAACCAACATCGATTGGCAAACCTCTTGGCCACAGTCTAGACTCATATAGAACCCAAATATAACGCTGCTATATTACAATTTTCAGATACAAATATTATTTTTCGCCAAAGCTCGTGAGCTGTGCGGATCCAAGGAGAGAATTGTGTCCAGTAGACCAACTTTGACGTCGGGAGAGTTGTGGCAAAATATCGTGGGACTCTATCCCAGGTAGGTTATAAATGAGCCTCAATGTAGGCAATGATTGTACCAATTAGCCTACAATGAGGTCGATAAAGGATTCACCCCATACATCCAGTACAAGGGTGAAAACCAACATATTAGAAAAACGGCGAAGAATTTCGACATGGCGGGGAAATGAATTGAGCTGGTAAATTCTTAATTTAAGAAGCAAAATATATTCTTCACATAAATCTTCATATTTACCCACTACTTTTGATTTGAAGTATATAATAAAACATGTAGTTTAAGGAATTAAAAAAATAAAACCGACAGCGTTTTATCACCACCATCTTGTCTTTTTGCCTTCTCTCCCATTTCACCAACTCTGTGCCGATATGAGTAGCCATTTGATATTGGATCCAGAGTTTCTACTTCCTGTTCCATACTAAAGCAGTTTTTGCCAGCTTTTACATAGGATGTGTGTTCACCCTGTACGGCAAGTATGGGGTGAATCTTTTTATCTAACAATGAGGATACACGCATAGCAAATCAAGCCTGGCCTTCAATAGGAAGTGGATAAAAATGGAGAATTACTGAGGTTCCTCATTGATTAAGACAATACAAAGTATTTATTCATCAGTATAGTGAGGTGCACTGACCTCCCCAGGTGGAATGCCACACACACACGTAGATATGGATAAGTTGCTAGCATCAGGGAAGCTATATATTTTAATGGTTAGGATGCTAGTCTCGGGATGGCAGAAGTGTGGGTTGGAATCTCACTCCCCACAACATTGGTTCCCTGACCAGGATACAGTTTAATCTACACGCTGTATAGTGTATAACAATCCCTGTGTATGTACTGTACCTTTAAAGTTGCATAGTCCGACGAAAACATCAAATTTTCAAAAGCAAAACACTTATATAGACATACTTCTATGTATTCAACTTTGATACTGGTGCACTTATTAAGCATGTTTTGCTGCATAAAAGGTCATAATAAGTCAATTTAATAGAACCTGTTACTACTGAAGTCTATGGTGCCAGAGTTTTGGCATGTTTGCCAAACTTAATTTAGCATGTTTTGACATCAAATATCTCCAAAGTTAGCCATTTAAGATATAAATTACTTCAAACTAAACTAATATAGACTATAATGATTAGCATAATGTATTTATCTCAGAAAATGTAAGAAATTTAAAAGCATCGGACTATGCAACTTTAAACAAAGTGTAAGTATGCTACCTGGATATTTGTAATGTAAGTATGAGACTTACAATTCCAGGGGACAAGTTTAGTAAGGCGCACTGGCGACACCCGGTGAAATGCCGTATGCACAGGTAGGCATGCATCAAAGAGCCCAGATATAGTCAAATGGTTAGGACCCTAGTTCTGGAATGGCAGATGTTTCGGTTCGACATTTTATTGAACCATAAAAGGCTTACATGAGTGTGAGCATATTGAAAACGTTGAGTGACCCCTTAAATGATCTACTCTGTGCAGTTTGGCGCCCTTATCTGGTAGCGTTGTGTTGGCCGTGAACGAGGAGTACACAGAAATCGGTGACGTCATCATCACTCTTCACGCCCAGGACGAGGTGGCCGTTATTCCGCCAATCAGCGGTGGATAAGGAATCGCCTCGTTTGTGAACTTCCGCTGAGAGATCTGCACCGTAAGTCTCACCGTCTCACTGTATGGCTTCCCCAAGGGGTGATCTTCCAGCCGAACAACCAATGTTACATTAAATTAAAGCTCATACTTATGCAAAATACATTGTTACAAAAAAGCTCCAGTGGAAATCTAGAATCAGATATGTCCCTGTGTGTAGGCCTATACATTACAGTAAAACCTCTCTAAATCGACCAACCATGGGACCGACTTTAAGTGGTCCATTTAGGGAGGTGGTCAGTTTAGAGAGTTAGAATATCCTTACAATGGTATTTTTGGGACCCAAATAAGGCGATCGATATAGGGGAGTGGTCGATCTGTGGAGGGGTCGGTATAGAGAGGTTTTACTCTATATGTAAGCATATATTTAATGGAAAACCTTAACACAGATTACTGCTTTTTTATTGCGGTTAGGGTTCTATACCAATCAAATACCACTGTCTTTGTGTAGAATGTGAGTCTTCCTTGGCCCAACACTTTGGAATTTGGAAGATATTCCCAAAAATGAGTCCAAGGAGGCTCTCCCCCCCCCCCCCCCCCCCCCCCCCCCCCCAGTTGAGTGTTGGAGAAGAAGTGACTTTGATTGCTTTGCTTTGGGGGTGACTTGTAACCTTACAACGGTTACTGGTTGCAGAACTGCAACATTTATAGATAAGCTCCGATAAATCGGCCCAATCTTTGGTTGAAGATTAATCTTCAGTGGGGAGTGTTGTAGAAGCTGGGGACATCTTTACAACGTTGTAACAGCGAAGCGTTGAGGCGGCCCCGAATCTCTTCGGTCCGGCGGTAGTTGAGCGGTAGTTGGGCACTTGTATCCAGTCGAAAGCAGCAAGGGTTTCGAGGAAGGGCGGGTAAAGATGGGTGCAGTGGTGGTTCCAGCAACGAGTACAAAGCGAGAGAAAACATAAAGGTACAGGGCCCCACCCAAACACACAACTCCCCTGGTCAGGGGGAGGAGTATGCCTGGGAGGAAAAAAAAGGGCTAGAGTCTAGGAAAGAGAATTGAGGATAGTTGAGTCAAAGGACCATGTCTATTTGCTCTATGGTGACTGACCAGCGAGCCATAGACATGGACAGAGTAAGAGTAGAAAGTGAAATGCCGGCAGGCTCCCCCTCCTGGAACTCTTTTCAGACATATCAAGAAGGAGCAAGGCCAGCGGTGAGGAGATAGAGAGAGGTGTGGACGAAGTGCGGTCCGGATAGCAAGTGCCTTGACTTTGATTGTGAATGTACACTGCTTATATACACGGGCTGCCCCACCCCCAATTGGCCTACACTTAGCCTTCAATTGGCCTCCAATTGGGGTACCCCTCTGCTCAGGCATGTAATACCCCTGTCACACTACGACGTGACGAGCCAACGCGAGCCTAACGTGATCATTTTTCGTCATGACGTTGGGTTACGTCATGATGACGTCAAAATGACGTTAGAATGACGTCGAGCTACATCACATTACGTCGTGTTATGTCGAGTAACGTCAAGGTTTTGGACATGTTCAAAACTTTGGACGTAGGTCGAACGTAAGGGTTTACGTTCGCCGTACGTTCTGTTCACGTTCAGTGAACGTCAATGACGTTAAACGGACGTTTTTTCAACGCTGCTCACTACGTTCAACTACGTTCCACTACGTTGACCCACATTAAACCAAGTGCAAAAGCCTACGAGGCTTAATGGGAACATCAGGAGAACGTCAGGAAAACGTCAGGAGAACGTCAGGAGAACGTCAGGAGAACGTGCATTCAACGTACGTTCAACGTCTCATTACATAGCTAACGTCATGTAACGTTCTTCTGGCGATGGAATAACGTTCATAACATTCCGTGAGCGTAGTGACATTGTCCTCTCTCGTGACTGACGGTATCACTACGCTTTACCAACGTTACGTTCTCGTCCACTACGCTGCATCCACGTTCAACTTGTGCCCAAATTTGCATACTACGCCGAGAAGTTCAACGTTCTTCACGTTCTCCCTACGTTGACGTCGTTACGTCGTAGTGTGACAGCCCCATTATACTATGCAACATTTCCATGCCTGGCTTACACTAAACAACTTGGTATACCATATTTTACATGTGCACCAGACGCGGTGGCTGAATTGGTAAAGTGCAGGCTACCTGTGTAGAAGGTCGGGAGTTCAATTCCCAGTCAAGTCAAACCAATGACTTATAAAATTGATACATGTCGCTACATAGCCTGGTGCTCGGCATTAATACTAATAGGATAGGAGTAGGACTGGTTAGCTCAGTGAGTGTCGGGATAATGTCACTGTGGGATATCGGGTCATGGTGCCAGTGGCCTCATCTCCCAGTGGGGCAGCACTATAAAGTCACCATCAGTGTGCACTGTCACAAGTCGGTATCCATCCTGATATGACCTCAAATGTTGCTAGGACGTAAAACAACAAACAAAACAAGCAAGTCGATACCCGTCCTGATATGACCTTAGATGTTGCTAGGATGTAAAACAACAATAAACAAAGAAGCAAAAGCCACTGTCTGTTCTGTTACCAGCGTGGACCGAGGCTTGCTCGTCGATATGGACCACGTGGAAGTTCGGGGTGGGGAGCTGAGCGTCGAGGAGGCGTCCACCAGGGTTACGTCACCTACTTCCGGTGCAGTGTCCCTCTTTGTTGGTACGTTGTTAATAATTACAAACAAATATATTCAGTGTTTAAAGTTGTATAGTCCGATGGCTTTTGAATTGTTGCCTTATTTTTTTAGATGAATATAAATCAAATTGATCATTATGACCTACTATAGTAATTTTGATGAAAACTTGCTAATTTCAGAACAATTTGAGCTGCAGGAACCCACAATCATTTTGAGAAGCTTTCCAAAAATCCTCTTGCTATTGACATCTCATGATGACCACGTGATGTGGAATGATCTAATTCAAATATTGCCTGGTTGGAATGAAGGCAAGGCTACTGAGGCCATGAGGTTGATTTAATTGGTTAAAGTGGCCTGGTATACCTCGTGGCGATGGGAACCGTACTCTGACAAATGCTCTCCAAGCACAACTCTGCTTAGTTTTTTTGTATATATAACCAGATATGTGGGGGAGAGTTGTAGACTCACTGCACCTGAACTGGGCCAGGGAGGGTGCTGAGGTCAGTGGGGGGGGGTCGGGGTGTTTGCTGAGGCTGGGTGAGAAGTGGGTCAGTGCTGAGGTCAGGGTTGAGGTGGGGTGGGTGAGTGGCGAGAAGGGAGAGTAAAACTGATGTATTTTCAATTTTCTTTAGAGTAGTTCAAACAGGAAATATATTTGCTTTATGTGAAATATATGTTAGTACAATCAGAAACACATATAGAAGGAAAAACGTTTTTTGTAAAAAGCAGTGAAACATATGGGGTTTGAACCCACAACACCAAACAACTTCAGATTACAAGTTCAACACCTTAATCACTAGGCCACAGAGAACACACAAGTTACCTTTCTCAGTTCAGGCTATTTGTATATGCGACGTCATATATACAAGGTGTGTGAATGTGTACGCGTGTATATATATATATATATATATATATATATATATGTATATATATATATATATATATATATATATATATATATATATATATATGTACCATGTGTATATCATGTATGATGTATATACTAGTCATATATAAACTGTATGTGTCGCGAGGGCATCATACGATGCCCACACATTAAATACATTTAATGTGTGCACTAGTAATAGTATATATGTCATATATATACAACGTATATACAAGGTATGGTATATATGGACCCCCCCACCCAAAAAAAATTTGATCTGCCAATACTAATACATTTTCACCTATGACAAACTGCACATTCTATGATTCAGCCAGGCCTGAGCATTAATGGTTTGACGGAATCCGCCGCAATTGCGCAGATTTCTGGGTTTAATGCTATGATGGCAGCAGCCATTCTGGTCATGTGATGGATCCCGTCCAAACGATAATACATAGGCATACCCAGAACGGCTGCTGCCATCATAGCATTAAAACTGGAAACTTGTGTATTTGCGGGGGATTAATGCTCAGGCCTGGCTGATGTGGCCAGCATGGAATGGCTGCTGTATTAGCTAATAGTAATACAAAATATCTGAAAGTCAAAAATATCTCACTGCATATGGTTCACTCCTTTTTACAGTCAATAACAAAAAAAGTTTTCCTTTTATATACAGTGTAACTGACAAATTTCAAACGGATGTGCACAAAACAAACATACACACATACATATGTCATGGGCGTGATGAAAATGGGAAATATTGTGCCTAGAGCGGGACTCGAACCCACATCTCTTTGCATTCCGGGCCAGTGTGCTAACCATTACACCACCTAGGCTCCCTGATATCAACACACTACCCACGCCTACCTGTCTATGTGGTTACTTGCCTGAGGGGTCAGTGCCAACTACTACACTTACATACATACATACATACATACATACATACATTCATACATACATACATACATACATACATACATACATACATACATACATACATACATACATACATACATACATAATGTATACACATACACACATACACAAATAGCCTGAACTGAGACAAGTAAATATGTCTGGTGTCTGTGGCCTAGTGGTTAAGGTGTTGAACTTGTACTCTGAAGTTGTTTGGGGTTGTGGGTTCAAACCCCCATACAGTCCAAACCCTTTTCACATTCAACAACAAAAAAACGTTTTTCATCTATATGTGTTTCTCATTGAATTATGCAATGTAATTGCCATGCCATGAGTGCGCACTGTCACAAGTTGGTACCCGTCCTGATATGACCTTAGATGCTGCCAGGACGTAAAACTCCCAACAACCAACCAACATTTCCTGTCCCCACTCAGGCACCACGCGAGATAATTTCGCTGGTAAGAAGGTAGTGAGCCTGGAGTATGAGGCATTTGTCAAGATGGCGGAGAAGGAAATGAAGCAGATCTGCGTAAAAGTGCGGAACAAGTGGAAGGTGGAGCACATAGCCATCTATCACAGACTGGGGTGAGTGAATTTGTGCCATACTATGCAGTTATTGCCCGATATGGGCTCTGAGGCCTGTATGATGTGAGTATTGACCCAACGACTCCCAATGGTCCATATTAAAGTTGCATAGTCCGATGAAAACATCAAATTTTCAAAACCAAAACACTTATCTACATTTGATTCTACATATTCAACTCAGACACTGGTGCCCTTATTAAACATTTGTTGCTGCATAGAAGGTCGTAATAAGTCAATTAATAGAACCCGTTACTACTGAAGTCTATGGTGTCAGAGTTTTGGCATGCTTGCCAACATTATTTTGGCATGTTTTGACGTCAAATATATCCAAACTTAGCAATTTAAAATTAAAGTTACTTCAAACTAAAGTAAAGTAGATTATAACGATTAGTATAACATATTTATCTCAGAAAATAGCAAAAACTCAAAAGCATCGGACTATGCAACTTTGAAATGAAGAGTTTAACTAAGGCCATGTATCCATAAACTGTTCCCTTGTGGCGGCATGTTCCCTTGTTCCGTTTTCACTTGTGACTTTGTGATGTGCCACACAGACAATGAACATTCTCTATCATTCTATGTTCCCTGCAAAATACCATACAGTCCCTGTGTCCAACCTATGGGAACGGCCACGAAGCCAAACAAAGGTTCATTGTCTGTGTGGCGCATCACAAGGGAACAAGGGAACATGGAACAAGGGCACACACCACAAGGGAACAAAGGTTTATGGATACACAGCCTTAAGTTGCATTGTCCGATAAAAGCATAACATTTTCAAAAGCAAGAGGCACACCTAGAATTGATTCTACATATCTAACTAAAGGCCCTGTCACATTACGGCGTATGGCGGGAGCGTATTGAAAACCTACGTAGGTCCTGCGCGTGCCGGCCTATGATGACATTTGGTGACCTTTCGGGTGGTTTTGAGCGTATGTGGAACCTACGAGGAGCGTACGAGGAGCGTATGAGGAGCGTATGGGAGCGTGCTGTGACATTTTTTGACAGTATGGGCCATACGCCCTCATAGGTCGGGTTTTTTTGAGCATGCACAACAAAATTTGGACGGACGGATTTATGAAAGCGTATGGCGGCGTATGCCTCATACGCTTCACATACGCCGGCATCTGGCGGCATCTGGCAGCGTATGAGTAGCGTATGAGTAGCGTATGCGTAGCGTATGAGTAGCGTATACGGCGTATGCCGACGTATATGACGTAACGCGCTTACGCCGCCATACGCTCCCGCAAAAAACCCTAATGTGACAGCCCCTTTAGATACTGATTCACTTATTGACACATTGAAGGGAAAATGACAGAAACTCGAAACTATTGGACTATGCAACTTTAACCAAAAACCCAAGGGACTCCAAATGCTCCGTATTAAAATCAAGAGTTTAAAGTTGCATGACACAATTTTCGAAAGCAAGACTTGAACCTACATATCTTACTTATTTGTTGCTACATGTACTAAGTCAGTTTAATAGAAATTGTTACTGCTGAAGCCCATGGAAGCAGAGTTACACAAATTAATTTTGCCCTTGAGCCTTTATGCTCACGGGCTGAGCATCAATCTGCCACAGTCAATATTTTGCAAGCGAATGACCGTGATGATATGCAAACCGACCGTTGGAGGCGCGAATATGCACTCCCGCAGAAAATAAACGGCCAATTATAAATAATTACATATATAAATACACACGAATAAATAATTTCCAGCCTATTTATATATGTATAATGAATTATGCTGTATATATCCCGCTGCTATTACTGTTACATGTATTGTGAGTAGAACCTTTGGTGACTAGCTGGTCCCTTGGATCTTCCCTTTCAGACTGGTCCCAGTCACACAGTCGAGTGTTATCATTGCTGTGTCGTCTGCTCATCGCGCAGAATCTTTGCAGGCCGTACACTTTGCCATAGACGAACTCAAGGCCAAGGTTCCCATCTGGAAAAAGGTATCACAATGGAGTCTACCCGATTTCTTTTTATACTTTCAATTAAATTTTTGTTTGGGGAGGTATATTAGTTGATTAATCAGGGGAAATCTTCTTTTGTTCCCTTGGATAAGCCACATCCAAGCATCTGGAAAACCATCTGGAAAAAGGTTTCACAATAGGGTCCACCCAATGTTTTGATATTTTGAAAGTTTTCTTGAAAACCTTTGGGTACATTAGTTGATTATTCACGGGAAATTTCAATTATTTGTTTGACACAATTCCCCATGCAGTACAATTACACTATAATCCCCCTAATATAAGCTGGCCTCGCTTTTTTTTGGTTTTATTCATAGTTTAAAAAAATCGTTTCCCCCCGGTATAAGCCAAATCCAAGCATCTGGAAAACCATCCTCAAAAAAGTATCATAATGGAGTTTACCCATTTTATTTAATCAATCAATCAATAGTTCCGTCCTCTAGTCGAGGGTTGGATGCAATGGTTCTCCACTTGTCCCGATGGTGTGCTGTTCTGATAGACTGTGAATAATTCAAGCCTGTCCACTGTGAAATATTTGTAAACCATGATGTTCTTGGTCTCCCTCTCCCTCTACTGCCATTCACCTTCCCTTCCAACAATGTACGGTATATTGAACTCTGACGAATGATGTGGCCAAAATAAATAAGTTTCTTTGTCTGTATAGTGGCAAACAAGCTTTTCTTATTTGACATTTTTCTGAGAACTTCTTTGTTGGTGATCTTCTTTGTCCATGATATTTTCATCATCCTTCGATAAGTCCACATCTCAAATGCTGCTAAACGTTTGTACATTTTCTTAGAGATTGTCCATGTCTCAGCCCCATACATTAGAGTAGACCACACATAACACTGAAGAATACGCTTCCTTGTTTGTATTAATATCTTACTTGATGTTAACACTCTATACATTTTGGAGAATGTTGTTCGGGCTATTGTTATCCTTCTTTTAATTTCTTCCTCTCATCTCCCATCATTTGTAATCTTTTGTCCGAGATATATGAATTCAGATACTTGTTCTATGTTTGTGCCATCTATGGTTATATTGATATTTGGTTTATCTGTCTTTTTACTTATAACCATTGTTTTGGTCTTCCTGGCATTCATCTTCATGTTGAATAGTATTCCAGCTTTATTGATTCTATTCACTATATCTTGTAGGTTTTTCTCACTGTCTGCTAGTATTACACTGTCATCGGCATATCTAAGATTGTTGACGTTCATGCCACCTATTGTCACTCCCTTGCAATCTTCAATGTGTCTGAAAATCATCTCTGTGTACAGGTTAAATAGACATGGTGACAATACACACCCCTGTCGAACTCCGCGTTTAATCATAACTTCATCTGATAGGCCCTGCTCCATTTTTATAAATGCACGTTGTGTCCAGTATAAGTTCACAATTAGTTTAATGTCTTTGCCATTGACACCAATATCTTGTAAACATTTGATTAACAGTTCATGATTGACTCGGTCGAAGGCCTTCTCATAGTCAATAAAGCAGGCATAAACATCCTGGTTCACTTCACAATAACGTTCACAAATCATTCTCATATTGAAAATCCCTTCACGTGTACCTCTTCCAGATATAAACCCACTTTGTACGTTACTGATTTGTTCTTCAATTTTCTGTCTGTTTCTCAGTAAAATTATTTTCAGGATCATCTTCAACATATGACTCATCAGGCTTAGTGTTCTGTACTCAGAACACAATGTTGGTTATTTAATACTTTTAATTTAATTAAAATTATTTTTGGTATATTAGTTCATTAATCAGGGGAAATTTCAAACATTTCTTCTATGCAACTCCCCGCGCAGAATAATTGTCTTGAATGAGCAAGTTCGCTCATTCGGTGTCATTGCTGGACACGGCAGCCTCAAGGCCGAAGCCCCCCCCCCCCCTTTCCACTACCATGGTGGGAGGGGGAGGGGGGAGGGGGATGGGGGGAGGGGCCTGTTCCCCCCCTCCGGCCAATAAAAAAACTCCTGCCAGCCATCACAGCGCGGCACTATCCTGGCGTCTCCCGGAGCCACTGAAGCTGGTCAGTCCTCTCCAAACTCCCGCACTGACCACTTCCCACCTCCAACTTTACCCACCCACCCACACATGCAGTTGATTGTGCCCACAACAATCAACAAAAGCGAAAAACAATCAAGCATTTAAAGTAAAAAAATAAAGAATACCATCTAATCAGCAATGAAACCCGCACAGTTGACAGATCATGCCTAAGTAAATGTTACATTACTGATAATTTACCCTCTACTGTTATCTCATGTTTATCATTAACTATTGCTATTGTACTTTAAAGTAATTGATTACTCGTTTGTTAAATCGTTCACATGACTCATATGCCCTCATCACATTTCATTTCCCCAATATATCGGGGCCTTCGCTCATTCGCTTCTTGCCCGATGATACACAGTCAATGTACATGCCGCCGGGCGGGCAGCACCCGAATAAAAGCCTTGATTAACCCACTCATGCCTCTGAGTCAGCTGTGTCCATGAGCAATGGCACTATAATACCCCTAATATAAGCTGGCCTTAAGTTTTCTTTTTCTTTTTTTTATTCGTTTCCCGTATAAGCCACATCCAAGTGTATTTTTAAAGTTTCTGCTATAAAGCCTCTTATATGAGACCGTCCAACAGTAGGATTTAAGACCATATATTACTCCGGTGAATTAATTTAATTTAATTTATTCCAGGAAATCTACGAAGAAGGCGACGCTATTTGGAAGGAGAATAAAGAATGTTTCTGGACACAAGAGAAGCTATGATCAAAACTAATGGATATATATATAGACAATTTAAAAAGAAAATGTTTACTACATATATATTTGATATAAGACCTCTACATTTACAGTAGAAAGTGCATTTTATACCCATATAATGAACTCTACACAAGAGAAATATAAAACCTTTATGGTGGACTATGCGCAGCTACTCCCCCCCCCCCCCCTCCCGGCCAATATTAGTCGTGCCACTGCCATCAGAGGGTAGGGGGGGACCTTTCAAATAATACTTAACGCTATTTAAATATTTGTGTCAAAATTAGACCCTCCCCTTGTAACGCTCCACAGCATTAGACCATGCATACCACATATAACGCTGGGACATACACCCCCACCCGACTAAGCGTATGTAATATTTGAATGGCCCCTTTATTGGCCGTGCGATGTTGCCAGCTCCAACAACCAATCAATCGTTGGCCGAGAAAATCCTCTCTGACATCTTTAACACAAAACATGTTGCACAATGAGCTGCTATCCACCTCAGTAGTTCCTGTTCTTGCCGTCAGAGGGCTGGTCAGTTGTGGAAATCCTTTATAACACATTTTCCACAGAAGGTGTCGCACAGTGAGCTGCCACCTATAACATTAGTTCTTGCAACTGCCACCAGGGGATAGGTTGATAGTGGACATCCTCTAGTAAACCCTTTCTAGAGCACATGGCACACTGAACTACTGCCCACTACAATAATACTACCACCAGGCGGGGGGGGGGGGGAGGGTTGTGGTGGAAATCATCTATTGTGATTAAAAGCTACTGTTTGATGTCCCACACATTTTGTGCAGTTAACTGTCAAATACAAAAACTAATACAATGTTAGAGCAAGCATATATATGATTATATACACTACATTAATATATAAAGACTTACTATTATAGGCTTTTTATAGCTACCATTTTGTTAAATTGTATGTATGCCACTCAGTGAGACTAGGCTGTACTCTGCCATATAATATAGCACAGTAATATAGCATGGCAATATAACACACATTGAGAGACTCAGCTGGTTCATGAGGTGTAGGTCAATGTACAACAGTAATTTTGAGCCATTACCCCCCAGTATGATTGGAATGACCGGACTCTTAATGGTAGGATTAGTTTGTTTGGGTTTAAGGCTTATAAACATAAGGTCATATCAGGACTGGTCATCATCATCATCATGTTGTTGGTCGTGATGCGACAAAGACTGCTTTCATTACTTGACTGCCTCTCTCCATTTAGCTCTCTGCTGTGAGAGTGATGTCCATGAGTCGGTCTTAATGTCTCTCAGCTATGAGGACTGGTACGGACTTGAGATAATGCACACTTATGTCCTGATATGAATGACCTTAAATGTTGCCAGGATGTTAAACTCAAACAAATATAACAAGATAACCTAACATAATTAGATAACTATATAAGAGGCAGTGGGAAGACAACCATTAATGTTTACACAGTTCCAGCAATTTCTATTGTTAACAGAATATAGTATATGTTTGTGGAATAATGTATAGAAATTTTGAATAAAAAATGTCTTACTGTCTTAACTCAGAAATGACTTCCACCAAGACCAATATACAACCAGAACCCTCAGCATTATTTCCGACCGAGAGGCGGCAGTGCCAGAGGTCGACACCTCCAGGGTCGCCCCTCGCCCTGATTGGCTGATGCGGGCATGAGGCTCCATCGGACGGGATAGCATAGGTGACACACCGCCCAACCCCCAACCGGTCACTGCACGATAGGCCCCCTACAGCCTACATAATATTAGCATAACTAGTTATACCACACATAATTAGCATCAATGTGAGTCATACTTATATTATCTTATTGGTATCGTCAACCTGCTTGCATCACTAAACACTGTACAAATACTCATCATAGTTTACACTAGCTAGGTACCTTCTGACCCCTATATATTATCATACTGTATCACTTATTAGCTAAAGCCCCAGTTACACTATGGCTTGCGACCACTTTGGACCCAAAGAACCTGCAGTCACCATTGACCTTGCAACCAAAGCAATGGTCGCTGACCTCTGGGCGATAAAAACAATGGTTGCCAACCTCTGGGCAAACATTTTGGTCGCAAGGAGGGTTCTAGTCCAGTAGTTTTTTGTTTTTTTAAAAAAATTTTTTTTATTGAGGCTGTATTTATACTGTCCATAGCATATAAGCCTGGGTATTCAGGCTTGTTTTCAATGCTGGCCAGCTGTAGTGTTGGTGTTGTCTTATCACACAGTAGCTGCTGATAAGGTATTTGATTGCCTGTATTTCAGTAGCAGATAGATAGTTGGTTGGTCTGGTTAGTACTATAGTAGTCTATGTTAATTTTTTTGGATTTTCTTGGCATATATGTGCTTTATTTTTTCTACTCTTATTTCTAGACTAGCCTACTCCTATTTACATATCATAGGCTTGTACGCAGCTGTGAGGTGTGTTATCTGGGTGCTTTTGGTATGGTTACCTTCCATTGGGCGTCTCGCTGGTGGGCCGTGACATGTATCACCTGCCCCTTTGCGGTGCAGCTTAGTTGGGGGTTCCTAGCCTTATTTTGCACAGATATTTTTTGTATGTTTTTAGGTCAGGAATTTGTCGTTCCTTTACTGTTTGGGCATTCCACACCTTGGCAGCCATTTCTAGCGTGCTTCTCTCGTGAGCTTTTATTTGGCTTCTGGTCTGCTTTAGTAGTGGCACATTATTTGCTCTAGTTGCCCTTTGTGGTTTTGTTAGGAGTTTATTGTCTTGACTATAGCTGTATGCTAATGTTTTCAGATGAATTATTCTCCTATTTTCTAGCAATTTTACTTTGGTTCTTTTGTGTATGTCATAGGTGGGGTGCAGCTTGTCTACTCTGAGGCAGATTTTCAGGGCTCTGTTCTGTAGTGTTTGCAGTTTTTTTAGAAGTTCTTTCTTTGCACCCATGTAGTTTACATCTCCATAGTCAAAATAGGGTAGCACCATGCCCTTGAAGATTTTTATTGACATTTCTTGTGTCATGTAGTCTCTTAGCTTTGCAAATAGCCACAGTTTGTGGTTTACCTTTTGGACAATTTTGTTTATACATAGGTTGTAGTTTAGTTGGCTGTCCAACTCAAGGCCGAGGTATTTGTAATGGTCTACATTTTCTAGTGTTTGGCTTCCTAGCTTACAGTGTAGTTTTCTTTCTGGCATTTGTTTATGCGAGAAGAGAACTGTTTTTGACTTGCTTGTGTTGATGGTTATTTTGTTGGACTCACACCACTCATCCAGTTTTAGTAGGAGCTTGTTTAGTTTAGTTATTACCTCCTCTTCTGTGGTGCCGTTTGCATATATGACTGTGTCATCTGCATATAGTTGGAGGCATTCGGTTTGTAACCATTTTTCAAGATCGTTTATGTAGATTATAAAGAGCAGTGGCCCTAGCACTGACCCTTGGGGTACACCACATGTGACAGGTTGGTTGTCTGATAGTGTATTGTTTATTTTTGTTCTCTGTTGCCTGTCTTTCAGGTAGCATTTTATCCAGTCCATAGTGTTGGATTTTATGCCCATGGATTCTAGTTTTTCCAATAGTATGTTATGGTCTACTGTATCGAATGCTTTGCTGAAGTCAATGAAGGCTGCTCCAACTAATTGTTTTTGGTTCATTGACGCCAATATGTCATTTGTTAGGTTAGCTATTGTTTTAGATGTGGAGTGCAGTTTCCTGAAACCTCCTTGTCTTTCGTTTAGTATATTGTTTTTTTCCAGGTGTTCATTTATGTGTCTATGTAGCACTTTTTCAATGAGCTTGCCTGGGGTTTGAAGAATCGATATTGGCCTGTAGTTTCCCATGTTTTGTTTGTCTCCACTTTTGTGGATAGGGGTAATGGTTGCCATTTTCCAGGCTGAGATAAAATGCCCCTGTTCAAAGGAGATGTTGAATAGGTCGACTATAGTGGCTGGGATGGCTTGGAGTGCCTCTTTCAGCATTTTGGTTGGTATTTCGTCTATTCCACTTGGTTTATTTGTGTCTATGTCATTTATTAGTTTTTTTACTTCTATTATATCTGTTTTGCAGGTGGGGATTTCATTCTGCACAGTTCCTGATCTATTTTCCCACCTTTTTTTAAATTTTCCTGACAGCGTTTGTCCTATTGTGGAAAAGTGCGTGTTCAGTTTGTTTGCTGCATCTTTGTCTGAGAGTATTGTCCCTTCGTTATCTTGGAAGGTTGTGTGCTCTTCTTTGTTATTTTTGGGGAATAATAGGTCTACATTCTTCCAGAATCTGTTTGTATTGCTTCCCCAGTCTCTGTCGTGCTTTATTATGTATTTCTTTTTTGCTGTTCTCACAGCTTTGAGAGAGTGGTTTCTGGCAATATGGTAGGCCAGTTTGTCTTCTATAGTTTCTGTGAGCTTTGCTTTATTACCCAGTTTACTTTTGGCTATGATGAGCGTTAGCAGGTCATTGTCTACCCAGGGGTCCTGGTTTTTTTGTATTTTTATTTTCTTAATGGGGCACATCTCGTCAGCTGATTTTCTTATTTCTGCGATGATGTTGCCCCAATAGATATTAACATCATCTCTGTTTTGTGTGATGTTGTTTATGTTTTGGTGCAGATGATTTTTTAATGCATCTTCTGAGTAGTTTTTTAGGGACCTGCCCATCTTATACTCATAGTGATTTGTGCTTTTTAGTTTTTTCCTTGTTACATATATTAGCTCATGATCACTTATACCCCAGCTCCTGGTGCCCCATTTAGTGGCGTGGTTTGAGTTGGTTAGTATTAGGTCAATTGTGGTGCTATTTTTACTGAGCCTTGTTTTTTCAGTGATGAGCTGTTGTAGGCCTAAGATTTTGATTGTGGTTTGCAGCATTAGTTTGTTTTTATCATTGCTGTTGTAATTTACATTAAAGTCTCCTAGTATGAAGATTTCTGCTTTTGTCAGTTTTTTTATGGTGTTTATGCTCTTCTCTAGGGCTTCAATGAAGAGTTCAATTTCCCCTGATGGAGGTCTGTAGAGGCTTGCTATGGCTATATTTGCTTGCTTTTCATTTTTTATTAGGCACCATAGTAGTTCTATGTGTTCATTTGATAAGTTAGCTGTTATTAGTGCTTCAGGATCTAGAATTTTGGTGTCTTTGCAGTAAAGGGCAACACCTCCACCCTTTTTTGTTTGGTTTAGTGTGTTATTTTGCTGCCTATCATTGCGTACAAGCCTATATCCATCTATGTTGAGGGTGTTGTTTTTGTGGTTGTCAGTGAACCATGTTTCTGACAGTGCCAGTATGTCGAGATTTTCTCTTTTTATGTGTATTTTTATTGTGTCGATTTTGTTGGATGCACTCTGGCAGTTTAGGTGGGCAAAGTGTGTGCCCCTCCCCAGCTTGCATTCAATTTCTTCTACCATATATATTTGTGCTTTTCGGTGAGTGGTTGCTTGATTTCGCGAATTTTAGTTTTAGTTAGATTGAGTTTGTGTGTGTGTGGGGGGGGGGGTGTGCTGGTGCATGCAGCACACGCATCTCCCTCTGGTGGGTAGTTGTGTAAGTCACTGCACTTATTACCTGTTTTGTGTGGAGGATGGCATATTTTTAGTAAAGCGTGTTAGTGAGATAGTAAATTTGTGATATTCATGGTTTGGAGCCCTGGTTCCTTTCCCAGTTCTCCCCGATCTGAACATTTGTATAGTTTTGTTTATTCCTTATTTATACTTTTCCTTTTTATTTGTTGGCATTTGTCAGGGTTTCCTTGACTTTTTGGAGGATGTCCCCCATTTTATTTTTGTAACCTGGTTTTATCGTTTCTCCTTCACTGGCGCTGTCCAGGTACCTTCCTGAGCCCCAGTATGGGCACTTTGTGCATTCCCTGAATGCATTTCCAGGGGCATTTATTAGCTTTTCTTTTAGCTCTATGTTTTGTGTGAATTTTGCGTGGACGATATCCTCCAGCACTTTTTCATTTGTTTTGCACCATTCTGGTGATCTCCATATTTTTTTGGCCATTGCTTTTATTGTGTACGGGTTGTCCGTGTTTTCGATCATTCTCATTATGTCATGTTTATCGTGATATTTGGCCATTATTGAGCAGTAGTATTGCTCGGCCGAGGTGTACTTTTTCCCATCCTTTCCTGTGACTTCGCATTTGTACAGGTTACTAAAGGGGGAGTTGTGGCCTTGGAACGACACAACCTCCTTGCGACCATTTTGGTCACAAAGAGGTCGGTGATCACTGAGGACCACTTGCGACTCCCCCCCCCCCCCCCGCCCCTTTTTTATGTGGTTGTAAGCAGTAGTGTGACTGGGCTTTAATGTTCCTAAATTTAACTTGATATTTAGCCTGTGAGTGAATACTCATCATCATGATGCTGTCGGTCGCGATGCAACAAAGACTGCTTTCATTACTTGACTGCCGCTCTCCATTTAGCTAACCGAGCCGGTATGGTGTTTTGTGCGGTTGTACATTTCATGAAAACTGCCTGCAAAAGTGTTGAAGTGCTGCTGGCTTTTGCAAGTTACCAGCAGCACTCTCTCGGGGAGCAAATAGAGGTTTCACACCGGCAAGAACATGTCAAGACAGGCGCAAAACTATTTGTCCCTGCAGTGGCTGGTCGGGAGATGTTGGGAGTTCCATAAATCAACCGCCCTTAATGCTGCCACAGTGACATGGTTTTCTGTTTAGGGTTTGCTCCCTTAGCCTTCGGTTCTGTCAAGAACCTGTACCACAAGGCAGTGGTTTACAACTCTGCAGGGCAGGGGCGTTAAACTCCCTGAGGTATTGCTATACCTGCAATACCTACATACCACTATACTATCCCTAATATGTAAAGCGGCTGGTAAACCATTGTCTGGCACTGAGAA
The DNA here is from genome assembly GCA_030323885.1 of Branchipolynoe longqiensis. Classification (NCBI taxonomy): domain Eukaryota; kingdom Metazoa; phylum Annelida; class Polychaeta; order Phyllodocida; family Polynoidae; genus Branchipolynoe; species Branchipolynoe longqiensis. The sequence continues at coordinate 8,069,058 of CM059188.1, forward strand.
GAGAACTATTCAAATGAATATATTATTCACCAAAAAAAAGCCATCAGATGGTGCTGCCTCCAATGTTGATGTTTATGGCTTTCCTGTTATGTGTCCAACAATCAGGGCACCATGTCATTTCTGACCATGTGGGCATTTTCAAACACCAAGGAGACTGTTGCTATGGTAACTGACCTGTCAATCACTAGCTCTAACAGTTTTACTTTTAGAACTAATGTACAACTATGACTTATATAGTTATAATTATTAGGCAACATTTTATTTCCAATGATAGCTATTTCTACTTATGGTGACTTTATAGTGCTGCCGCACTGGGAGACCAGGCAGTTGGTACCATGACCTGATGATATCCCACAGTCGCATTATCCTAATACTGTTCAAACAACTCCTTGTCCTATCCTATTAATGTTCAGCACATTACTAGGTAGCGACAAGTATAAATTTGATAGGTCATTGGTTTGACTCAGCTGGGCTTCAAACTCCCTACGAGCCGGTGCTCTACTGATTAGGCCACCGAGCCCACTGAATTATCTGGTAATTTTCCATATACGTCGGGATGAGTGTCAACCCAGTTGGGTTTGAAAGGCAAAGAGGAAGTGGCATTATCAGGGGGTCTTTATATAGTCTGGGACTTCTGGGCTTTAAAAATGTAGCTGTTTGTTTGTTGTTGTTTTATGTCCTAGCAACATCTAAGGTCATATCACGATGGGTACCGACTTGTGACAGTGTGCACTCATGGCGACTTTATAGTGCTGCCCCAGTGGGAGACCGGGCTGCCAGCACTATGACCTGATATCCCACTCAGTCACATTATCCTGACACTGAGCCAACCAGTCCTTGCCCTATCCTAATAATTCCGAGCCCCTGGCTAGGAAGCGACAAGGATAAATTTTTAAGTCATTGGTTTGACTCGTCCAGGGTTCGAACCCACGATCTACCAACACAGAAGCCGGACCCCTCTAACTCATTCAACCATCCCTTCTGGTCTTAAAAACGTGGCAAATTGCGAAAGAAATTTGTCAAATGGGGCGTAATCGATTAATCAACTCGGGTCACCCGAGCCACTTTTTGGCACATGTACACATCCTACAGACTCGGGTCAAATAATCAAATATGCTTCTCCACGCTTGGGGTGGAAAAAATGGTGGCTTAATCCAAAACTTTGTTGTTTTTAAATAACCGATATAACTACAGCAAAATAGGATTTAAAATATTTTATGATTGCATAGTTTAGTTATATTTCCATTTCATTAATCTGGGTTATTACCAAAAAATATCATGTAGGACTGGTACTGGTAGCTGTTATCCTGCAGGACGGTACCAGCACAAATGTGACGTCATCGTTTCTACCCAACACCAGCCAAGAGGTGAGTTACTGGGGTCGGGTCGTTTTGCACACGGCACATGTTTTTGTCAACTCTACTCGCGGTGTTCGATTTGAAATTCTAGCAACCCGGATGACCCGAGTCGCGTTAATCGATTACGCCCATGGATACTACTCAGATGATGACTATTGGTCTAGATACCACTGCAATTATTGTACAACCCACCATGCAGCCTAGGTACTTGAACATCAGGACACATAGTAACCTATAGACATATTTCATGTGACGTCAGGATAGGTATTTAGGTTAGTGGGCGCGCAGCTTGGCTGCAGGACAACACAGGGTCACACTGCAAACTCAATGGCTATGGGCAATCTTCATACAGAAAATGTGAAATATCTCTAAAACCACACTACTTAGAAACAAACCACTTGGCACAAATTTAGAAAACAAATTGAACAAAAAGATTATATTAAATCTATAAGGTTAGGGTTCTGCATTTCTATTGATGCGCGAAAAGGAAGAGAGGAAGGCGGGGGTGGGAATAAAGGCGTTTATTTCCGCCTCAGACAGAGTAAAACATAAACAGAGTATACAGAGGCAAGAGAGAGGCTCATGAGGAGCAGAGTAATAGGCTCATAAGGAGCAACAGTGTAGGTACAAGGCAATAAAAGAAGGAAGAGGCTCATGAGGAGCAAAAGCAGGAGGGTGCTCATGAGGAGCAGGAGGAGATGTACAGGATAAACAGGGGCTCATCAGGGGCAATGTCAGAGTTCTGGTGAGGGGGGGCCGAGGAGCCCTCCGCCAAAGAGTAGGGGAGGGCTCGAGGCGCGCCCGAGGCGGGGGCACGGGGCGCCCGAGGCGGGGGCCCGGAGAGGAAGGTCTGGGCGAAAGGAGGGTCCGGGGCCTACGTGGAGGGGGGGAGCGGGCGGCCAAAAAAGGGAGGCCCGCTCCTGAGGCCTCGGGGAGGAGGTCCGGCGAGGGTTGATCAGGGGGGCAGCGAACTCCTCAGGCCTGGGCGGGGTGGGAGTCGGGGTCGGGTCGGGCGGTTTCATGAAGGCGGTGTCGTGGAGGTCGGTGGCTGGGCTGTCTGGGGAGGGTCCCTCGTGGGGCTGGGCTGTGTCGTCCGAGGTGTGAGGTGCGAGGTGATGATCCCCGGCTTCGTCTGGGCGGCGTTTCGATCGGTGTTCGGGCTGTCGGTGGAGGTCGCGGGGCTGTCGGCAGTGGTTGGGGTGAGGCGCCGGGAAAGGCCCCCCGGGCCGGCCGGGGGGAGGCCGGCGGATCAAAAATCCGCCGAGGCGGCCGGGGTCTGGCGCTCACGGGCTTGCTTGGTGCGGCACCCGGCCTCGCTGTGCATCGTTAATATGCGCCGTACATTGGTGCAATATGCACAGACGTGCCGGCGCCTGTCTCCCACCTCGCCGTGAGCCTCACCGACGGGAGCGCGATCGCACGAGGTGGGGTCACGGTTCCAAGCGGAGCAGGGAGCCCCGTGAGCGTGCCTATCGTAGGCGGTGCGGGCGTCGACTTGGTGCCGGGGGAGGTGGGCGCCTCGGGCCCCATCTTGTGCCGGGCTGGGGGGCGTGTCGAGGGGGTCGACGGTCAGCATGCTGTCGACTCGGATGTTGTTGAGGGCCACGGGGTCGTGCCACCCCTGGGGGAGCCTCCCGTCCGCGATCCACGAGAAGATGGTCTCTGAGTACCGGCGGACGACCGGCCAGGGGTGGAGGAGGTTGTCCCTCATGATGGTGAGGTGATGGTGGTGGAGGCCCCGGAGAGAGTGGGCCGGGAACGAGGGGTGGTTGACCAAGGTGAGGAGGGCGAGGTGATATTCGTCCTTGGTGGCTTCACCCAGCTTCACCGGCTTGCGTCCGGGTCCCCTCTCCACCAGGTCGCAGGGGAAGACATAATCCGAGGGGACACCTCGGCGCCGGACGGCGTGGTGCGCCTCGGCGGAGGCCAGTATATCGCGGACTGCGTCGGCCGCGGATGCTGGGCTGTGCTCCGCCGCCTCATGGCGGTAGGCGGGCGACGGTCGCGGGGCGGCGGCGAGGCGGTTGTAACCCTCGTATTGCGGGTGTACCGCCCCGGGGAGAGTCGCTTGAGGCGGAGCCGGCGGTCGGCTCCCGATCGGGTCGAGGGCCCGAGGTGCTTGGACGGGCGGCAGGGGCTGGGGTGTGTCCGGGGCTCCTCGGGGGACCCCGGCCTCGACGGCTTCGATGCGGGCGGTGAGGCGGGTGAGCGCCTCCAGGATGGCGGTGGTATCGCTTGAGGGGCGGGCCGACGGCGCCGAAGGTGATGCCGAGGCGGAGTAGGCTGCGGAGCCTCCCGGGGAGCCCGAGGAGGGCCCTGGGGTGCTCATGACGGTAGTCCTGGCGTTCTTCCGGCCTTTCCCCCGTCCGCGCCCGGGCATTATGAATCGGTCCGAGGAGGAGTAGCCCAAAGCAGAAAAAGTTGAGGATCTGGGAAGGCGGCAGGAAGGCGAGTGCCTGAGGGAGGCGGGGGGAGGGCTTATAAGGGAACGGGGACGGGCGACAGCAGGTGAGGTGTGAATGCTGCCGGCCCGGGGGAGGGCGAGAGTTTAGCGAGCAGCGGGCGTCGGGTGAGGTGAGAGAGCTGCGCGACACGGGGCCGGGGGGAGGAGGGGGCGCGCGGCGGCGTCGGGCGAGGTGGGAAAGCAGCGCGACAGCGCGGGGCGGGGGGAGGGTCTCTTCCTCTCCTCGCATCAAACGTAATGCTACGCATTACGACCAATTTGGAATAAAACTGACTTTTTGCACTGCGTGTACCATCAAACTCAATGCATTTTCAATGGCCGTGAGAAATATTCATAGAGAAAAGGTGAAATATCTCTAAGACCACACCACTTAGAAACCGACCGCTTGGCAGACATATAGAAAACAAATTCAACAAAAAGATTATATTAAATTTATATGGTTAGGGTTCTGCATTTCTATTAATTTTGAATAAAACTGATGTTTGCACTGTGCGTACAGGCAAACTCAATGCATTGTCAATGGCCTTGAGCAATCTTCATACAGAAAAAGCTAAATATCTCTAAAACCACACCACCTAGAAACAAACTGCTTGGAGCACATATAGAAAACATGTTTAACACACAGATTATATTAAATTTATATGGTTAGGGTTCTGCATTTCTATTAATTTTGAATGAAACTGACGTTTTGCACTGCGCGTACCGGCAAACTCAATGCATTGTCAATGGCCGTGAGCAATCTTCATACAGAAAAAGTGAAATATCTCTGATGTGCGAAAAGGAAGAAAGCAAGGCGGGGGTGGAAAAAGAGGCGCTTATTGAGGCGCCTCTGGCAACAGAGGGGGTAAACATGGCAACAGTGAACAGCTCAGGAGGAGCAGGTACAAGGTACAGGGAAGGTAAGGCTCATGAGGAGCAGAGAAAAGAACAAGAGAGTCTATAACAGGGCTCATACTAGGTACTCCAAAGTGATTTATATTTTCAACAGGTCAGTATTAAATCTTATATATCTGTACAGATCTTTTAAATTGGATCTCAGTGAAACACTCATGCTTGATATTCTAATGAAGCCTAGATTCTTGTCTATCTTTTATTGGTGGTTATTTTTAGCTCAGGTCAATGTACTCACCAAGCCATCAAGTTTAGGGAAGGGAGTAGCTCAGACTGCATGAAAACAAAATCAGCGAGCATGCTCAGAGCTGCCGATGGTACCCACCAACAAGTGTCCATTGACTGTGATTTATTTCATAATGATGATTAAAAATCAGACACCCTAAAAGGCAAAAGAACAAGCTTTAATTTGATATAACTTTTATTTCAAACCAAGCAGAATTAGTGGAGATACAAGCCTTTTTAAAACGGTTAAAATAGGTCAAATTGCGCGCTGCGGACACCGTAATCGCCGACTTTGGAGTACCTACTCATACGGAGCAGAGGTAAAAGTTCATGTGAGGGGAGGGGGCACCGAGGAGCCCTCCACCAAAACGGAGGAGAGGGCTCGAGGCGCGCCCGAGGGGGGGGCGAGGCGGGGCAGATGTGCGCGCACCGCCTCAGAGGTCAGGTTCCCTGTGTGGGCGGCGAGTGTCCGGGGCCTACGTCGACAGGGAGCGGGCGGCCAAAGAGAGAGGAGGCCCGCTCCTTGGAGAGATCCGGTGAGGAGCTCCGGCGAGGGTCGAGCAGGGGGGCAGCGAAGTCCTCAGGGCTGGGTGGGGTGGGGGTCGGGGTCGGGTCGGGCGTGTTGACGAAGGTGGTGTTGTGAAGGTCGGCGGCTGTGCTATCTGGGGAGGGTTCCTCGTGAGGCTGGGCTCTGTCTGAGGCGTGAGGTGCGAGGTGATGATCCCCGGCTCTGCCTGGGCGGCGTTTCGATCGGTGGTCGCTGGGGGGTTGTCGGTGGAGGTCGCGGGGCTGTCGGCAGTGGTGTGGGTGAGGCGCTGGGGAGGGCCCCCCGGGCCGGCCGGGGGGGGGGGGGGGGGGGGGGCGGCGGATCAAAAATCCGCCGAGGCGGCCGGGGTCTGGCGCTCACGGGCTTGCTTGGTGAGACAGCCGGCCTCGCTGTGCATCGTCAGGAGGCGCCGGACGTTTGCGCAGTAGGCGAACACGTGCCGGTGCCTCTCCCCTCCCTCGCCGTGGGCCTCCCCGACGGGGGCCCGATCGCACGAGGCTGGGTCGCGGTTCCAGGAGGGGCAGGGGGCCCCATGAGAGTGCCTGTCGTAGGCGACGCGGGTGTCGACTTGGGGCCGGGGCAGGTGTGCGCCTCGGGGAAGGTCGTCGCCTCGGGGGGGCCGGTTCTGCCGGAGCGTCCTGAGGGGCGGGGAGGGTGAGGGTTTCCACCCTCAGGAGGTTGAGGGCGACCGGGTCGTGCCACCCCTGGGGGAGCCTCCCGTCCGCTATCCAGGAAAACACCGTCTCGGAGTAGCGGCGGACGGTCGGCCAGGGGTAGAGGAGGTTGTCCCTCAGTACGGTGAGGTGATGGTGGTGTAGGCCCTGGACGGAGTGGGCGGGGAAGTCGGGGTGGTCGATGAGGGTGAGAAGGGCGAGGCTGTACTCGTCTTTAGTCGCCTCACCCCTCTTCACCGGCTTCCTCTCGGGCCCCCTCTCCACGAGGTCTGAGGGGAAGATGTAGTCTGAGGGGATCCCTTGCCGCCTCACGGAGTGCCGCGCCTCGGCGGAAGCCAGTATCTCCCGCACGGCGTCGGCTGCGGATGCTGGGCTATGCTGGGGCGGCTCCTCGTAGTAGGTAGGCGTCGGAGCAGGGGCGGCTTGTCCGGCGAGGTGGTGGTACGGCTGGTACTGGGGGTGTACCGCCCCCGGCAGAGTCGCTTGAGGTGGGGGCGGGCGCCGGGCGGGCGCCGGGCCCCGGCCGGGGCGCGCGCCCGAGGGTGGCCGGGGCGCGCGCGCTGTGGTGTAGGTGAACTGGGGCTTTGGAGCAGGTGGGGGCGCGTCTCCGGCGTGGCGGGGGGCCCCCCCCCCCCCCCCCCCGACTCCAGGGCGTCGATGCGGGCGTCGATGCGGGCGGTCGCCCGCGTGGAGGAGGGCTGGAAGGCGAATGACTGAGAGAGGCCGGCGGGCGGCCTTATAAGGGAGGGCAGGAGGGCGGTGACAGGTGAGGTGCGAAAGCAAGGCCGCGGGGAGGGGGAGGAAGAAAGCTGAGAGGCGGGCGTCGCGCGAGGTGAGAATGCTGCGCGACGATCAAGCGCAATGCTTCGCATTACGACCAAAACTACACAACCTAGAAACAAACCGCTTGGAACACATATAGAGAACATATTCAACAAACAGTTTATATTAAATCTATAGGGTTAGGGTTCTGCATTTCTATTAATTTGAATAGAATTGACGTCTTGCACTGCGCGTATCGGCAAACTCAGTGCATTGTCAATGGCCATGAGCAATCTTCATACAGAAAAGGTGAAATATCTCTAAAACTACACAACCTAGAAACAAACCGCTTGGAACACATATAGAAAACATATTCAACAAAGAGATTATATCAAATTTATAAGGTATGGGTTTTGCATTTCTATCAATCCTGAATAAAACCGACGTTTTTCATACGTGTATCGGCAAACTCAATGGCAGTATGCCTTCGTTCTGTAGCCAAGCTGCGCGCGCATACGCGATGTTTATAAACATTGAGAGCCATCTATAGATCACTCGCGCACCGGTGTGGCGTTTTCAACCGTGTGCCGTGTTCAGCCGTGTGCAAAGACTCAAACTCAAGGCATTGTCAATGGTCGTGAGCAATCTTCATACAGAAAAAGTGAAATATCTCTAAAACCACACCACCTATTAACACATTATCACTTGGTACACATATAGAAAACATCTTTACCAAAAAGATTTTATTACATTTATAAGGTTAGTGTTCTTGATTTCTATTAATTTTGAATAAAACTAATGTTGTGCACTGCGCATACCGTCAAACTCAAGCCATTGTCAATGGTGGTGAGCAATCTTCATACAGAAAATCCAGTAAAGTGAAATATCTCTAAAACCACACCACCTAGAATCAAATTGCTTGGTACACATATAGAAAACATCTTTACCAAAAACATTATATTAAATTTATAAGGTTAGTGACTCACGACCATTGACAATGCCTTGAGTTTGAGTCTATGCACACGGCTGAACACGGCTGAAAACGCCACACCGGACGCGGTGGCCAAATCGGTAAAGCGCACACAAGCTTCCCGCGGGGAAGGTCGGGAGTTTGAATCTCGGCCGGGTCTAACCACTGACTCTCAAAATTGGATGGGTATCGACTTGTGACAGTGTACTCTTTGTGACTTTTAATACTGGCCCACTGGGAGATCAGGGTGCTGGAACCGTGACAAAATTTCCCACTCAGATAGGCCTACTAAGCTAACCAGGCTTAGCCCTATCCCAGTAATGCCGAGTACCAGGCTAGGTTGCGACAAGTATAAATTTGGTAAGAAATCTGTTTGACTCGGCTGGGTTTCAAACTCTCGACTTTCCACACAGGAAGCCTGGATTTTTACCAATTCAACCAGTGTGTCCGGTCAACAAAACAACAAATAATATTTATACGCAAACTCAATACACAGTTATCTCAATAATCCATATTTATTCATTTCAGGAAGGAAGACGGGGGGGGGGGGGCATCTTAATGGACACAAAATACTCATGGCAAGATAGTGAGTACAGAGATATTAATTTGTGCAAAAATACATCATTTTGGCAGATGCTATATTAAGAACAGCAACAGTGTGAAGTTAGCCGGTAGGAAAGTAATAAGAAATAAGATAAAATATGACAGGAAGCCTTAGATCTGGTGATATAGAGTTGTAAATTCAAGTGATGTGGGTGCACAGAAGAATTGCATCAGTGCATTAGCTTACTACGTCGATAATAAGGGATACATCCACAGAGCCGATCAATACACTATTTAATCAATCAAATACACTATTTACAGTTCCGGTTCATCCCCTGGAGTAGAATATTAAAGTTGCATAGTCCGATGGTCTTGAGTTTCTGACATTTTTCTGAGTTACGTATATTAAATTGATCATTATTATTTACCTTACTTTAGTTTGAAGTAACTTTTAATTGAAATGGCTACCTTTTGAGATATTTGAAATTCAAACATCTGAAAATAATTTTGACAAGCATGCCAAAACTCTGATACCATAGGCTTCTGCAGAAACAGGTTCTATTAAATCGACTCAGCGTTCCCTTCTATGTGGCAACAAATACTTAATAAGCGAATCAGTATCTAAGTTAGATATTGGGAATCAAATCTAGATAATTGTTTTGATTTTGAAAACTTGATGCTTAATCGGACTGTGCAGCTTTAACATATTCACCTCAGTGTTAAAGTTGCATAGTCCGATAAAGTATAACATTTTCAAAACCAAAACAATTATCTAGATTTCATTCTACATATCTAAGTTAGAAGGGAACAAACACCGAGTCAATTTAATAGAATCTGTTACTGCATAAGCCTATGGTGTCAGAGTTTTGGCGTGCTTGCCAGAATTAATTTGGAACACTTGCACTTCAAATATCTCAAAGGTTAGCCATTTAAAATAAAACTTACTTCAAACTAAAGTAAGGTAGATTATAACAAATTAATATATTATATTTACCTGAGAAAAACCAAAACCATCGGACTATGCAACTTTAAGCAATGCATGCAGTACCTAGTTTATCTACCTCCAAAGCAGTTTGCAATTGATCCCCAACGGTAAAGGTTCGAATCCTGCACTGGAACACCTTTTCACAAACTGGTTACTGTACGATATATAGATATTCTACATTGGTTCCATGACCAGGATTAAGGCCTGGGTTTCATTTGCCATTTAGAAAGGTATTACCATGGCTCAATAAACTGATACCATTCAGGCATTGATTACACAACAGAGGACTGTGTTTATCATATACCAAAGTACACATCAAACTGACATACATTAGAAATCCTACATCTGTCTCATTTCAGACATAACCTTTGGGATGTTACATAGTGAAGCTGAGTGATCTAAGCAGGAAGTCCCTTACTTGAAAAGACAAAGCTTAAAGGTGTGTGTGTGTGTGTGTGGTGGGACAGAATAAGCCATTTCCGAGATACCAACATTCATGTCCAGTCAGCCACTAATCAGCTCTCTAGCCATACTAAAGTGCAGGTGATTGGTTGGTTGTTGCGGTTTTACGTCCTGGCAACATCTAAGGTCATATCAGGACGGGAGGTCCAGGTGAAGCACACTGCACTCCGCATGGTTACACCTACATAGCAGGAAGTGGTATTTTATTTAACGTAGAACAACAGTTTACGCAATTTCTTTGCAACCCAATTTCAAAACACAAATGTAGGGCAAGAACCTTTCTAATTGGGTCATCATGTTAATGGATTCAAACTGAGTTCAAAATACAGGAAATATATAGTGAAGGATATCGCTACGGAAGAACACAACCCCACTTCCAGGTGTGTAAACACGCTGAGTCACAGCTTCAGTTTCTCCTCAGCAGAACAACAACTTAGAATGCGCATATTGCTTTATACTGAGTAGGCCTACACCTTTAAAATCTGACGAGGACAGGGATGAAAGTGGTCTCCGGGAAAAAAAGCGGAAATGCTGTTATTCTCCCATAGGTTTAACATTGTCAGGGAATCGCGGAAAATTCCCGGAAGTCGGGTTTTATATATATTGGTATATGCTGAAAGTGCTGCACCGTTTGAAGCATGTATTAGTAGTGTACGCTGATAGTGCTGCAATGCTTGGAGCATTTATTAATATTAGTAGTGTACACTGATAGTGCTGCGGTGTCAGCACCATCAAAGAAGAGGATAATAATAATAATAATTAGTATACACTGATGGTGCTGCGGGATTAACAAATCCCGGAAATCCGTGGAATCGCGGAGATCTTTCATCCCTGCCAAGACCACTTGTTAATTGACTACCTAGGACAAGGTCAACTTGGTGGATGGATCTCAACTTTGTTTCTAGGAGGATCTGCCTGCTTGAGTCATCGCTCTCGTATTAATCTGGTGTAATATAATGTATGTACATGTAAATGTGTAGTTGTACTGAATGTAATAGAGCTACTCATGAGGACAGTAGCAGGGACAGGTGATATGTATCTTCGTCAATGCCCTATAGGTGGCGCCACCTTGATTACATTTTTTCTCCATGTTATTCCACGTGAATTGTGACACAGGTTAATACATTAGCAGATTATAGTAGCAAGAAAGAAATTGTTCATATGAAAGAGACATGACCTAGCCAGTGTTGATGATATTAATAAAGTAATTCTCAACAGTTATTCACAAAAGGGGTATTCCGAGTTTTGGGGGTCAACACACCGGGTAACAGCTACAGCTTACACAGTGGAAGGTGGGGAAGGTGGTGACCGCACATACACCATGACACGGGAATTGGGATTTGATTTCAACCAAAATATTTGTCAGCAATTCCACACTGCAATCTACATTAGAAACAGACCAGACGCGATGGCCGAATCAGTTGAGTGTCCGTCTCCTGTTTTGGGAGATCAGTGAATCTGAACCCATGGGTTTGTTGGTTTGAACCCTGGTCGAGTCAAACCAATGACTTGAACATTTATACCTGTCGCCAAGCACTCGGCATAATTAGGATAGGGCAAGGGCTGGTTGGCTCAGTGTCAGGATATGACTGAGTGGGATATCAGATCATGGTGCTGGCGGCCTGGTCTCCCAGCGGGGCAGCACTATAAAATTGCCATGAGTGCGCACTGTCACAAGTCAGCACCTGTCCAGACATTATATGTTGCTAGGACATAAACCAACAACAAACAAAACATTAGAAACAAATGTATGGCAAGAACTATACCAAGTTTGGTCTTCAGAAGGAATGTGGTTATCGGTGCAAAGTGAGTTTAAAGTATGGATTCTATAGGGATGGGAGGGGAGGCCCCCCCCCCCCCCCCCCAACTTGTACCATGTTAGCAGTGGCTGCGACTCGGTGTGCTGGGTCTCAGCTTGAGCCCTAACTGAAGGGCCAGGTTGACTTGGAATACCCGTATTGTTCTGCTTATTTGAGCACAAGGTCAGTGCAAGCTTCCATTACCCCAATTATCACCCACAGATTTGTTGAAATGGACACTGGTCCACATCACATGTCATCCTCTCCACCGTCCCAACATTTTCCTTCTGTTGTTTTCACCAAATACAATGTTATTTGAATGCTGAGGGTCTTTTAAATTTTTGTTAAAAGAAACTTTAGTTTTATACCTGGCTAGTGTTCTTATGGTTTGTGAAATAACTAACTCAGGGAGTTAAGAATGGAGTAGAATAGCCTGATTTGTACAATGGCTCTATGGTAATTTGAAAAAAAATCTAATTCCCCGTCAATATTAGAAATCATACGGGGAGAGTAATGGTAAGTACAAAGGTACTACTAGAACTGTGCAGTTTCTGTTTTACTTGTGGATTTTATAGTTGCAGGTTGTGCCTTTATATAAGGATTTTCTCTATATATTAAATTCTGTTTACATGGATGAATATATTATATATATACATACACATATATTAATAATGATATATATATATCATTATTAGTACAGTTTCCAAATACAAATTATGACACCTATACACAAAAACAAACAAAAATGTCCCAATCACAAATTCAGTACAAAAGTGAACACAGTATATATTTAGCGTTTGATGTGTGTCAATTAATTGATACCAGCTATGCACACAATCCTGGAAAGCATTTATCAGTGTACACAACTGATCCTCCTAATCCATATCATGAGGTCCAGGAAAATAGAACTTTATTTGGAGGTTTTCAGACATAAATAGTGTCGTGGGGGTGATGAAAATGGGAAATATTGCGCCTAGAGCGGGACTCGAACCCACATCTCTTTGCATTCCGGGCCAGTGTGCTAACCATTACACCACCTAGGCTCCCTGATATCAACACACTACCCACGCCTACCTGTCTATGTGGTTACTTGCCTGAGAGGTCAGTGCAGACCATTACACTCGTCCCCGTGGAATTGTAAGCTTTTAATGCTTACAATTACATACATACAGGCAATGCACTAACACATACATACACAGGGTAGGTTCAACAACCATACAGCGCAAAGCTTGTACAGGATCCTGGTCACGGCACCAGTGTCATGGGGGTGATGAAAATGGGAAATATTGTGCCTAGAGCGGGACTCGAACCCACATCTCTTTGCATTCCGGGCCAGTGTGCTAACCATTACACCACCTAGGCTCCCTGATATCAACACACTACCCACGCCTACCTGTCTATGTGGTTTCTTGCCTGAGAGGTCAGTGCAGACCATTACACTAGTTTTCCTAATGCTACTATTAGTACTAATAATTAAATTTATATTTATATCACAACAGCACATTATCAATACCATCAATTTGACACCTATTACTATGCAAACAATACACACACAAACGTAACAATGAGCAAACATTCCAGCAATGGCTGGAAATAGATGCATAGCATTCTATACAATTTACTAGCTTTAGTACTCTTCAGGTGCTATAAGTAAATAACACGAAATCCTACTAACACCATAGTTATATTTCCTACAATTCACTCTTGCAGACATGAAATATTCAGTATTTATTTATTTTAAATCTGGATGTATTATGCAAGATTCCACTGTGCATAATTGTCATCAAATAACAAAAATATTCAGTCTTACATATATGACATTGGCATTGTGTCAGAGGAGTGAGGGGGGGGGATATGAATGATGACATTTACTTCGAGACGCAATGCCAATATTGCGGTGTTCTCTGTGGTGGAGTGGTTAGAGTGTCTGACTTTTTTCTGTGTATAACTTACAGCATCATCAAAGGCCATTAAGCTGTACAGAGGTACCACTAGTACGCTGGTGGTTCCACCACTTGGCACCCAGAGGTCCCGTCAACCTGTACAGAGGTACCACTAGTACGCTGGTGGTTCCACCACTTGGCACCCAGAGGTCCCATCAACCTGTACAGAGGTACCACTAGTACACTGGTGGTTCCACCACTTGGCACCCAGAGGTCCTGTCAACTTGTACAGAGGTACCACTAGGGCACTGGTGGTACCACTACTTGGCACCCAGAGGTCCCGTCATCCTGTACAGAGGTACCACTACGGCACTGGTGGTACCACTACTTGGCACCCAGAGGTCCCATCAACCTGTACAGAGGTACCACTAGTGCACTGGTGGTACCACTACTTGGCACCCAGAGGTCACATCAACCTGTACAGAGGTACCACTAGTGCACTGGTGGTACCACTACTTGGCACCCAGAGGTCCCATCAACCTGTACAGAGGTGCCACTAGTGCACTGGTGGTACCACTACTTGGCACCCAGAGGTCACAACCTTTACAGAGGTACCACTAGTGCACTGGTGGTACCACTACTTGGCACCCAGAGGTCCTGTCAACCTGTACAGAGGTACCACTTGTCCACGACTGAAATTCACCCTGCTTAATCAATGAATCTAACATAGAAAAAAGATTTTAAAGCAGAAAAAATTAATTAAAAACGAAACAGTTGTGATAGACTTATTTCTAGATAATTATTCACCAGCTGTTAAAGACCAGATTATTATGCATTATATTAATTGTTTTCGCAAACTTCGGCATATATTAATGAGATTAATTACCACAGTTCGAGTGGCGTCAGGTAATATGACTGGAATATTCTGATTACATTAAATATGATATATACAGATCTAGAAAGTTATTGAAAATATTGTGTCTTTTCATGAGCTTTTTGTTTACACACAACCAAGGGTGTACACACAAAAGTGCTTCACTTTAAACTTGAGAGCAGTAACATCCAGATAATCTTTAGCCTAAAACAGGCTGCACTCAGCCATGAGTTTGCTGCTACTCATTGTCATAACAATTCACCACACTGAACTTTATTTAGATTAACCACTTCAATTAATTGGCACAACTAAGCATCGCGACTTCTCATCAATAATCATTGAACTGCCAACCTATTTCCGCAACTAATTAACTTCGGAATTACACTACAACCTGTTGCCATGGCTAATTATTGCACTGAAACCTATGGTATGACTACTCATTGCACTGAAACCTGTTGCCATGATTAACCATTGCACTGCAACCGGTTGCCATGACTAACAGTTGCACTGCAACCTGTTGCCATGATAACTCACTGTATTGCATCCAGCTGCTGTGACTACTCATTGCACTGTAACCTGTTGCAAAACTAACCAATGCACTGCAACCTGTTGCCATGACCAATCATTGCACTATAATCTGTTGCACGACTAATTGCACTGCGACCTGTTGCCTTGTCTAACCATTGCACTGGAAACCTGTTTCCATGACTACTGATTGCACTGTATCCTGTTGCCACGAGTAATCATTGGATTGCAACCTACTGCATAACTAATTATCTACAACTTAATGTTGCACTGTAACCTATTGTTGGAACTAATCATTGCACCACAACCTATTCACACAATTAATCATTGCACTGCAAATTATTGTTGTGACTAATAATTGCATTGCAACTTATTTCCACAATTGATCACTCAATATTGCAACTTATTGTCATGATTACATGTTGCACCATAACTTACTGTTCCAATCAATGATTGCCATGCAACTTATTATGACTAAGCATTGCATTGCAAGTTAATGTTGCGACTAACCATGGCACTGCAACTGGTAGCTATGATTAATTATTGCGTTGCAACCTGTAGCCATGACCAATCACTGCACTGCAACTTCTTGCCACGACCAATCATTGCATAGTAATCTATCGCCATAACTAATCATTGCCCTGCAACTTAATGAGTGTAATTTGTATTCTGAATAGTCAGACAGAAATCCAACGCATAGGACCTGATGTATTCATCACTCAGCTCTTGCAATTCATCACAAGTGAAACAACACTAGGTGGTTATGACTCTTCGGAGTGGTTCCACGCACTGTCGAAACAGGTCTCTGAGGTCTCCTTAACAGAGTATTACAAAGACGTATTGGCATGTTTTGACTGGATACACAACTTTAATTACCTTAATTGATTGTAGTAATTTTAGACTTTATATTCATCAGAACTACGGCTTTTAGACCGTTTAAAAAAACCAAGAGAGTTCACGGGAAAAATACTTAGGTTATGAATTTGACCCACTTCCGAGTCAAATAAAGGACTGACAAAATTGAGGCTTGTGGATAACTCACCTGGCACTCTGAATTTACTAGGATAGTTAAAGAACTAGTTGACTCAATGTCAGGATAATATCATTATGTGGACTAATCTGGCTCATGTAGCGAGCAGCACGGTATCCTAATGGGACACCACTATAAATCCACTAATGATGTGATAGCCATTCAGCTATGACTGTCCTGTAATCTGATAGGTGTTGCCTTACTTTTGGAATATTATATCAGGTTGATCGCTATAAACTATTGCACTTTAGTTTGAAGTAACTTTGATTATAAACGGCTAACTTTGGATATATTTGAAACCGAAATTAATTTAGACATGCACATCTAAATGCTGGACACCATAGGGTTCAGCAGTAACAAGTTCTATTCAATTAACTTAGTAATCCGATACAAGTGCTTAATAAGTGCACCAGTATCTAAGTTTGTTATGTAAGATCGAATCTAGGTCAGGGCTTTTTCTTAAATAGACAATTTTATGCTTTTATCGGACTATGCGGCTTTAATCAACCAATCCAGTGGCTAGAATGGGGAACAGTCAGGAATGACCAGGGAACCAGTGGGAAACTAGAAAGTGACATCATCATTGCCAGTGGTCTGCAATAACCAGCCTAATCGCCTAGTGCAGCCTCTGGTATTTCACTTTACACAAGTAATTATTTCAACTTACAAGACCAGGTTATGTACATACATATATACACACACACATATATATTTCTTAATTGCTTTTGACAGTAAGCATAATTATACTGAATGTATATATCCCAAAATAGAGCTCCACAAGCGAGGACAAAAACACCACCGGTCTATTGTATTATTACACATGCCTTACATCTCTTGCAGCCATTTATGCTCTGTTGAATGGCACGAGTGCCATTTGAAGTCGCATCCTTTCCAAGTAATGAAATAACTCAGCATACACGCAACAAAAACTGAAAGGCGTGACTTTAGATATGCGTAGGAATTCATAAGTCCTCATGGGCGATGGAGTTTCTTCACATGGGCTAAAGCGAATCGCCTACTCAGACTATAATTATGGTGTATGCTTACATCTATATAAATTCATGTCTGCCTATTATATTGTTGCATTTTTCAGCATTCATTATATGAGACAAAACCCACAAATACCATACATAGCAGACCTGCCTACCCATACAACTTTTGCGTATTTTGTACAATTTTAAGCCGGAGTATACCAATGCGCAAAATTAAAGTTTTGTACACCAAAAATAATTTCCAAAGTACATACTTTTTGTTGTTGGAAAGTACAGCATTTCTTTTCACGGGAGTACCCAAATAGGAAATTTGGGGTAGGCATGACCTGTCTACCCATACGATTGTTTGTGTATTTTGTACAAAATGTTAAGCTGGAGTACGTTAATACGCCAAATAAAAACTTTTGATGCCAAACAATTTTGGAAAGAGCACAATTCTTTTCACTGGCATACCCAAATAGGAAATTTGGGGTAGGCAAGTGATATATATATATATATATATCGATGCCATGTTATCATTATATTAATACACCTTCAGAAATGCTTTCTCATGCCGGGCTTTAACCAAGCAGGCATCGCCCAACCAGAGACCATAAGCTAAGATTCCACATACGCGGTATGCAGATGCGTACAAGGTATGTGGCAACTTTTCGCTGTTTGTATTGTAAACGGCACACTCGGTTCGCATTCGCACCAATTGCTCCATGTAGCGACACAGTGCGAATGCAAACCAAGCGTGTCATTTTCAAAACAAACAGCGAAAAGTCACCACAGACTTTGTTTCCACAAACTAGTTTCGCCACATACTAATTGAAAAAATATGGTTTCATTGGCTCTAACAGGATTGGAGTGAGATGTTCAATGATTGGATGATTGGAACCGAGAGTTGAAAATTCAACAGCCACAATTTCAAATACTATCAGTTGGACTCGGTTGAGGAAGAATTAGCTTCCCTGGAATTCCACTGGATTATTCACAACTATCATTCATACCGCTACAGTGCGCTATTTATATCAAACATCCACTCTGAATGTTTTTATCCTCAATTTGCTATGAGTAGTCCCTGGAATTGTGGATTACCCCGTTACCTCCTGGAACCGCCTCCAGGAATAGTTACCCTTTAGCGATGGGATACGCCCACAGGCATAGTCAGGACCTATTTTCTTTAAAAAACACCCATATTGTATCGAGTACTTTTATTCCACTTTCAACGATGCAATAATGCTACAATAATTTTGAGCGTAAATATATAAGATTGAGTAAATGATGTCAACCACACCTGGAGGTGACTCTGGGAGACAATGGGGTTAGTCGAACATTCACAATGCGGCCTCCCCACCTTTTTATTTTGTGTCGGCTCTGTAGGTCAGAAGTTGAGAGCATGTCAGCTTGGTAGAGGCCATGCAAGATACTCCAAGCACAATCCACTCCACGAACAAGACGGGGTGGCTCCCGTGCTGGTAGATCGTGGGTTCGAATCCTGGTCGAGTCAAACTAATGACTTAAAAATTGATACTTGTCGCTTCCTAGCCAGACGCTCGGCATTACTAGGATAGGGCAAGGAGCAGTGGAATGAGGAAGACCAGTCGTCTGTGACTGAAATTTCCCCTGCTTAAACAACTAATGTACCAAAAAAAACAAAAAAACTACGGTGGTAACAACAGGTCCGATGGCGTGTTGAGATCAAGTCTGTGTCGTGAGATACCCACAATTACGCGAGTGTTTGCTTAATTAGCAGGGACCACTAATCAATGACACAGGAAAGCACCATCATAGTTATTTTTGTTACAACCGTAAGATATTGCCTGCAGTAAGTCCAGTCTTCCATCGGCATACGTTAAATCTCCTTTATTATGCTTACCCTGATTGCATTGTTATGTCTATAACTGTCCAATGCTTATATATAACCTAAACACATATGATTAGTTCCTTATGGTGCAGATGCATTATGTGAGATTCAATTCTTTCCTTAAAGCTGCATAGTCCGATGAAATATCGAATTTTCAAAACCAAATCAATTATCTAGATTTTATTTGACATATCTAACTTGGATACTGATGCACTTATTAAGCATTTGTTTCTGCGTAGAAGGCAATACTGAGTCAATTTAACAGAACCTTTCACTGCAGAAGTCTATGGTGTCAGAGTTTTGGCAAACTTGCCAAAACTAATTTTCCACGTTTACACTCAAAAGTTTACCATTTAAAATAAAAGTAACTTTGAACTAATGTAAAGTAGATACTAGTGATCGATCTAATATATTTATCTCATCAAAACTACAGAAATTCAAAACCATTGGACTATGCAACTTTAACCCTTCGGACTGGGAGCGCCTGGGTGCACCCACAGGTTTCATGCGGTTACAGTTGAGGGCGCATTCAGGTGCTCTCAATTAGAAAGTACGGTATTTCTGATATGATCCACAAATTTTCAGAAAAACATTTCTAGAAATCCAATTCAACTCCAGGCACAGCAGAGCTGTAAGCGCGTGGAATTCGCGGGCATTCGCGGGCGTGTTTCAGTGCTCCTGGCCGCAAAGAGTTAAAGATGTTAGATATTGGACTGGGATGGCCAGTCTAGCCACTTGGGCATATATATATGCTCTTCATTCCATAACTTACATGTTTACACATGTTCAAACATATGCTTGGAGAGTGGTGGAAGTGGGCGGAAGTACAGCTATAGTGTTACCAGAGAACGCAGATATAAGAGATGTTTGTTTGTTTGTTGTTGTTTTACATCCTAGCAACATCTAAGGTCATATCAGGACAGATACCGACTAGTGACAGTACGCACTCATGGCAATTTTATAGTGCTGCCCCACTGGGAAATCAGGACCATGCACCATGACCCGATATCCCACTCAGTCACATTATCCTGACACCGAGCTAACCAGTCCTTACCCTATCCTAATAATGCCGAGCACCAGGCTAGGAAACGACAAGTATCAATTTTTAAGTCATTGCTTTGACTCGACCGGGAACCGAACTCGCGATCTTCCACATGCGAGGCCTGTGCTGTACCGATTCGGCCACTGCGCCCGGTTAGATATAAGAGAGGGTCAACTCCCATGAAAAACAGTGACACAGGTTCTTGCGGCTTTGTTTGTATTCTACATTCTAGCAACATCCAAGATCATATCAAGCTGGGTACCGACGTGTGACGGTGCACTCATGGCGACTTTATGGTCCTGTCTCACTAGGTTTTTTTTTTTTTTTACGTCCTAGCAACATCTAAGGTCATATCAGGACGGATACCGACTTGTGACAGTGCAGCCTCATGGCAACTTTATAGTGCTGCCCCACTGGGAAACCAGGCTGCCAATACCATGAGCCGATATCCCACTCAGTCATATTTTCCTGAGACTGAGCCAACCAGTCCTCGCCCTATCCTAATAATGGCAAGCGCCAGGCTAGGAAGCAACAAGTATCAATTTTAAAGTCATTGGTTTGACTCGACCAGGATTCGATGTCCCACCAGGAGACCGGGCCACCAACAGTGTCACCATGACCCGATATCCCACTCAGTTACATTATCTTGACACTGAGCTAACTAATCCTTTCCTTATCCTGTTAATGCTGAGCATCAGACTAGGTAGCGACAAGTATAAATTTTGTAAGTCATTGGTTTGACTCAGATGGGATTTGAACTTTCAAACTTCCGCATGGGAAGCCTGTGCTCTACCGATTCCGCCACTGTATACGGTCCATATACGCAGGTACACAGCTACGTACGACCTGAGATTACAAATATATTTAATAAAAAAAAAAAGATATTATATCGCGTTATATTCCATCACCGAAAAAGTCTGCGTACCACGTGAAATTCCCAAGCTAGTAGGCTCCTGACCTGTCACAAGTGTTACATGGCCTGGTACAGAAATTGACCTTCTCTGTATACACGTTCTCTGGTGTCACTCAGGTATCACAATGCAGTGTCTCCGTTACTTTCTATGGGTTTTGCAGAAATATTGAGGTACAAAACCCCCCCCACAAAAAACTGAACCCAATATAAATATTTGGCGCTTAGCTTGGTGTCACATAAAATGAAAGAACTAAGCATAGTAACCATCTGGCATTTGCACTCGTGCCACTAAAATCACACTGGCTTTGCACACAATGCTGAATAGAACTGACCGCCCTCGTCCGAATAGATCTAGTTCCTCTAGTTAATACCAGTTAAGTCTTTTATGCGCTACCACTTTCCACACGCAGAAGTATTCGCTAAATTTCTGTTGACGCCATCCGAAGTACGCATGCATATGGGGGAGGAGGCTGTGGAGACAAAAGGAGATAGATTTATTAACAACTAGCATACATTAAAACAATAGCCTTAACGGTACTATAATATACTATAACTACCCAATCAGTTTGTTAATTTTATCTTAGTGATGTAAGTATTGTAAATTTAATGGCTACCAGGTGCTACTCACCTATAACAGTAACACGGTTCAAAGAGATTTATAATTGAATTTAATAAAAAAGGCTTTAATGTTGCTGTTGATGTTTGACATCGTGGCAACATTTAAAGTCATATTGGGATGTGTACCGACTTGGTCGGTTGATTCGCGGCGGAAGAAGAGGCCCCCCCCCCCCTCCCCCCTCCCTCCGCCCCTCCGCCTACACACCCTCGCACCCGCCTCCCACTCCCCGCCGCTGGACAACCTGACACCCACTGCTGGCTCGCCCCCTGCGCGCCCCTCGCCCACCGCCTCACCCCCCCACCCCTCCCCCTCCGCCCCCTCCGCCCCCCCCCGCCCCCCCTCCCCCCCCCCCCCCCCCCCCCCCCCCCCCCCCCCCCCCCCCCCCCCCCCCCCCCGGTCCCGGGGCTTTCTCGCCTCCCCTCTCTCTCCACCTTATAACCCTGGCCATCGCTGCTTCCAACCATTCCGCCTCCAGCCGCCTCCTGCTCCACGTCTCTTCTTTCCACCCACCCACCCTCTTCTCTGTTCCCCCTCTCCTTCCTTCTCCTTACCCTTACTCCTCTAAGGTGGAGGGTTCTTCAGGGCTCTCTCTTATTTAACTTCTCAACTCGGGCCCTCACTATCTCACTTCACCTCGATTATATACCCTGTTTGTATCCTCGTGTGACTCATGCCCTGATCCTGTTTGTCCTCCCTGTTTTGTCCTTCCCTCATTTCTCTCGATTCCTGTAAACATTTTGTTCTCCTGTAATAAAGTGTTTCTTCTTCCACCCCTGCCTCGTCCTCCTCTTCTTCCGTTGCGTATCATGACAGTGCACCCTCATGGCAACTTTATAGTGCTGCCCCACTGGGAGACGAGGCCATTGGTTTGATTGGGCTGGGATTCAAACTCCCAAAACCTTCGCACGCAAAGCTTGCGCTCTACCGATTCGGCCACCGCATCCGGTCTATTCCCATACATTATTCCCAGGGGGGGGGGGGAGAGGACTAGAATCAATACCTTCTGAAAAAAATCCAATTTAGTTATTATGAACAAAAATTACATTTACCAAAAGAAAACTAGATG
This sequence comes from Branchipolynoe longqiensis, assembly GCA_030323885.1. Lineage (NCBI taxonomy): Eukaryota > Metazoa > Annelida > Polychaeta > Phyllodocida > Polynoidae > Branchipolynoe > Branchipolynoe longqiensis. The sequence goes on from CM059188.1 coordinate 8,091,531, forward strand.
ATAGCCAGAAAACCCACCACTAAAAAAAATAAAATAAAAAATATTGATCTAGTTATATGACACTACTGTTACCATATTGCTATGTTACTTTTGTGTCACATAATTTCAATGTGTTACATGCTGCAAATTGTGTGTTCAACAGTTATTGTATACCTTACTCTATACACCAGGTATGCAGGTATTGCAATACCTAAGGGAGTTTGACGCCCCTGCCCTGCAGAGTTGTAAACCACTGCCTTGTGGTACAGGTTCTTGACAGAACCGAAGGCCAAGGGAGCAAACCCTAAACAGAAAACCATGTCACTGTGGCAGCATTAAGGGCGGTTCATGTATGGAACTCCCAAATATCCCGACCAGCCACTGCAGGGACAAATATTTTTGCGCCTGTCTGGACATGTTCTTGCCGGTGTGAAACCTCTATTTGCTCCCCGAGAGAGTGCCGCTGGTAACTTGCAACAGCCAGCAGCACTTCAACACTTTTGTAGGCAGCTTTCATGAAATAAGAGAGCTAAATGGAGAGCGGCAGTCAAGTAATGAAAGCAGTCTTTGTCATCGCGACCAACAGTATGATGATGATGATGATGACTCTATACACATTTTGTGTAAATAACCCTGAATTAAAAAATGGCTGGAAGACCAGTGCTTCGGCACTGACAACATACGTATTCAGCAGAATAAACATATTTACCATTAAAAAAAAAACACCCAAAAAACAAGACGCTAGGCCTGTCTGCTACTCACAGCGCTGTTCTCCGGTGGCGTTGTGATGGCGTCGCTGTACGAAGGCGGTGGCCCGCTGCTGGTGACCTCAGGTTGACCTTGACCCGTGAGGAGGTTAACCTGTGACCCCTCTGCGCTCGAGCAGCCAGTGTACAGTCCAAGGTCGGCCATGCGTACCTGCTCGTAGGTCGGCAGCCCCCGGCACCGCCCGTCCGCCGGCCGGCTATTTATAGCCACCATCGGGCCCGGTGACGTCACCGCGGCCGCTGGCACCGGAAGTGCTTGCAGCGGGAACGTGACCCCCGCGGCGACCCCTGGCGGCTGCGCGTCCCAGCGCGTCGTGACGTCACTGCGGCCCGGGGACCGGTTGAGGACGGCGGCGGCTTGTACGAGGTGGGAGTGGTGCATCCGGGCATCCACGCCTTCCGGGGTAAAGAGGGGTGGGCGAGTGAGTCAGTGAGTGATTATTTATTGATTTGTTTGTTAGGGGGGGTACATTAGTTCATTCAGCAGAGATGAAAGTGGTGTCTGATATTTTTTATAAAGCGGAAATGAGGGGGCCTACATGAGGTGGGAGTGGTGCATCCGAGCATTTACGCCTTCCAGGGCAGTGGCAGGTGAGTCAGTCTGATTATTTATTTATTTTATAGGGGTACATTAATTGCTTATTAAGCAGGGATGGAGGTGGTCTCCGAACCCCCCCCGCAAATCAGGTGGCCTACACGAGGTGGGAGTGGTGCATCCGGGCATCCACGCCTTCCGGGGTAAAGAGGGGAGGACAAGTCAGTGAGTGATTATTTATTTATTTGTTAGGGGGGTACATTAGTTGATTGAACAGGGATGAAAGTGGTCTCCGACAAAAAAATGTGGAAATCAGGACTGCACAAGGTGGGAGTGGTGCATCCGGGCATCCAAGCCTTCCGGGTTAAAGACGGGCGGGTGAGTCAGTGAGTGATTGTTTATTTGTATTTTTTAGGGGGGTACATTTGTTGATTAAGCAGGGATGAATGTTGTCTCCGACAAAAAGTATTAACAATACAAAAAACAACAGCTTCAAATAACAAGTTTTTTTTGGGGGGGACAGGTAATTAAAAATAAATCGAAAGTAGTAGCAGAAGTACGATATTTATCAAAAGCTCTTCATTTGTTGGGGTTCTATATTTGTTTAGTTTTTTTTTAATGTTCGGGCAACATCTATCATATCAAGATGGGTACCTAATTGTCACAGTGCACACTCATGGCAACTTCATAGTGCTCCCCCAATGGGATACCAGGGCACCATACCATGACCCAATTTCCCACCCAGTCACATTACCCGATACTGAGCTAACTAGTTCTAGCCCTATTCCAGTAATGCCGATCACCAGGCTAGGTAGCGACAAGTATCAATTCTTTAAGTTATTAGTTTGACTTGGCTCAGATTTGAACTACCAACCTTCCACAGAGGAAGCTTGTGCTCTTACTAATTCGGCCACCGCATCCAATATATCAACAGCTACAACACCGCCAACCAAAAAAGACATTAACAATAACGCACACACGCACACACACGCGCGCACACACACACACACAAACCCACACACACACAATCGGTACAAGCGGAAGTTACCTGAATACACACACACAGAAAATGACCCAAAGTGTTTTCTGTGGCAGAGTGGTTACAGTGTCTCACTTTTTTCTAAGTCCGACTCCTAATCTGAAGGTTGGTGGTTCGATTCCCATATACCCCCCACCTCTGACAATTTGGATTTCCGTCGCGGTGTATAACTTACAGCGTCAAAGGCCGGTTGCTCTCATACCATGTCTATGTGGTGTGGGAGGTTAAAAATCCCCATGGTCGGTAAAAGTGTAGGCCCGGGCTTTCTATCAACAAACTGTCTAATGGTAAAAACAGGTCTATTCATACTTGTCCATGATAGGCAGTATAAATCTTCCAGAAAAAGAACAATTTGCTAGGGGTGACTAAATAAATAAATACACACATAAATAAATCAAATAAATAGGTACAAGCGGAAGTTACCTGCCGATATGCAGACGACGGGCATGCGCGGCGAGGCATACCGGCCAGGTGCCGGTTGGCTGGCAATCCCGATGCCGCTAGGTGGCGCGTCGCCGCCGCCGCCGGCGCGTCCCGATAGGAGGCGTCCGCAGCAGCGTTGGCAGTTGGCCAAGCCGGCGCCCAGACAGGCGGGCGTGCAGCCATAGGAGGCGAGGCACAGCCCGCTGCAGCAGGACCGGCGGTAGTCCCGGGTGGACCGGGGACCGCCCCGCCGGCGGCACCCGCACCCCCACCCGACCACGATCAGCATGAGGGCAGCCAGCACGTTGGCAGCGAACCAGTGCATCTCTGCAACTGGACAGAGAGTCCATGACAGCGGGAGTTGAGGTGGTGGTGGGGGATAACTTATTATTATCTCTGCAACTGGACAGAGAGTCCATGACAGCGGGAGTTGAGGTGGTGGTGGGGGATAACTTATTATTATCTCTGCAACTGGACAGAGAGTCCATGACAGCGGGAGTTGAGGTGGTGGTGGGGGATAACTTATTATTATCTCTGCAACTGGACAGAGAGTCCATGACAGCGGGAGTTGAGGTGGTGGTGGGGGATAACTTATTATTATCTCTGCAACTGGACAGAGAGTCCATGACAGCGGGAGTTGAGGGTGGTGGTGGGGGATAACTTATTATTATCTCTGCAACTGGACAGAGAGTCCATGACAGTGGGAGTTGAGGTGGTGGTGGGGATAACTTATTGGGGGATAACTTATTATTATCTCTGCAACTGGACAGAGAATCCATGACAGCGGGAGTTGAGGTTGTGGTGGGGGAGGGGGAAAACTTATTATTATCTCTGCAACTGGACAGAGAGTCCATGACAGCGGGAGGTGAGGTGGGGGGGGGGGAGGGAGATAACTTATTATTATCTCTGCAACTGGACAGAGAGTCCATGACAGCGGGAGGTGAGGTAGTGGGGGGGGGAGGGAGATAACTTATTATTATCTCTGCAACTGGACAGAGAGTCCATGACAGCGGGAGGTGAGGTGGGGGGGGGGAGGAGATAACTTATTATATCTCTGCAACTGGACAGAGAGTCCATGACAGCGGGAGGTGAGGTAGTGGGGGGGGAGGGAGATAACTTATTATTATCTCTGCAACTGGACAGAGAGTCCATGACAGCGGGAGGTGAGGTGGTGGGGGGGGGGGGGAGGGAGATAACTTATTATTATCTCTGCAACTGGACAGAGAGTCCATGACAGCGGGAGGTGAGGTGGTGGGGGGGGGGGAGGGAGATAACTTATTATTATCTCTGCAACTGGACAGAGAGTCCATGACAGCGGGAGTTGAGGTGATGGTGGGGGAGGGAGATAACTTATTATCTCTGCAACTGGACAGAGAGTCGATAACAGCGGGAGTTGAGGTGGGGGGTAGGAGGGGTATCACTTATTATTATCTCTGCAACTGGATAGAGAGTCCATAACAGCGGGAGGTGAGGTGGGGGCGGGAAGGGGGATAACTTATTATTATCTCTGCAACTAGAAAGAGAGTCCATAACAGCGGAAGGTGAGGTGGGGTGGGTGGGTGGGGGATGGGGGATTATTAATAATGTATTCATTTAATCATTTATTAAGCGGAGGGAATTTCAAGTGTGTACAGTTGGTCTGGTCTTTTTCTACTGCTGCTGACATTGATACATCTGGTTTATGAAATGCATGATTTTTGTTAGGTACAAGATTCACCCCGTACTGCTGCAGTAGGGGTGCAAACCAACCCTATGTAAAAGGTGGCGAAAATGCGGGTCAAAGAATTGAGAGCCTAATTTCACAATATAAGAAGCAACAATTATTCTTTACATCTGTATTATTGAGAGCCCGCTACCTTTGAGTTGAAAAATATAATATAATATCTAGTTTAATAAGATTTAAAAGTGAAATCGATGGCGTTCTGCGGCCGCCATCTTGTCTTTTTGCATTCTCTCCCATTTCACCAAATCTGTGCCTACATGGGTAGCCATTTGATAGTTGAGCCACAGTTTCTAGGTGATGTTCCATATTAACGCTATTTTCGCCCGTATTTATATAAGGCTGATCTTCACCCGTGTACTACAAGTACCGGGTGAATCTTTTATCTAGATTTTTGTCTATTTTTCGTGAATGTTACTTATTTTAACAAATACATTACATATGCTACATATAACTTAGGTATACAGCAAAACCTCTCTAAATCGACCGACCATGGGACTGACTTTAAATGGTCCATTTAGGGAGGTGGTCGGCTTAGGGAGTTTATTTATCGTTACAATGGTATTGCATGGGCGATCGTTTGGGATCCAAATAAAGCGATTGATATAGCGGAGTGGTCGATTTGTGGAGGTGGACCCTGAGAGAGGTTTTATTGTATATGAATTCTACTTGTTCTAACAAATACATGATTAACTCATGATGATACTTTTCTAGGGTCACTGCAATGCACAGAGACTTGCCAAGAAAAATAAACTAATAGTGGACTAACCCAATACAATATCACACTACTGGTATTTTGTAATACTGGTTACGAAAGACGGGATGGCCGAATGAGTTGAGTGTCCGCCTCTCATTTTGGAAGGTCATGGGATTCGAATCCTGGACAAGTCAAAACAATGACCTGACAATTTAAACCTGTCGCTACCTAGCCTGGCGCTCGGCATGACTAGGATAGGGCAAGGAGCAGTGGAATGAGGAAAACCAATTGGCAACGATTGAAATTTCCCCAGCTTAATCAACTAATGTACCAACAAAAAATACAACCCATTACAATACAATAAAATTTCAGCTTCTACTGATCAAAGTGATTAAGGCATGAAAGCTAAAGCTATTCATGAAGCGCTTAATCATCTTTAAAAGCATTAGTCCTCTGGAATGTGCATTGGCATTGGTTTCAAACAGGTCAATGCTCATTCCAGAGGTCACCTCAAAGCTGAGTGTCTACATACCACCTTGACCACCGCATGACCTGGGCTCATCATTGGCATGGGGACAGTCTGGGTACCGGTCACATATGTCGAGCGGCCCAAAGCATCTTCGTAGTCGGTAGCGCCCACCCTTACACGTGACAGCGCCGGGGATCTTGAAGCACGTCTCAGACTCTGCGATAGCCAATGACATAAACAAGGATGAAAGTGGTATCCAACAAAAAAATGCAGAAACATTGGCGTCAATGGCCAATTTCCGGGAAAATGCAGATTTCCCCCCACAGGATTAGCACTGTCAGGGAATCGCAGAAAAAAGATGGAAGTCAGGTTTCAACTCCTTGTTGTGACTATATTATCGTCCATACCTAACTCTTGTTTGGGTTTCATGCTCTAGCAACATCAAAGAACATATAAGAATGGGATTTGGACTAATCAATTGCTATCATATATAATACATATATATAATATGCTGACATTTTCTGAGCGTTAATCAGTAAATATCAACAATCTCGGAAATCCACAAAATCGCGGAGATCTTTCATCCATCCATAAATCATTCATAGCTTTCTTTTCAACTCTGACATACGCACATGTAAATCTTGATATGAACATAAATTCTGTTATTATTTGGAATGTTTTCTGCTATTATTTGGAAGGTCTTCACTTTTGGTTTCCATGTCACAGTTTGGTGCCCAGTTTGAGAGAACGACCCAGATACAAATGCGATTTGTACCACATTTGTGCGCTTGCGAAACTCACCTAAAGTTGGTTGGTTGTTGGAGTCTTACATCCTGGCAACATCAAAGTCATATCAGGATGGGTATCAACTTGTGAGAGTATGCACTCATGGTGACTTTATAGTGCTGCCTGACTGGGAAAGCAGGCCATGAGCACCATGACCCGACATCCCAATCAGTCACATTATCCTGACACTGAGCTAACCAGTCATTGCCCTATCCTATTAATGCCAAGTACTAGGCTAGGAAGCGACAAGTATCAATTTTGTAAGTCATTGGTTTGACTCAATCGGGAATCAAACTCCCGACCTTCCACATGGGAAACCTGCGCTCTACCGATTCGATCACCGCATCCGGTAACTCACCCAAAGAGTTGGGATTGACCCAATAGAGGTAACATCGCGGGATGTAGTTCATGTTTGTCTTGAAAGGGCAGGCATCTCGCGGAATGGAGTTTGTGACTTTTAGGAATCCTGAAATATTAATTACCAGAAGCATAATTCACACATATTCAGTCAGTGTCCGCGCTGAATAGTCAAAGGCTTGAATTTGATTTTGGTAAGTAAAACTTATTATAGATGATTTCCACCACCATGGCAACTGCCCTCTAACGTCAGGAGGAAAAACTAATGTTGTCGGAAAGAATTCAGTGCGCAGCATCCTCTGTGGAAAAGGTCTCATCTTCATGTTATTTCAGTTGCATAATACTGCTTTTAAATTTCTGCATATAATATTTTATAATAAACATATTAACTTACACATTTTAAATTTTTTTTTTTTTTAAATTGAGGCTGTATTTATACTGTCCATAGCATATAAGCCCGGGTACCCAGGCTTGTTTTCAATGCTGGCCAGTTGTAGTGTTGGTATTATCTTACCACACAGTAGCTGCTGATAAGTTATTTGATTGCCTGCATTTCAGTAGCAGATAGATAGTTGGTTGGTATGGTTAGTAGCCTATGTTATTTTTTTTGGGATTTTCTTGGCATATATGTATTTTATTTTGTTCTACTCTTATTACTAGACTAACCTACTCCTATTTACATATCATAGGCTTGTACGTATCTGTGTGGTGTGTTATCTGGCTACTTTTGGCATGGTTACCTTCCATTGGGCGTCCCGCTGGTGGGCCATGACAAATCACATGCCCCCTTGCAGTGCAGCTTAGTGGGGGGTTTCCTAGCCTTATTTTGCACAGATATTTTTTGTAAGTTTTTAGGTCAGGAATTTGTCGGTCCTTTACCGTTTGGGCATTCCACACCTTGGCAGCCATTTCCAGCGTGATGCATGTTGGCTGCAGGCTAACATGGGTAATTTGCACACGAGGCGCTGTCTATTTTTAGCCTTCCTCAGGAATCGCACTACCCTACCTGCCTCACTTCTCCGCGGGTCGCTGCTCTGTCTACTTCGCTCTCCCACCAACCCAACCCTTTGATCAGAGGTTTGAGCGCTGTTGAATTTCGGCTGAGACATTGATTTCTTACCATGAATTTCACTTATATTTCAACTGCTATTCCTGCTCGGTCTCTGTACCTACCTGAACGATACTGCTCAACCGTCAATCGGTTATGATTAATTTTATGTTAAATAAATATAATATACTATATTCCGTTCTTGTTCCATTTGTCCGAGTGGGTGAATTCTTCTCTCATGAGCTTTTATTTTACTTCTGGTCTGCTTTAGTAGTGGCACATTATTTGCTCTAGTAGCCCTTTGTGGTTTATTGTTTTGACTATAGCTATATACTAATGTTTTCAAATGAATTATTCTCCTATTTTCTAGTAATTTCACTTTGGTACATTAACTTACCGGTCCTCTTCTGGGTGATCTAGGCCCTATTCAGCCTCTAATGCCAGCTCGTTATGGTAAAAGAAAACACTATTTGTTTCCACACATATGGAGGTGGATGGAGCCCTGAAGTCATATAATTGTGGGTGTCCTCTCCAATGTCCTATGTTCGCCCACTGGAATTTACGTTGAAGTACCATCTATTATAAGTAGCTAACTTTGGATATAATTGAAGCACAAACGGGCACATTAAACTTGGTATGTGCATCAAAATCCTGGTCTCGATTTGTCTCCCCACTGGGAGTCTCGGTCTTTGCAGCGAACAATAATGAGGAATGTGAAACTACTCTTACCGACATCTGTGGACACATTGGAGAACTGCACCTCTACCCTGTCACCGAGCAACATGCGTGAGTGGAGTCTGACGTAGAAGGTCCTGTTGGGTGAGTGGAGCAGGGTTGACTTGGAGGAGCCCAGCCGTGTGAAGGTGAAATCACTGTGTGAAGTTGAGTAGCCGCCCCGGTGGACCGTGAATATAGGCATATCATCACCGGATATATTCCTACCACCTGTGTAGAAAAGATCAGAGATGATGCTTTAATCATTGTTAGTGTTGTAAAAGCATTATGTCAGTATTATTTTCTATGCTAGTTCCTTGTAGTACCACCCAGTCAGAAGTGGTGCTCCCATAAGACTTTAGTTAGGCTTCTTGTCTCCAGATGGCGCCACCTGCTCTCCATACCCTTTTCCGTGCTGCTTCCTACTGCTATCAGGAATACCTTTCTACAGTGTATTGAGCTTAACCACCCCACCATCCTGTCAACACAAACTGGAACATTCACACCACTATGACACCAACATACATATCTAATCAATACACATGTATGTATAAGACACAACATATAATTACCATCTCATATGTGAATTGTCAAACTCACTATGTAAGTCCTGGAATGATAAACATTTTCATTTCGACTGACTTGAGCTAGCTGCTGATGACAATATCACACTACATAGACCGTATATGTCTCAATAGACGCGCACTGCATGTGTGCAGACACATGGATGCGTGTCTATTCAAAGTTAAAGAATTTCATGGATTTGTTTTTGTGGTGCCTCTGAGATAAAGTGGGATTGTATTATTTTATGTGCATTCAGTCTGAATATGATCATACATTTTTATTTGTTTTTGTCATGCCTCTGAAATAAAGTGGGATTGTGTTATTTTATGTGCATTCAGTCTGAATATGATCGTAAATTTGAGTGTGCTTTCAATCTTGAAATGGGGTGTGTGCTTCTATGGGGTAGCGTGCTTCTATTGGGACATATACAGTAGATGTATTGTAAATAACTATATTGTTACATGGCTGGAAGACCCAGTGGCACGGTCCAGACAAAAATACTTTTTTCATTGAATAAACTATATTTACCCCCCACCCCCCAAAAAAAACACTTCATAGGGTAGATAGGCCCACTCGACATTACTGGTGTAATAAATACACTCACCCAGAAAAAAGCGAAAAATACAATATTACTGTCATGGGGGTGATGAAAATGGGAAATATTGCGCCTAGAGCGGGACTCGAACCCACATCTCTTTGCATTCCGGGCCAGTGTGCTAACCATTACACCACCTAGGCTCCCTGATATCAACACACTACCCACGCCTACCTGTCTATGCGGCTCCTTGCCTGAGAGGTCAGTGCAGACCACTACACTCGTCCCCCTGGAATTGTAAGTCTTGTAATGCTTACAATTACATACACACAGGCAAGGCAACGCACTCACATACACAGGGTAGGTTCAACAACCATACAGCCCGTAGCTTGTACAGAATCATGGTCACGGCAACCAGTGTCATGGGGGGTGATGAAAATGGGAAATATTGCGCCTAGAGCAGGACTCGAACCCACATCTCTTTGCATTCCGGGCCAGTGTGCTAACCATTACACCACCTAGGCTCCCTGATATCAACACACTACCCACGCCTACCTGTCTATGCTGCTCCTTGCCTGAGAGGTCAGTGCAGACCACTACACTACCATTGGTTATTCAGGCCCTTGAACGACTACTGCAGTAATTACTAGCAAAGCCCTGAGCTCCTTCCCCCCACCCCCCACATGCTTGCTTGCTCTCCTGTGGGTTTTTCCCCCCTGCCACCCACCCCAATGGGCCCCCCTCCCCTGCCACCTCCCATACCCATCATGAACAAACCAACAACACACCAAACATCCTACACAACTATCAATCTGTTTAAACAGATTGAACATTACATAAGACAGACAAAATGTCTTGTCAACTATAAACTTAGCTTGTTTTATGAGAGAAAAAATGTAACCCACAACGATTGTTTGAGTTGCCCTGAGTATACATCTTCTACTCGTTGCTGCTCCCTATTTTTGCATGAACCGCAGTGACTGGTGCTGTACATTATACAGCAGGAGCCACTCCCTTAATTCTACAGGATCGGTGCTGTGACTAATACAGCACTGACCAAACTTACATTATTTAGAATGTCAATTCCAATAGTAAGATGGCCGGAAGACCAGTGCTCCGGCGCTGACAAATGTCATATTCAGATGAATAAATACTTTACCAAAAAAATAGAAATAAATAAATACATTGAAACGTAAAAGCTGTCATTTCATTATATAAGTCTGGAAGAACAACACCAGCATACTGATAAAAAAAAAAAATTCGGAGAAATAAAGTAATTACCCTCCCCACAAATATCAATATTACATTTACCCCTTTCAAGCCCCTTCCCCAATTAACCAAAAAAACTGTTTTAATTAACTTAAACAAAATTATTTGAAGTCAATTTAATGTATATAATATATATTTTTGTAAATTGAAAATCTAAATCAATTAAAACATTTTTAATTGATTAGAAATATTTTCACAACTGTGGATACCCACTTCTAAAGGACAGCTGACAAAGCTAGTCACTGCAAGTGTAATGCAGCTCAAACACTCTAATCAAATCATTTCTTTTATTCTGTAAAAGGCTTCTGCGGCTCTTTAAGACTCACGCAGCTGGACGTGCGTGACCTGCAGGTAGATGGCGCTGATGTACCAGATGCAATGGAACACGTAGGAGCGGATCACATGGGGCAGCGGCTCGAACACGAATGAGGAGGGCCCCCACTTTATATCGCCGCAATATCCTGAAAACAGGACAGTGTCCTAATACGTAACTTACGCAACACCAAAGTTAGCATCTACTAGCCATCAGTTAGGATATTGGCCATACTGGGGTGAAGGGTAAATTACACTGCTCTACAAACTACAGCAACAAATGTTTCCGAATTAGGAACAAATTGGGCAAAGGCTATTCATGGAGTCACTATTGTATAACTTTGACATCACTTGTCCTGTGGCCATATGTATATATATATATATATATATATATATATATATATATATATAGTATAGTTATACGAGTCTTACCTTGGTACAGATGATGGATAACTGTTGTTTTACCGAGGTATAAGCCTCGGATAGATGTGGGCTAGGGAGAGGTAAGCACGTCCGGTACCAGCAATCTTAACCTACTTATTGAGGATAAAAATGACTTTCAAACAATGGATACTATTACTTTACCGAAAAGGTACACCAACGGAATAGATGTGGCAGGGTGTGGCGGGAGGGCCCTAGCCCACATCTATCCGAGGCTTATACCTCGGTAAAACAACAGTTATCCATCATCTGTACCAAGGTAAGACTCGTATAACTATACTATTTTACCTCGGTAAACAGCCTCAGGCTAGCCTCAGGCTAGGGAGACCTTTACATAATTCATTTTTATCCTTAATATCATTCTTTCTTATTATTATAACATTCTAAATTTTTGTTCTCACCTATTCTTGTTAGTTGGCGAGAAGACGCTTTGCAACGCCGGTAGGCTTTTCTAGTCGTTTATTATAATGTTTTGCAAACGACTTAGCCGTCTTCCAGCCTGCATGCGCTAGTATTCTTTTCACAGAAATACCAAGCACCCGTGCCTTGGAGACCATGGCTCCTCTAGTTGAGTGGGAAGAGTATTTACTCGTATCCACTCCAGCCAATTTCAACACCGTAATTGTCCATCTGGCAAGTGTGTCTCGTGAAATCGCCTTATGTGGCTTTATAAAGCTCACTAATAGTTGTTGTGATGCACGTAAATCCTTTGTCTTGTATATATAAGCCCGTATGGCCGACACAACACATAATTTCCGATCATTCGGAAAACAATCTAAGTGAACCGTTGATAAAGGGTCACCTAACGTGTTCGATTTAAGCAATTTTTCTAAATCAAACGTAGCTTGTTGCTTGTCTATTTCTAATCCAGTTAAGGATAAAGCAACAATCGTCTGTCCTCTGTGTCCGGTTACTAACAATAACAGGACCGCGACCTTAAAACCTAACTGTTTTATATCTAACCACGAGTTGTGAGGCCAAGCCTGAAACAACTTAAATACTATAGAAACATCCCAAAACCGACTATACTTTGGTTTTGGAGGATTCCTTTGATAAATTGAACGAAGTAAATAACAAATAACATAATGTTTTCCAACTGTTTCGCCATCAATTCTAGGTAATATAATTGATAACGCACACCTCGCCGCATTAATCGATCCAAAGGAAAGTCCTTCATCCTCTAGAGAACGAAGAAAACCGAGCTACTTGTGAAATCTTTGGATTTGTTGGCTTAACTTTCATTAACAAACAATGTACACCCCATTTCTTTAAATAGGTTGTATACATTTTGACAGTTCCTGGCCTCCAGGCATCCGATACTATCCTATCCTCAGTAATTCTGTCCAATCCAAATTGCTGTAGCTGCTTCCTTAGAAAAGGAATGCCAATAGGGGCGTCGTTGACACGTCGCCGTGAACCACTAGCGGTCCGTGGTGCGTCAGATTCCCGAGTTTTCTTGGGAATCGTATACGATCTTTTGCCAGTTGTGAAACTGCTGGCAGCCAAGGTTGCGTGTCCCAATCGGGCACCACCAGTATCGCATGTGTCCCTTCCAAGCCGATTTTTCTCACTACTCGGCTGATAATGCTAAATGGTGGGAAAATATAAAAATAATTATTTTCCCAGGTAATAGCAAACGCATCTACTTTCCAAGCATCCGGTTCAGGATGCCAAGAAACATAACAGGGTAACTTGTTATTATTTCGTGATGCAAATAAGTCAACTTCAGGTGTACCCCATTTTTCACAAACGAAGTTAAACAAAGGTGTAGAGAGAGACCACTCTAAATGGTCATGGAAATTTCTACTTTTATAATCTGCAAGTGTATTTTGTGACCCTGGAATATGCGCTACAGTCAGCCAGACTTGTTGAGCCTGTGCCCAGTTCCAAATCAGTTTAGATAACTGATTGCAAGACTTTGATTTGGTTCCACCCATGTTACGAATATATGCCATGGCAGTAGTATTATCAGTTAGTATTCTAACCTGTGATTTATTTATCTTTACTAAACTACGTAAGCCCAGATAAATAGCACGCAATTCTAGTGCATTAATATAGTCTGATTTTTCATCATCAAGCCATCTACCTCCTGTTGTGACCCCATCTCGATGAGCTCCCCAACCTTCTAACGAAGCATCAGTAGTAATTACTGTATTAGGTTCCGCCATGCGGATTGGATTTGGTGAACTTGCTATATGTTGCATCCACCATCCAATATCCTGTAACCCTTCTTGCGAAATAAACATCTTTCGCTCAAAATTGCCTTTAGTTCGTGTTAACGCTAAATTTTTATCTATTTCTAGCGACTTAATATGGGCCTTCCCATATAACACAGCAGGTGCATATGATGTCATTATGCCAATAAGAACAGCAACCTGTCTAATTTTTGGCTTTGATAACTTAATAAGCTGAGTCGCTGTAGTCATAAACTTAATTAGTTTTTGTTCTGTTATCGACACTGTAAGGGACTGTGTATCCAGAATAAACCCTAAACATTTAAGTTGTTTTGTTGGTTTAAACACTGACTTTTGTTGATGTACATAAAACCCCAATTTAGTGAGTAATGCACATAAATCCAAAACTGCATTCACACAACCAATTTGTGTTGATGCTATAATAAAAGAATCATCTATGTATGGAAACATTATGTGACCCTTCCTCGCCATTACCGAGAAAACAGGTTTAAGCAATTTAGTAAATAAACGTGGCGCACAAGCTAAGCCATTCGGCATGCAGGTAAACTCATAGAGTTGGTTATCCCAAATAAATCGAAGAAATTTTCGGTATTGTTCCATTATGGGAAGCGTATAATATGCATCCTGTAAATCAACACTAGCCATCCACGCATCTGGTGTAATCAGATCTCGTGCCGTATCTAGAGAGAACATTTTAAAATGTCGATATTCCACCCTTTTATTAAGGATTGTTAAATCCAGGATCATTCGAACATCACCATTAGGCTTCGGTCTCGAGAAAATGTTTGAAATAAACTGTCCTGAACAGTGTGTCACTTTTTGTATAATTCCTTTCTCAAAGAATTTATGTACCTGTTTAGTTAGTGCGTCTCGTTCAACTGGTTGAATGTTATATGGAAAAGGTATTATACTTTGTACAGGAATTTGTGTAAAGGGAATGTGAACACCCCTAACTATTTTTATAATTTCTTGGTCACTAGTAATTTTGTGCCACTCAGAAATATGATTACTAATATTACCAGCCACAAAGTTGCTTACAGTTTGTGTGTTTTTAGAGGCTTCAGGGACTTGTAAAGTTTGTGTTTGGACCTCTACTTGGACCCGCCCCTGGGGAAAGGTCTCGACGAGTTGAACCCTCGGCCTATTGGCCGTGCGGTGTTGTCGGTCCAGCCTGGGCGAGCGCCCCGGCCCCGAAACCCTTGACCGAAGTTTGAACTCGGTCTGGTTCCTCTGGTGAACCGTCGTGGACGAAAATCCCCTCGTGACTTTTTGAAACGAGGAGCTTCCTGTTTCTTCTTGCCATCCATGTTTTTGCCACTCTTGGCTGCAGTCTCTACCTCTTTATAGAGGTATTGTAGTTGACCGCCAAACATCTTGGTGTTATCTAAAGGTTTCCCTTTAATCGGCTCTGGAGCAAGATAAAGCGTAAACTCCTTCCCCTCATTATCGGTAACCTTCTTAGAGCGAGCCACTTCTTTGCCAGCATCTGTGCAAACTGACTTGAAGACATTTTCATATCTTCGAAACGACAGGTAATTACCTGCCGCCGCTAGCACTGCAATGCCTTTGTCCATTGTCTTAGCCAAAGACGAGAACTTATTTTCACTCTGCATCCTATTAGCCACAGGAACAATAGCTGTTAGGGTAGCCAACACTGCCTTATGCACTGTGTGCAACACATCCTCAAACTTCTTACGGTCATCCGTCATATTGACATCCCGATCCATTTCTTTAATGATGGAGTTGGGAACACCCTTTATGCCTGTTAACTCATCTCCTAACTTGGAGATAACCTCCGCCGGTTTGAACGTGCGAAAATGACCATTCACGGTCTCGCGCATAAGCGTAGTGGTTTTAACCCGCTTAGCCTTTGGCTTCTCCACCTTCTTAGCCACTTTAGTGCCAATGTCCGCATAGACCCCTTCATATATGGTGTCTGAGTCTGATTCCGTAGAAGTAGACTCAGTGGACGAATCAGAAGAAGAATATTTCCTCTTCCTCTTCTTCTTTTTGGACTTAGTCTTCCGCTTTTTGCGAAAACCAGTCTCTGCCCGCTCCTTGGTGAATTCATCACCCGAAGAAATCACCTGTTTCTTCTTCTTCCTCCGTTTAGGAGAAGGAGGAGGAGGAGCCTTAAGCTCCACCGCCGAGTCTGTGTCCAAGAAATCCTCAAACGAATCCTCTTGGACACTCGGCCTACGCCGCTTCCGAGACACAGGCGATTTGGCAGTCAAGATGTGGCTTTCCAATCGTGCAAAGCGAGCCTCCCAATCTGGAGGCGCAGGCACATCAGGCACTGCGTCCTCGTCCGGGTCGGAGAGGATATGCGCCCGGGGCTGTGTCGACGGCCCTGCCGACAACACAGGTGAGGAGTCGTACTCCTCGTCCACTCCACTCGGAACACGCCCCTCGGCTGCTGCTGCACCGCGCTTACTCCGCTTCGTGGCCATCGGGAGCTGAAACAAAATTTTTGGTCAGTCCCGGTATATATATATGTCACAATATGGTTGTTTCAAACTCATTTGGACATCTATTGGTGTTAGAGAACGTGTTTATACCGTTATAACACAGGCGTAATAAGCTAAATTTGTGCGTGGTTGTGGGTCAAGCCCAAACCTTACGCGGGGTCGGGACCAGTGTATCGGCCCGCCCATCCCTCTGTTCCGCACACTTCTCCCACCTGTGACTACTACGTCAACAAGTTGGAGAAAATGCTACGAAACTCGGAGAAACGCCTGAAAAAGTTTTGTCTAGGGGAGTCTATAAAAGAAACCCAGGAGCATCTCCAACATTACTCTCTATTAGAGTACGAGAGAATTTCCACATGAGATAGGGCGAAACCCACATCTCTACCCATAGTCACACGGTGACCCGGGTGTTGACATAACCGCTAATGACCGGTTTGGTTCCTTCGAGAAACCCACTCGAGTGTTCTATCCTTGGTTGTTTATAACCAAATAACTCGTCCAAATTGGACCAACGAAAGTCTAAACTTTCCATAATGATGCTCTAATGCATCATAATTAAGCTAACCACAGTTTTTATTATACTTACTGCGTATTTGCTTGTATGTAGACTAATTTTGCCGGAGCAACCCAACGACACGTTATCCAGTCGTGAGTTGTATATGCTAATTGCTGGTACCGGACGTGCTTACCTCTCCCTAGCCTGAGGCTGTTTACCGAGGTAAAATATATATATATATATATATATGCATGTGAAATGCTTACGGAAATGTATACATACAGCCTGAGCATACCTGATTCTAGGTAAATATTTCAATTGCAGATTTGTAGCAACAATTTTGCATAAGTATGAACATTAACAAATAAGTGTTCACACTTCCTGTCTACCATTCGCTATTTCGCTATTAATTAAATGTAACATAACTTGCTCGGCTGGAAGATCACCCTCTGCGGAAGCCATCCAGTCACCTTATTACATGTTTGTGGTTATAGCTGCATAGTCTGATGAAGCATCAAATTTTCAAAACGAAAACAATTGTCTAGATTTGATTCTACATATCTAACTTAGATACTGATGCACGTATTAAGTATGTGTTACCACATAGAAGGGAATACTGAGTCAATTTAATAGAACCTGTTACTGCAGAAGCCAAAACTAATTTGACATGTTTACACTTCAAATATCTCAAAAGTTAACCATTTAAAATAAAAGTTACTCCAAAAGTAAGGTAGATTATGACAATCAATTTAATATATTTATCTCAGAAAAATGAGAGAAACTCAAAATAATCAGACTATGCAAATTTAAATCAAACTCAACTCAACATACAGGAAGTAGTATAATATAATATTAGTAATAAAGGGGACTGCTTCACGTATTTTGAGATTGTGTGACTTTATAGTGCTGCCACACTGAGATACCATGCCACGGCATCATGCCGTGATATTCCACTCAGTCATATATTTCTTGCACTGAGCCAGTCAGTCACCAACCACAGAAGATATAGCAGACTCTGACATACCTGTGCTGGGCATGGAGTGTGATGGCCAACGCTCACGCTCATCTAATTAAGTCGATAATGATGAAAATGGAATTAACGGAGACAAAGTGTAGATCCTGGTGCACGTCAAGGTGAAGGTAATAGTCTCATGTTTATTTATCAGTTAAACTAAAGTAACAAAAAAAAACCCACCAGCATTGAGACTATTGTATTATTTGTATACAGTACTACCTTGGTTAGCGCTATATATATGTTCCTAAAAATGCAGCGCTAAATGAATCAGTGCTTTGCAAGGGTCATTATGGAATGCATCAATACCATTATACACATATTATTAATTATGGTTGGTTGTTGGAGTTTTACGTCCTATATACATCTAGGTCATATCGGGACAGGTACCGACTTGTAACAGTGTGCACTCATGGTGCCTTTATAGTGCTACCCCACTGGGAAATCAGGCCGCCAACACCATGACCCAATATCCCAGTCAGTCATATTATCCTGACACTAAGCTAACCAGTCCTTGCCATATACTATTAATGCCGAGCGCCAAGCTAGGAAGCGACAAGTATCAATTAAGTCATTGGTTCGACACGACCCGGAATTAAACTCCCGATCTCCCACACGAGAGGCCTGTGCTCTACCGAATCTGCCTCCGTGCCCGGTTTATTCCTTATGTAATTATCCTGTACTTGCTTGTAACTGTTATCTACCTTGTCCTTGCTTGTAATTGTTCTGATCTATGTTCTATTCACCCAACTCCTAGAATATGTACAGGGTTCCTGCAACTATCAGCCAATCACATTTAAGACCTGTCAAAGACTTTTTAATACCAATTTTCATATAATTTAAGACCTATTTTCACAGCAAATGTAACATACATATTTAATAAATATTGACAGAAATGAGTGAGGTGATGCAATCTATGGATATTTCAGCTCCACGGGTATTTGTACTTTGTGAAGATAGCTGGTAAAACATCTTGAAAAAATATTGTAGTGGCCAAATCCAATTTAAGACCTTTCACAGAAAAGTTAACCATATTTAAGACTTTTCAAGGCATTGAAAATGGACTAATCAATTTAAGACTTTTCAAAGATCCGCGGAAACCCTGATGTAACTACTATTTGGGGTCTATGGGGGCACGGTGAGCAGCCTGGGGGGTGGGGGTGGGGGGGTGGAGTGGTCTATTACTAAGCAGGCTCCCATCTACTTTCCCCTCCTCCCTCCAGGTGCTGCAGCCCCCCCCCCCCCACTTGACCCACTTCTCCACCGATTTTTGCTTTTAATAAACGCAGGGATGAAAGTGGTCTCCGGGGAAAAAAAGCGGAAATGCTGATTTAGCATTGTCAGGGAATCGCGGAAAATTTCCGGAAGTCGGGTTTCATATATATTGGTATACGCTGATAGTGCTGCACCGTTTGAAGCATGTATTAGTAGTGTTCGCTGATAGTGCTGTGGCGCATGGAGCATTTATTAGTAGTATACGCTGATAGTGCTGTGGAGTCTGCACCACATATTAGTATACGCTGATGGTGCTGCAGGATTGACAAATCCCGGAAATCTGTGGAATCGCGGTGATCTTTCATCCCTGTAAATTGTAACAGAGGGTCGTTGAGTCAGCCAGAGTGTTTGACTCGCCCCGATCCTGTCATCTATCTCTTTACTGTGGAATACATTATTAATAATAATAATAATAATAATAATAACACAGCATAAATAGTTTGCTTGTTGGGGCTTTACATCCTAGCAAAGTCTATGAGGAGCTGTGCGTTTTTGCCATGAGAACACAATTTCAAAATAGATTAGAAAGAGAAATTGTAGGAATCTGTCAAAAATTGGAGATCTTTTTAAAATATTCTAAATATTGTCCAAGTTCTGTGACATAACAAGAACAAACATTTAAAAAAAGAAGGTTTGGCCCACTTACATGGAACGGCCTTGACCTCAGCTCTGACCCCACGGTAGAACTCCGATTGATGCCGTCGGGCACTTTTCAGCAGAATACCAACTCTTCTAAATTCCTGGAATATTGGCAGCTCATTGCTTGTGAATATAAACGAATTCGATCCATCGGATATCTGAAAAAGATAATTGGTAGTGTGGCAGGCCGTGTACGGCTGGTTCCTCCCTGGTCTGTATATGAAGGTGCACGCGGAAGAAATACGGCATCACAGAAACATATGCTTCCCACATTTATTCCGTATCTCTGCCCACCACGGCGTCAGATAACCTCTCAAGGTAGGGGGAGCCACTAGCCGGACGGCGGATACAGTAGGGGCAGTCCACATGGGGACCTGCCTTCCGACTAGCATGTCGTCACCTGACGCAGAAGAACTGCAACAGTAGACAGTGTAGTCTCTGTCGCCACCATGTGGTGGTGGAGCTCATTTTGGGACAACTACAAATATTGTGCAATACCACACAACATATCCCTCACGGTGTTAAAACATGTTAAAAATGTTTTTGATATTGATTAAGTAGCATTTTAGACTAAATGAATTTTTGCTCATATCAGATCTATCAACATTTTATTTTAGAGGGACCAGATATAGGTCGCTGAGACACTACCCATACTCCGACAAATGCTCTCCAAGCATATGTTTGCCAGTTTTCAGTTTATGCAACTACATATGTGGGGGGAGAGTGCTAACATTGGTTGCTTCTGTTGTGTTTTATTTAGTCCCGCAGCATTGACACTTTTAGACAACCATATAGGGAAAGAAATGTTAGAAATTGCAATCTAAAATGATAAATAGTATAGTTATACGAATCTTACCTGGGTATAGATGATGGAAAACTGTTGTTTTCCCGAGGTAGAAGCCTCGGGTAGACGTGGGCTAGGGAGAAGGAAGCACGTGAGGTACCAGCAATTTTAACCTACTTATTCAGGATAAAAATGAACTTTCAATACAATGGATACTATGATTTTCCCGTAACGGTACACCAACGGGATAGACGTGGCAGGGCGTGGTGGGTGGGCCCTAGCCCACGTCTACCCGAGGCTTCTACCTCAGGAAAACAACAGTTATCCATCATCTATACCCAGGTAAGATTCGTATAACTATACTATTTTACCTCGGTATCCAGCCTCAGGCTAGCCTCAGGCTAGGGAGACCTTTACATAATTCATTTTTATCCTTAATATCATCCATTCTTATATAATATTCAACGTTTTTGTTCTCACCTATTCTTGTTAGTTGGCGAGCAGGCGCTTTGCAATGCCGGTAGGCTTTTCTAGTCGCTTGTTGTAATGTTTTGCAAACGACTTAGCCGTCTTCCAGCCTGCATGCGCTAGTATTCTTTTCACAGAAACACCTAGCAACCGTGCCTTGGAGACCATGGCACCTCTAGTTGAGTGGGATGAGTATTTGCTCGTATCCACTCCAGCCAATTTCAACACCGTAATTGTCCATCTGGCAAGGGTGTCTCGTGAAATTGCCTTATGTGGCCTTATAAAGCTCACTAATAGTTGTTGTGATGCACGTAAATCCTTTGTCTTAGATATATAAGCCCGTATGGCTGACACAGCACATAATTTCCGATCACTCGGAAAACAGTCTAAGTGAACCGTAGATAAAGGGTCACCTAACGTGTTCGATTTAAGCAATTGTGCTAAATCAAACGTAGCTTGTTTCTTGTCTATTTCTAATCCAGTTAAAGACAAAGCAACAATCGTCTGTCCTCTGTGTCCGGTTACTAATAATAACAGGACCGCGACCTTAAAACCTAATTGTTTTAAATCTAACCACGAGTTGTGAGGCCAAGCCTGAAACAACTTAAATACTACAGACACATCCCAAAACCGACTATACTTTGGTTTTGGAGGATTCCTTTGAACGAAGTAGATATCCAAGAACATAATGTTTTCCAACTGTTTCACCATCAATTCTCGGTAATATGATTGATAACGCACATCTTGCCGCATTAATCGACCCAAAGGATAGTCCCTCATCCTCTAGAGAACGAAGAAAACGAGCTACTTGTGAAATTGTTGGATTTGTTGGCTTAACTTTCATTAACAAACAATGTACACCCCATTTCTTTAAATAGGATGTGTACATTTTGACAGTTCCTGGCCTCCAGGCATCAGCTACTATCCTATTCTCAGTAATTTTGTCCAATCCAAATTGGCGCAGCTGGTTCTTTAGAAAAGGAATGCCAATAGGGGCGTCGTTGACACGTCGCCATGAACCACTAACGGTCCGTGGTGTGTCAGATTCCCGAGTTTTCTTGGGAATCGTATATGTTCTTTTGCCAGTTGTGAAACTGCTGGCAGCCAAGGTTGCGTGTCCCAATCGGGCACCACCAGTATCGCATGTGTCCTTTCCAGACCGATTTTCCTGACAACTCGGCTGATAATGCTAAACGGTGGGAAAATATAAAAATAATTATTTTCCCAGGTAATAGCAAATGCATCTACCTTCCAAGCCTCCGGTTCAGGATGCCAAGAAACATAACAAGGTAATTTGTTATTATTTCGTGATGCAAACAAGTCAACTTCAGGTGTACCCCATTTTTCACAAATGAAATTAAACAAAGGTGTAGAGAGAGACCATTCTAAATGGTCATGGAAATTTCTACTTTTATGGTCTGCAAGTGTATTTTGTGACCCTGGAATATGCGCTACAGTCAGCCAGACTTGTTGAGCCTGTGCCCAGTTCCAAATCAGTTTAGACAACTGATTGCAAGGCTTTGATTTGGTTCCACCCATGTTACGAATATATGCCATGGCAGTAGTATTATCAGTTAGTATTCTAACTTGTGATTTATGTATCTTTACTAAACTACATAAGCCCAGATAAATAGCACGCAATTCTAGTGCATTAATATGGTCCGATTTTTCATCATCAAGCCATCTACCTCCTGTTGTGACCCCATCTCGATGAGCTCCCCAACCTTCTAACGAAGCATCAGTAGTAATTACCGTATTAGGTTCCGCCATGCGGATTGGATTTGGTGAACTTGCTATATGTTGCATCCACCATCCAATATCCTGTAGCCCTTCTTGCGAAATAAACATCTTTCGCTCAAAATTCCCTTTAGTCCGTGTTAACGCTAAATTTTTATCTATTTCTAGAGATTTAATATGGGCCTTCCCGTATAGAATAGCGGGTGCATACGATATCATTATCCCAATAAGGACTGCGACCTGTCTAATTTTAGGTTTTGGTAACTTAATAAGCTGGGTCGCTGTATTCATAAACTTAATTAGTTTTTGTTCTGTTATCGACACTGTAAGAGACTGTGTATCCAGAATAAACCCTAAACATTTGAGTTGTTTTGTTGGTTTAAACACTGACTTTTGTGGATGTACATAAAACCCCAATTTAGTAAGTAATGCACATAAATCCAACACTGCATTCTCACAATCAATTTGTGTTGATGCAATAATAAAGGAATCATCTATGTATGGAAACATTATATGACCCTTCCGCGCCATTACTGAAAAAACAGGTTTAAGCAGTTTAGTGAATAAACGAGGGGCACAAGCTAAACCATTCGGCATGCAAGTAAACTCATAGAGTTGGTTATCCCAAAGAAACCGAAGAAATTTCCGGTCTTTTTCTCTTATGGGAAGCGTATAATATGCATCTTGTAAATCAACACTAGCCATCCACGCATCTGGCGTAATCAGATCGCGTGCTGTATCTAGCGAGAACATTTTAAAATGTCGATATTCAACCATTTTATTAAGGATTGTTAAATCCAGGATCATTCGAACCTCACCATTAGGCTTTGGTCTCGAGAAGATGTTTGAAATAAACTCTCCTGAACAGTATGTCACTTTTTGTATAATTCCTTTCTCAAAGAATTTTTGTACTGTTTAGTTAGTGCCTCTCGTTCAACCGGTTCAATGTTATACGGAAAAGGTATCCTGCCTTGTACCGGAATTTGTGTGAAGGGAATATGAACACCCCTAACTATTTGTAAAATTTCTTGGTCACTAGTAATTTTGTGCCACTCAGAAATATGATTATTAATATTACCAGCCACAAAGTTGTTTACAGTTTGTGTGGTTTTAGAGGCTGGAAGGACTTGTAACGTTTGTGTTTGAACCTCTACTTGGACCCGCCCCTGGGGAAGGGTCTCGGCGAGTTGACACCTCGGCCTGGTGGCCGTGCGGTGTTGTCGGTCCAGCCTGAGCGAGCGCCCCGGCCCCGAAAAGCTTGACCAAAGTTTGAACCCGGTCTGGTTCCCCTGGTGAACCGCCGTGGACGAAAATCCCCTCGTGACCTTTTGAAACGAGGAGTTTCCTGTTTCTTCTTACCATCCATGTTTTTGCCACTCTTGGCTACAGTTTCTACCTCTTTATAGAGGTATTGTAGTTGACCGCCAAACATTTTGGTGTTATCTAAAGGCTTCCCTTTAATCGGCTCTGGAGCAAGAAAGAGCGTAAACTCTTTCCCATCATTATCAGTAACCTTCTTTGAGCGAGCCACTTCTTTGCCAGCATCTGTGCAAACTGACTTGAAAACATTTTCATATCTTCGATACGACAGGTAATTATTACCTGCCACCGCCAACAATGCAATACCTTTGTCCATCATCTTAGCCAAAGACGAGAACTTGTTTTCTCGTTGCATTCTGTTTGCTACAGGAGCAATAGCTGTTAAGGTACCAAGCACCGCCTTATGCACTATGTGCAACACACCCTCAAATCTCTTACGGTCCTCCGTCATATTGACATCTCGATCCATCTCCTTAATGATGGAGTTGGGAACACCTTTAATGCCTGTTAACTCATCTGATAACTTAGAAATAATCTCCGCCGGCTTAGACGTGCGGAAATGGCCATTAATGTTCTCCCGCATCAGCGTAGTGGTTTTCACCCGCTTAGCCCTTGGCTTCTCGACTTTCTTAGCCACTTTGCCCCCAATGGCAGCATAGACACCTTCATATTACGTGTCTGAGTCCGATTCCGTAGACGTGGAATCCGTGGACGAGTCAGAAGAAGAAGAAACTTTCCTCTTCTTCTTCTTCTTCTTGGACTTGGTCTTGCGCTTTTTGCGAAGCCTCCCCCCTCTCCTTGGTGAACTCATCACCCGAAGAAACAATGTGTTTCTTCTTCTTTCTCCGTTTAGGAGAAGCAGGAGGAGCCTTAAGCTCCATCTCTGAGTCTGTGTCGGAGAAATCCTCCACAGAAGACTCTTCTTGCACACTCCGTTTACGAGACACCGGTGGTTTGAGAGCCATTATGTGACTCTCCATCGCCGCAAACCGCGTCTCCCAATTTTGAGGCGCGGCGCCGCCAGGCACTAGGTCCTCCTCGGAGAGAATATGCGCCCCGGGCTGTGTCGCAGGCCCTGCCGACAACACGGGTGAGGAGTCGTACTCCTCGTCCCCGCCACTCGGAACACGCCCCTCGGCTGCTGTTGCACCGCGCTTACTCCGCTTCGTGGCCATCGGGAGCTGAAACAAATTTTTTTTTATCAGTCCCGGTATATATATATGTCACAACATGGTTGTTTAAAACTCATTTGGACATCTATTGGTGTTAGAGGACGTGTTTATACCGTTATAACACAGGCGTAATAAGCTAAATTTGTGCGTGGGTTGTGGGTCAAGCCCAAACCTTACGCGGGGTCGGGACCAGTGTATCGGCCCGCCCATCCCTCTGTTCCGCACACTTCTCCCACCTGT
This sequence comes from Branchipolynoe longqiensis, assembly GCA_030323885.1. NCBI lineage: Eukaryota > Metazoa > Annelida > Polychaeta > Phyllodocida > Polynoidae > Branchipolynoe > Branchipolynoe longqiensis. The sequence continues at coordinate 8,116,992 of CM059188.1, forward strand.
GACTACAACGTCAACAAGTTGGAGAAAATGCTACGAAACTCGGAGAGACGCCTGGAAAAGTTTGTGGGGAGTCTATAAAAGAAACCCAGGAGCATCTCCAACATTACTCTCTATTAGAGTACGAGAGAATTTCCACAGGAGACGAGGCAGAGCCCACATCTCTACCCATAATCACACGGTGACTCGGGTGTTGACAGAACCGCTAATGATCGGTTTCAAACCTTCGAGAAGGAATTTTATCCTTGGTTTTTTATAACCAAATAACTCGTCCAAAATGGACCAAAGTAAGTCTAAACTTTCCATAATGATGCTCTAATGCATCATAATTAAGCTAACCACAGTTTTTATGATACTTACTGCGTATTAGCTTGTATGTAGACTAAATTTGCTGGAGCAACCCAACGACACGTAATCCAGTCGTGAGTTGTATATGCTAATTGCTGGTACCTCACGTGCTTCCTTCTCCCTAGCCTGAGGCTGTATACCGAGGTAAAATATAAAGTTCAAATGTTTATTTATCATAACCAGCTACTTTTTGTGTGAATAATTGATTAAATCACATAGATTAATAGGCTTTAAAAGTTGAATTGAGAGCTTTCTGTGGCTGCCATCTTGGTGGTTGCCATGGCTTCCCCTGTGTGTGGGGAACCCCTCTAGGTCATGTGATGAGGGAATCCCACCTATGATGTCATTTATACATCACAGACCTCAACTCTCCTCCCACATGTTCAGTGGCATGAACTGAACAAACTAAGCAAAGGTATGTTTGGAGAGCTTTTGATGCTGGATTCGTTTGTATCTGGGTGAGGTATAGCCGGCGACTTTAAGAAAGATAATAGATTGTATAGAAATCATAATATTAATAGTCCATATCGCAGATCTCGAACAGCATTTGTTTAATTTAACAGTTCATCTATATTATGGCAACACTTCCACATAGATAAACAAACAAATAACATTATTATACATGTAATAATTGATATGACATCTTAATTTAATGTAAATTGATCTGATTACACACTGATCATATTACACACTACCGGGCGCGGTGGCCGAATCAGTAGAGCACAGGCCTCGTGTGCGGAAGATCAGGAGTTTGTTTCCCAGTCGAGTCAAACCAATGACTTACAAATTGATACTTGCCTGGCCTGGTGCTCGGCATTATTAGGATAGGGCAAGGGCTGGTTAGATCGGTGTCAGGATAATGTGACTGAGTGGGATATCGGGTCATGGTGCCGGCGGCCTGATTTCCCAGTGGGGCAGCACTATAAAATCGCCATGACTGCGTACTGTCACAAGTCGGTACCCATCCTGATATGACCTTAGATGTTGCTAGGACGTAAAACAACAACAAACAAAAAAATATTACACACTTTAAGTTTTTAAATTCTCTTTTATTTTGGGGGTGGGGGGTGGGGGGGGGGGGGGCTCTCCAGGCGCCAGACTGACCTACCTTGACATAGCTGTCGTTGCTGATGTGATAGTCTGTGAAGACGATTTGCACGCCCATGCCCTGGGGAGCTGTCACAGTCCACACATGCGTGAAGGCATGGGTATACAGGCCCTTCTCCAGGAACCCACGAGAACTGATCACCTTGGGCGACCCATCCGCACTCACTCGCACATTCGTTAGGTACTCCTTGGCTGAAATTTGTTCAATAATTATATATTATTTTGGTTGATTGGTTGTTGAAGCCACTGCAGGGACAAATAGTTTGCATCTGTCTTGACGTGTTCTTGCCAGTGTGAGACCTGTATTTGCTCCCCGAGAGAGTGCCGTTAGTAACTTGCAAAAGCCAGCAGCATTTCAACACTTTGCCAGCAGCTTTTATGAAATGAAGACCAATTCATGGACATCACTCTCACAGTAGAGAGCTAAATGGAGAGCAGCGGTTAAGAAATGAAAGCAGTCATTGTTGCATTGTGACCGACAGCATGATGATATATTGGATCTATCATGAAAACAATCGCTGCACTCATTCCTATTGAAACCAACACTGCACCGATCACCATGCAGTTTTACATCGCATAATTCGAGGCTTTGAGTTTCTGCCATATTTAAAAACAATAATATATTAAATTGATCATTATAATCTGCTTTACTTCAATTTGAAGAAACTTTTATTGAAAGAGTTAATTTAGAGATATTTGAGATGAAAACATGTCAAAGTAATTTCGGTGTGCATACTAAAATGTTAGAGGCTTCGGCAGTAACGGGGTCTATTAAATTAACTTAGTATTCCCCCTCTATGCAGCAAGAAATGTTCAATTAGTGCATCAGTATCTAAGTTGGATATGTAGGATCAAATGTAGGTAATTGTTTTGGTTTAGACAATTTTATGCTTTCATCAAACAATGCACCTTTAAGTCTCTGTATTAGGGGCCATCCAGAATTGGCGACATTTTCCTGGTCATATAAAGCGTAGGGGGGGGCGTCAGTAATATACTTTTAGCGTTTAATAAAATGATATCTTTCGCTGATTTTGTGTGTCGTACTGTTGTTAGATTGCACTGACCTCAGGCAAGGAGCCACATACATAGGTAGGCGTGGATAGGGTGATTGCATCAGGGTAATGGTTAACACGATATCCCCGGAATGGCAAGAAGTGTCGGTTCGAATCATGCTCTAGGCATAATATTTCCCATTTTCATCACCCACATGACAGTCAGGGGCGTAGCTAGACCTTTAACGATGTGTACTCCTAATTTTGGCAGGGGGTTCAGGGGGCCGCTTAAGCTGGCGGATTTGACTAATTTTAGACTTGAGTTTTCGACACACCGGACTACTACATGCCTCCTCTCTCTCTCTCTCTCTCTTTATTATTTTTTAATTTAATTTTTTGTTGACAAACTGATGTGGACGTTTTGCCGTACGCGCGTACGCCTAGCTACGGCCATGACAGTACATTAGTTGATTAAGCGGGGGAATTTTAAATCGCAGACAATTAGTCTTCCTCATTCCACTCCACCTTGCCCTATCCTAGTAATGCCGAATACCTAGGCTAGGTAGTGACAAGTATCAATTTTGAAGTTATTGGCTTAACTCAACCAGGGTTCGAATCCCATGACCTACCTACCAACATGAGAGGTGGGCACTCAACTCATTTGGCTACCAGATCTGGGTCTCTAGTAAAATGTTGATGTGTACTACTTTGGGGGGTGGGGGGTGGGGGTCTGGAAAAGTAGGACTCTTTGTACTACCTTGAAAATGTTGACAACTTTGGGCGGCCCCTAATACCCCAGTCACACGTGGCCTGCGTTTGTTTACGATCGATCTGCGAGCATTTTGCAATTAAATTACGACCATCTTACGACTAATTGCCGAGTTCTGATCGCCGACCATTTCACCCCCTTTTGGTCTCAAGGAGGTTGTCGCTGCAGCAGCAACAATCGATCGCCAACCAGTCGGCGATCATTCGCCAACCGATCGCCGACCATAGTAACTGTATTCAAGCATCACATGAGGCCTGGGTTCGCTTACAATCGATATCCGAGCATTTTGCAGTTAAATTACAACCATCTTACAACTAATCACCGACTGATGCGATGTGGCGCATGTAGGATGACGTCGCAATGTCGCCTGGTGCATCATTGTCGACATGGCGACGTATTAAAATAGTTTGTAACAAATTGTTTCAATTTTGTTGCAAGGAGCTTGCAGACTTTTGGTCGGCAAATGATCGCAAGCAAACGCAGGCCGTCGTGTGACTGGGGCATTAGTGGTTAGTTAGGACTTACGTTTAACACTTGAGGAGTGCAGCGGAAGTGTCAAGAGGAGTAGGGTGATCAGGACTGGCCTGCTGGCGACCTGCCCTGTCCTCCCCGGGTCACACTTCCTCCTGCGCGCACCGCTAGCAACATGTCCTCGCCCACACCCTATCACCCGCGTCCCACAATGCATCTGTTCAACTTCAAGTCCACTGCGCAGCATCCGTGTGTCGCACTGCCCCCAGCGACATCTCATAGTCACTGCGGGGGCCCTCATCTCCGATCCAAGATGTCCTAAGCACAATGCACATACTTCCAGTTCTCCCAGCAACCAGTGCATCGTTTCTCAATGCGTCGTCCATGAGCTGATGATTCTAAAAATAGCCTCTTCTGATTCACAATTGGCTTAGTCACCGGATGTGATTCGGAGGTGATTGCTGGCACGTATTCATGGCGGAAGGAAGGGAGTGGTCTCTATGCAGATGACTTCCAGTATAATGCGCTATGTGAAAACAAAGCAGATAACTATAATTTGCTTAAATCTTTAACCCACTGACAATATATAGTATAGTTAGACGAATCTTACCTTGGTACAGATGATGGATAACTCTTGTTTTCCCGAGGTACAAGCCTCGGGTAGTCGTGGGCTAGGGAGAAGCAAGCAACATCCGGTACGTCAATCTTTACAAAACTTATTCAGGATAAAAATGCGGTTAATGATTGGAATTCCTCATGTTTTCTTTTTGGCACAAGCAAACATCGTAGTCGTGACTGGGTGTGGTGGGTGGGCCCTAGCCCACGACTACCCGAGGCTTGTACCTCGGGAAAACAAGAGTTATCCATCATCTGTACCAAGGTAAGATTCGTCTAACTATACTATTTTACCTCGGTACACCGCCTCGGCTACTCGAGGCCGAGGGAGACTTTACGTAGCCTCATTTTTATCCTCAATCATGTACATCAACAATGTAACATTCAGAACAATCATAACTCAAACTGTTCACACTCACGTGACCTTCTTAGTTGGTGAGTAGTCGGGTCGCCACCCCACTTGTCTTCTCAAGTCGTTTGTTGTAATGTTTTGCAAACGACTTCGCCGTCTTCCAGCCAGCGTGCGCCAGGATCTTTTTAACCGAGATCCCCAAATGTCTTGCTTTTGAAGCCATCACACCTCTCGTAGAATGCGAAGCATAACGTTGTGTATCAACCCCTGCTTCCTTGAGCACAATCATCGTCCATCTTGCGAGCGTGTCTCTGGAGATAGCCTTATGTGGCTTAATAAAGCTAATCAATAGCTGGCGCGAATTCCTAATTGGCGCTGTCTTGGAAATATACACCTTAATCGCCGACACCACACAAAGTTTCCTATCGTTTGGGAAACTCGTCAAACTAATCGAAGAGAGTGGGTCTCCTAAACGGTTTGATTTTAACAACTTATCCAAATCAAACGTAGCCTCCTTGTCATCTATCTCTAAGCCCTGAAGTGAAAGGGCAACAATAGTTTGGCCTCTATGTCCAGTTACCAAAAGTAACAATACAGCCAACTTAAAACCTAACTGTTTAATCGATAAATGTCTATTACTAGGCCATTGCTGGAACAGCTTAAATACTACTGAAACATCCCAAAACCTACTATACTTAGGCTTAGGAGGATTCCTAAAATAAACACCCCTCATAAACCAGTGAATAACATGATATTTTCCAACTGTTTGTCCTTCAATCCTGGGAAGAATTACCGACAGTGCACATCTGGCTGTATTAACAGCTCCATAACCCAGGCCATCATCTTCCATCATCCGCAAAAATCTTGTAACTTGAGCAATCGAAGGGTTCATAGGCTTTACTTTATGCACTAAGCAATAAACACCCCATTTCTTTAAATAACACGTATATAATTTTACAGTTCCTGGTCGCCATGCATGCGCAATTAACCTCTCCTGGGTAATTTTATCTAAACCAAACTTCTCTAAATATTTAGCTAAAAAAGGAATGCCAATAGTGGTGTTGTGGACACGTCTCCCGTGTTTGTCAGTTTTCCTTGGTAACGAAGGTTCAGCGGACCTCTTGGGAATCGTAAACAATCTCTCGCTCCCCACTCCACTGCTGCCCTCCAGGGCTGCGTGTTCCACTCCGGCACTATTAACACTGCATGCGCATTGTCTAGTCTGATTTTCCTGGCTACCTTGCTGATTAACGCAAAAGGGGGAAAAATATAATAAAATTTTTCATTCCAAATCATCGAGAAAGCATCCACTTTCCAGGATTCTGGCTCTGGGTGCCAAGAAACATATCTATCAACTTTGTTATTCCTACGCGAAGCAAACAAATCTACTTCTGGAAAACCCCACTTGTTACAAATTTCCTCAAAAATACTATCACTCAAAGACCATTCTAAATGATCATGAAAACAACGACTTTTAAAATCCGCTAACGTATTTTGGCTACCTGGAATATGTGCAACTGTTAACCAAACTTGGTGATTCTGAGCCCAATCCCAAATTTGTCTTGCTAATTTGTTACACTGCTTGGACTTCGTTCCACCCATATTCCTAATATACGCCATAGCTGTAGTATTATCGGTCAAAACTTGAACCACAGTCTCAGGCACATCTACCAAACTCTTTAAACCTAAATAAATAGCTCGGAGCTCTAAAACATTAATATGATCATCTCTCTCTTCCTCTAGCCAACGGCCCCCTGTAGCCAGCGCCCCTCTATGAGCACCCCAGCCTTCCAACGAGGCATCTGTGGTAACAACCGTATTAGGCTCCCCCATTCTAATTGGATTATGAGAGTTACTAACGTGACTTAGCCACCAGTCGATATCCTTTCGACCATCTTCCGAAATGATCATAAGACGTTCAAAATCCCCTTTATTTTTTGACAACGCCACATTTTTATCTATTTCCAAAGACTTAATATGTGCTTTACCATATAAAATCGCGGGTGAATACGCTACCATAATCCCCACTAACACTGCTACTTGTCTAATCTTAGGTCTTTTCCGCCCCAACAAATCACCAGCTGTGGCCCTAAATTTCTCAATTTTATCCGGCGTCAAAGACACCGTCATACATACAGTATCTATAAAGAAACCCAAACACTTTAATTTCTTTGTGGGGATTAAAACCGATTTAGTACTATGAATGTAGAAACCTACTTCCGTTAAAGCATCACATAAATCTTTAATGGCTATCAAACATTGCTGTTGCGTTTGCGCAACAATAAAGGAATCATCAATATAAGGAAACATAACATGGCCTTTCTTCGCCATCTCAGAAAAAACGGGTTTAAGTAATTTCGTAAACAAACGAGGAGCACAAGCCAACCCATTCGGTAGACATGTAAACTCAAAAAGCTGACCCCCCCATAAAAATCTCAAAAACTTCCTAGAAGTTTGAGCAATGGGGATAGTGTAATAAGCATCCCTTAAATCTACACTCGCGAGCCAAGCACCTGGTGTTACCAAATCTCTGGCCGTCTCTAAAGAAAACATTTTGAAATGTTTATAAACCACTAGCTTATTCAACTTAGTCAAATCCAAAATCATCCTAACATCTCCATTAGGTTTTGGCCTAGAAAAAATATTAGATATATATTCGCCATCCACATGTTGAACTGGCTCCACTATTCCTTTAGTACAAAAAATTTTTACTTGCTTATCTAAAGCTTGATGTTCGTCAAAAGACAGACGGTAAGGAAAAGGTATGCGCCTTTGAACGGGTATACTTAAAAAAGGAATCTCAATACCTCTAACAATATCCAAAACTTCAACATTATTCGTAATATTTTGCCAGGCCAAAAAATTGTTGGCTATATTACCAGCGTGAAAATCGCTTACTGAAGTTTGAGTCGACACCTCTACTTGCTGGTGTTGCTGTTGGCAGGCCTCGGGAGCGGCTTGAAGGGCGGGTTCCCCCTGAACGGACGGTTGCCGTCGTTCCAACCGAACTGGTTTCTCTCTCTCTGGCCCCGGCCTCTCTGACTTCCGTAGCCGGAACTGCCTGGTCGTCCTCCCCGTTGGCCGGCTCGCCTGCCCCGAAAATCCGATCTGAATTTCTTATATTTCCCGAGATCCTTCTTCACCTCATGGTGTTTTGATTGCTTAGCTGCCGTCTCCACTTGTTTGAACAAGTATTGCAACTGCCCTCCGAACATCTTTGTTGCATCCAGTGGCTTTCCTTTGACCGGCTTCGGAGGAAGGAACAATGTGTACTCTTTTCCATCATTATCCACCACTTTCTTGGATCTCGCGACCTCCTTTCCTGCCTCTGTGGTAACCGATTTGAAGACATTTTCATATCTACGATATGAGAGAAAGTTACTTGTTGCCGTTAATGCTGCCACACCCGCGTTCATATCGTCACACAGAGTCGTGAACTTGTGGTCCGTCATCATACGGTTGGCTATCGGCATAATAGCCGCCAACGCAACCAGCACACCTTTATGCGCCATGCTCAAAGAAGCCTCCACTCGCTTCCGATCTTCATTCAAGGTAACATCGTCGTCCATGTCCTTCATGGTAGCCTCGGGGAGCCCTTTAACCCCCGTGTATTGCTCAGCAAGTTTATTTATAACCTCTACAGGTTTGAACGTATGAAAATGTCCACGGACATTTTTACGCATCAACGAACACGTGTTGATTTTCTTGCGTTTGTCCAACCTGATCTTCTTCATGACTTTTGTCGTAATATCGGCATACTTGCCCCTATGGGACGCATCAGAATCCGTGTCTGTAGTCGTAGAATCCGACGAAGAGTCGGACGAAGAAGACTTCTTCTTCTTCTTTTTCTTCTTTGACTTGGATTTCTTCACTTTTTTGGGCTTCCGGGTTTTAGTACGTTTTCGGTAGTACTCGTCCCCTTCTGACGAATCTCTCTTCGTCTTCTTAGACTTGGCAGACAACAACACCTCAGAGTCGGTCGACTGCTGTGCCCGCGAGACATCTTCCCACTCCGACTCAGAGTCCGACATTTGATGCCGGCGCTTCCGTGAACGCGAATCATGAAGCTGTCTGGGATCCGGCAACAACTGTTGTAGCTGTTCACGGATCATAAGGGCAATCTTGTCCTCCTTAGTGGAGAGCCCTGCCCTAGGTGAGGAACCAGTTGACTGGCCTGAGGCCAATGCAGGGTTCTCCTCATGGTCAGTAGTGGGTGATGCACCCGCACTACTCTGCTTCGCTGCCATATCAAGGTACCTAAAACCAAGCAAAAGACACTAATTAGAACAAATTCCAACCGCATCTAGCCAACAGGGTAGAGCTACACATGCCCAGAAGCAGTATAAAGCATAAAACCGTATTTACACCGGCTTATGCAAGGCGTAGAAGCTAAATTTTGATTTGAAAGCACTACAGCTGGGAGTCCCAAGCTGCTGCCAACAAAAGGGGTAGGACCAGTGTAGGTACCTCCCACTCCCTCTGTGTCCTACACTTCTCCCTCCTGTGGCTACTGCACCAACAAGGGGAAGAAAATGCTAGAACACTCGGGGGTACGCCCTATCCTTGAGAAATAATCATAAAATACATAAGGTATTTATTTCCCAGTTCTAATCTAATCGAAGATTGACTCCTGTCAATCCGCTCTCCGTTCGGCAACGGGCGGCAAAAACAATGGCGGTGTTGTCATACGACTTACGCACCGGCAAATACACGCACAATCTAACGAAAAACGACAAAATATCGTCCAAAACCGCTACTCAAAGCGACAAAAATGTGCGTGAAACATTAATAAATCAAATTCTGCAAAGAATTTCACGCGTACTCACTTATTTACGCGTCAAATCTTGTAAATCTTAACGCACAACTCGTAAACGTCCTCCCGTTACGAGTGGAATATGCTAATTGACGTACCGGATGTTGCTTGCTTCTCCCTCGGCCTCGAGTAGCCGAGGCGGTGTACCGAGGTAAAATTAAGTGTTTGTACTATGTGAAAACAAAGCACAACTATAATTTGCTTAAATCTTTAACCCACTGACAGTATATTGTTACTTAAACAAAAAAGACTGTGCAGAAATTATCGAACTACAGTGGATATTGCATAGATTTCGATGCTAGTTCTGACACATATTCTATGTATACATAAAA
>CM059188.1:8127287-8153733 GCA_030323885.1 Branchipolynoe longqiensis
TATATAAATTAACACGTAGGCTCGCCTTAAGCGCGGTGGAATAGCCCGACGGTTAAACATATATTGTATATATTGCAAATATTGCATATATTATATATATTGTATATAGTGTATATATTGTATTTATTGTATATAGTGTATATATTGCATATATTGCATATATTGCATATATTATATATATTGTATGTATTGCATTTATTGTACAGTAAAACCTCTCTAAATCGATCGACCATGGGGCAGACTTTAAGTGGTCCATTTAGGGAGGTGGTTGGTTTAGAGAGTTAGAATATCCTTACAATATATATTGTATATATTGCAAATATTGCATATATTGTATATATTGTATATATTGCATATATTATATATATTGTATATATTGCATATATTGTATGTATTGCATATATTGTACAGTAAAACCTCTCTAAATCGACTGACCATGGGGCCGACTTTAAGTGGTCCATTTAGGGAGGTGGTTGGTTTAGAGAGTTAGAATATCCTTACAATATATATTGTATATATTGCAAATATTGCATATATTGCATATATTGCATATATTATATATATAGTGTATGTATTGTATATATTGCATATATTGTATATATTGTATATATTGCATATATTGTATATATTGCATATATAGTATATATTGCATATATTGCATATATTGTATATATTGGATATATTGTATGTATTGCATATATTGTACAGTAAAACCTCTCTAAATAGACCGACCATGGGGCCGACTTTAAGTGGTCCATTTAGGGAGGTGGTTGGTTTAGAGTGTTAGAATATCCTTACAATGGTATTGTTGGGACTCAAATAAAGCGATCGATATAGGGGAGTGGTCGATTTGAGGAGGGGTCGGTATAGAGAGGCTTTACTGTATATATTGCATATATTGCACTTTTTAAAATCTTTTTCTTTTATTGAGGCTGTATTTATACTGTCCATAGCATATAAGCCTGGGTATTCAGGGTTGTTTTCAATGCTGGCCAGCTGTAGTGTTGGTGTTATCTTATCACACAGTAGCTGCTGATATGGTATTTGATTGCCTGCATTTCAGCAGCAGATAGATAGTTGGTTGGTCTGGTTAGTAGTCTATGTTAATTTCTTTGGATTTTCTTGGCATATATGTGTTTTATTTTTTCTACTCTTACTACTAGACTAGCCTACTCCTATTTACAGGCTTGTACGTAGCTGTGTGGTGTGCTATTTGGCTACTTTTGGCATGGTTACCTTCCATCAGGCGTCCCGCTGGTGGGCCGTGACATATCACATGCCCCTTTGCAGTGCAGCTTAGTGGGGGTTTCCTAGCCTTATTTTGCACAGATATTTTTTGTATGTTTTTAGGTCAGGAATTTGTCGTTCCTTTACTGTTTGGGCATTCCATACCTTGGCAGCGATTTCCAGCGTGCTTCTCTCGTGAGCTTTTATTTGGCTTCTGGGCTGCTTTAGTAGTGGTGCATTATTTGCTCTAGTAGCCCTTTGTGATTTTGTTAGAAGTTTAATGTTTTGACTATAGCTATATGCTAATGTTTCAAATGAATTATTCTCCGATTTTCTAGTAATTTCACTTTGGTTCTTTTGTGTATGTCATAGGTGGGGTGCAGCTTGTCTACTCTGAGGCAGATTTTCAGGGCTCTGTTCTGTAGTGTTTGCAGTTTTTTTAGAAATTCTTTTTTCGCACCCATGTAGTTTACATCTCCATAGTCAAAATAGGGGAGCACCATGCCCTTGAAGATTTTTATTGACATTTCTTGTGTCATGTAGTCTCTTAGCTTTGCAAATAGCCACAGTTTGTGGTTTACCTTTTGGACAATTTTGTTTATACATAGGTTGTAGTTTAGTTGGCTGTCCAACTCAAGGCCTAGGTATTTGTAAAGGTCTACATTTTGTAGTGTTTGGTTTCCTAGCTTACAGTGTAATTTTCTTTCTGGCATTTGTTTATGCGAGAAGAGAACTGTTTTTGACTTGCTTGTGTTGATGGTTATTTTGTTGGACTCACACTATTCATCCAGTTTAGTAGGAGCTTGTTTAGTTTAGTTATTACCTCCTCTTCTGTGGTGCCATTTGCATATATGACTGTGTCATCTGCATATAGTTGGAGGCATTCGGTTTGGAACAATTTTTCAAGATCGTTTATGTACATTATAAAGAGTAGTGGCCCTAACACTGACCCTTGGGGTACCCCACATGTGACAGGTTGGTTGTCTGATAGTGCATTGTATAGTTTTGTTTTCTGTTGCCTGTTGTTCAGGTAGCATTTTATCCAGTCCATAGTGTTGGATTTTATGCCCATGGATTCTAGTTTTTCCAGTAGCATGTTATGGTTTACTGTATCGAATGCTTTGCTGAAGTCAATAAAGGCTGCTCCAACTAATTGTTTTTAGTTCATTGACGTCAATATGTCATTTGTTAGGTTAGCTATTGTTTTAGATGTGGAGTGCAGTTTCCTGAAACCCCCTTGTCTTTCGTTTAGTATATCGGTTTTTTCCAGGTGTTCATTTATGTGTCTATGTAACACTTTTTCAATGAGCTTGCCTGGGGTTTGAAGAATCGATATTGGCCTGTAGTTTCCCATGTTTTGTTTGGCACCACTTTTGTGAATAGGGGTAATGATACAGTACAACCCCGTTAAACCAAGCTTGGTTAAACCAAACGATTGGAATCCAAACTTGTTTCAGCTGCCTGGCAAAATACTACCATTTATCATATAAAAAAAAGTTGGTTAAACCAAAATCGGTTAATCCAAATTATCGGTTAATCCAAACAAAATAGTCGGGCCCTAGGCCACTTCCGGTATGGTTAAGCCAAACTTTCATGTGGTTATAAGGTCATCTGAGACCGCACCAACTTTTTTATATGATAAATGGTAGTATTTTGCAGGGCCGCCGAAAAAAGTTTGGATTAACCGATCATTTGGTTTAACCAAGCTTGGTTTAATGGGGTTATACTGTATATACATATAAAACAATAATAAAAGTGTCCACATACATTGTATATTACATTCATAATGCACCCGTGTTTTTGCCAAAGCCAAGTCAAAGTTGAAGCCAAAGCTCGCTTAAACCAATGATCAGTTAATCCAAACAAATTTCTAGGGTTCCTTCACGTTTGGTTTAACTGCATTGTATATATTGCATATATCGTTTATATTGTATATGTTGCATATATTGTATATATTGCATATATTGTATATATTTTATATATTGCACATATTGCATATATTGTATATGTTGCATATATTGCATATATCGTTTATATTGTATATATTGCATATATTGTATATATTGCATATATTGCCTATATCGTTTATATTGTAGATATTGCATATATTGTATATATTGCATATATTGTATCTATTGCATATATTGTACATATTGCATATATTGTATATGTTGCATATATCGTTTATATTGTATATATTGCATACATTGTATATATTGCATATATTGTATATATTGCATATATCGTTTATATTGTAGATATTGCATATATTGTATATATTGGATATGTTATGATACGCGACGAAGGATGAGCGACAAAGGCGGCAGTGGGAAATAAAACATTTTATTTGCATGTGAGGAACAAAATGTCAAGCATCAATGAATCACAAGTGTCAACCCGCAATGTGAACATTACGACTATATTGCATATTATAAATTATATATTATATGGAATATTATATGAAAGAGATTATATATATATTATTTATCGGCAGGCACTGTCAGTCGGCTCAGTGATCGGGCTTGAACGGCCTGTACTACCAGGTTTGCACCTAAGATGGCAAACCGCAGTTCGACCTGCTCATCTACCATTTGCTTCCACATTTTTGTCCAATCTGAATTTTTTTAAACGGTAGGCTATTATTGTACGGCCAGCAAGAGTCATGGTTCTCAACAAACCATACTTGCGTTGTGTTTCTGTATGCCTCGATCCAAATAATATTATATATAACTATGTTATACTTATATTATATCAAGAGTTGGGCCTAGGTGAAGGTCTAGACTCATTTTTGAAAGAGCTCTCAGCTGGATTCGATCCGGCAGGTGCTTAAATAAAAGTACAAATGCAGGGAAGCAAACAAGTCAGTCAGTAGTTAGCCATTTAAAATAAAAGTTACTTCAAACTACAAACATTCATCTCAAAAGATTACAGAAACTCAAGACCATCGGACTATGCAATATTAAAGTTGTTATTAATCATTCTAATCTATTTTACTTTAGTTTGAAGTAACTTTACTTTAAAATGACGAATTTATAAGATACTTGAAGTGTAAACAGGCCAAATTAATTTTAGCATGTTGTCAAAACTCTAACCCCCATAGCCTTCAGAAGAAAGAACACAGTCCTGATATGACCTTAGATGTTGCTAGGAGGTAAAACAACAACAAAAACAGACAGTAACATTTTCTATTATTGACTTAGTACGCCTTTCTATATATCACCAAACACTTAATAAGTGCAGCAGTTTCTAATGTTAGAAATGTAGGTTAAAATCTAGAGAATTATTTTGCTTTTGAAAATGTGATGCTTTTATCGGACTATACAGTTGTTGTTGCTTTTTGCTAAAGGGCCTGTCACACTATGGCGTATGGCAGTGGCGTACGCGTAACGTGGCGAAAAACATTATAGGTCGAGATAAGCCGACCTTTGTGCACTGCGGGAGGTCCCAGCGGCGTATGAAGCGTACAAATAGCGTACGCCTGGCGTATGGCTACCGTATCCCTACCATATAGCAATGTATGCAAAGCATATGACGATGTATACTCGGCGTATTGGGACGTATTTTGACGGTTGGAGGTGACAGGACCAGCGTATGAGTAACGTAGGCTGGCATATACCGAACGTGCTCCTAACATATTCCGACGTACCTCTAATGTACACATAGCATATAAGGAACATATGAGCTACACGCCGGCATAGGTTGAAAGTTTTTAACATGCACAAAACTTTTTCGGCAATGGCCCTTTAGGAAGGAATGTTGGTGGGTTTTATTTAGGGTAATTTGGGTTACATACCTCGGCGATTTTGAGCTGGCGTTTAGTTATGGAATCCCGTCACTGACCAATTCTGCTCACGCGTGATCAGTACTCTGCCCTAATGGGGTCCAGCTCCCCCCATTTTGCGCCCCTCCGAGGTCATTAGCCGGTGCGTGCGTGGCGTTCCGCTTGGTGGCAGCACTATGCGTTCAGTAGCAGCAGACCAGACGGGATGGCCAAATGAGTTGAGCGTCCGTCTCCCATTTTGGTAGATCGTGGGCTTCGAACGCTGTTCGAGTTAAACCAATGACTTAATATTGTATATTTGTCGCTTCCTAGCCAGGCGCTCGGCACTGTAAGTTATACACAGCGGTGGAAATCCAAATTTGGCAGAGGTAGGGGCACGGGGAATTGAACCACCAACCTTCAGATTAGGAGTCCGACCTAGAAAAATGTCAGACACTCTAAGGACTCTGCCACAGAGAACACCACATCCCCAAAATGTCATTTTGTGTAAGTAAGCAGTTTTGTGTAGACATACATTTCGCCTATGAAACAACATTTTATTCACGAAGGCACCTTTCATGCATGAAATTAATTTATTCCCAAAACCAGCTTTCACTGACGAAATATTTTAGCCAAGTGAAAACCTTCACCTTGTTGTTTGGGGATCGAAATCCTATTTCCTGGATAACATGTCCATTAATCTTCTTCTTTTTTTTAAGTTCCATAATCCGATGGTTTTGAGTTTCTGGCATTCTCTGAGATAAATACATTAAGTTGATTGTTGTAATCTATATTATAGTTTAGTTTGAAGTAACCTGGCTTAAAAATGAGTAACTTAGGAGATATTTGAAGTGTACAAATACGGAATTAATTTTGGTATGCTTGCCAAAACTCTTACCCCATAGGCTTCAGTAGTAACAGGTTATAATCAATTGAATTAGTATGCGCTTCAATATACGCTTAATAAGTGCACCGGTATCTAAGTTGGATACATGTTTAACTATGCACACATGTTTAGTTTATTTAGGAAAAATTGATGTTTTCATCGGACAATGTAGCTTCCAGTTGACTATTTCACTAAATGAAATAAGTTTAGTAACACATGGCGCCCCATACTCAGTCTCAGGTAGCCATTGCGGCCAGTGTTGTGGGAATGAAGGGGGGGGGGGGGGCAGATAGCTGCTTGGTGAATTCAGGTTAGTTGTTGGAGTTTTACGTCCTGGCAACATCCTGGGACTGGTCATATCAGGATCGGTATCGACTTGTGACAGTGTGCACTCATGACGACTATATCGCTGTCATGGGAACTATTATAGTGCTGTCCCACTGGGAGACCAGGCCGCCAGTACCATGACCCAATATCCCACTCAGTCACATTATCCTGATACTGAGCCAACCAGTCCTTGCCACATCCTAATAATGGCGAGCGCCTGGCTAAGAAGTGACAAGTATCAATTTTTAAGTTGTTGGTTTGACCCGACCAGGATTCGAACTGTGATCTACCAAAACGGGAGACACACGCTCAACTCATTTGGCCACCCCGTCTGGTCTGCTTAGTGCATTCACAGAGCCTGGAGAAAATGAGATGATGCTCTGCCATCAGATGGCAGACCAGGTTGCTATGGCAACCGACCCTAATGATGTGTTAACATGATGTGCCAGACATGTTCACGTGTCTATGGTACAGATTTTCTTTTTAGTTCTGGATATTGTATTCAAACAGGTTGGTATGCAGGTATAGCAATACCTCAAGGAGTTTAACGCCCCTGCCCTGCAGAGTTGTAAACCACTGCCTTGTGGTACAGGTTCTTGACAGAACCGAAGGCTAAGGGAGCAAACCCTAAACAGAAAACCATGTCACTGTGGCAGCATTAAGGGCAGTTGATGTATGGAACTCCCAACATCTGCCGACCAGCCACTGCAGGGACGAATAGTTTTGCGCCTGTCTTTACATGTTCTTGCCAGTGTGAAACCTCTATTTGCTCCCCGAGAGAGTGCCGCTGGTAACTTGCAAAAGCTAGCATCACTTCAACACTTTTGCAGGCAGCTTTCATGAAATGTACAGAAAGAGAGGGTGCCCTCGTCTCCAGTTCAAGGATACCATCAAGAGAAACCTGAAGCTGAGAGACATTAAGACCGACTCATGGACGCAACTCTCACCGCAGAGAGCTGAATGGAGAGCGGCAGTCAAGTAATGAAAGCAGTCTTTGTCGCATCGCGACCGACAGCATGATGATGATGATGATTCAAACTGAGCAGTGTGGGGAATGCAATAGACCATGTCCACCACCAGCTCACCTCTGACCTCTGACCTCACCACTGACAGCAGTGACAAGAACCTTGTGTCTGGGTAGGACTTCAGGACTAATGCATCGAATATATAGCACCCAGAGTCACAGAAGCCAGCAGAGGAACTGGATGTAGCTCAGGCTGTAGCGTGTCCACCTGTGAAGGTGTCATTCATCTTATTGATCCTGCTCAGTGGACACATTTGCAGTTTTGGCTATTTTCCATTCCAACCAGTGGTCCATAACTGGTTCATCAAAGGTTGTGGAAGTGCTGTCCTGTCTGTGGGAAAGTGCATATAAAAAGATCCCTTGCTGCTTATCAGAAAGAGTAGCCTATGTGGGAGCGGCACGTTTCCTCCAAGGAAATATGTCAGAATGATGATATGTTTGATGTCCAATAGCTCTAGCAATGAATGTGCTCTATAGGCATCATTAAATAAAACAAACCTTCCTTTCACAAGCCAGCAGAAAACGACAGGAAAAGAAATTAGTAAAACTAATATAACAGCACATTTTAGAAAGTCTTAGACCTAAAATCCAATTTCCTTTGAAGATAAAGTTGGTTTATTTTATTCATGTTCTTATTTCAGTTTATAGCAAGCACAGAAAATCTGTTGGGTCCAACCAACAGTCATTACATGGAAGCCTCAAGAGCAAGTTATTGTTGACAAAATTGACATTTTCTGCATTTAAGTGTCAGTAATTCTACAACTAGATGAATGTAGATTTAACACAATATATAAGTGATGTATAACAATTATGCGAGTATAAAGGCGTGGAAGGGAATTTCCCTATATTATCACCTATATGTTGACTATTTATGATGCAAACAAATTCAGACACCTATCTGGTGTTTCTGCCATTCAGTTATAATCAAGTTCAACTTCTCATTAGATACTGACTGATGATGTTGACTATTTATGACCCAAACTGATTCGGCTATCTATCTGGTGTGCCTGTCATTCAATTATACTCAAGTTCAACTTCTCACTAGATACTGACTGATGATGTTGACTATTTATGACCCAAACTAATTCAACCACCTATCTAGTGTCCCTGCCATTCAGCTATAAGAGACTACATCACCGTTCCAGTGGTGTGGTGCATTGTGGGATGCATCAGAGCAAAACAAACCCGTGAGAAGCACATGGCACATGCTAATACACTGGGTGCAGCTATGAAATGTGCTAGTTTCAGCTCATCTCAGCTATTGTTTGAGACACAGAATACCAACTAAAAAAATATATATAATAAATTTGTATATTAATCTTTTATCCAGCATTGCATTTACATCAATATAATATGCACATCTTATGCCATGTTCATTTAGATTTAGACAAATCTGGGCACTCAGTATTACTTATTTTATTCATGTTTTTATTTATATCCTATGGTTAATGACATATCTAGAAATAGAAAATGAGTAGGGTTAATAAGATATTCGTTATATATTTCTTTGAAACAAGTTTTTGTTGATGCATTTTTTGTTTGGTCAATTAGTTGTTTAAGCAGGGGAAATTTCAGTCATAGATGACTGGTCTTCCTCATTCCACTGCTGGTCGATAGAAAGCCCGAGCCTACACTTTTACTGACCCAAGGGATTTTTAACCTCCCACACCACATAGACATGGTATGAGAGCAACCGGCCTTTGATGACTCTGTAAGTTATGCACAGCGGTGGAAATCCAAATTGGCAGAGCTGGGGGCACGGGGAATCGAACCGCCGACCCTCAGATTAGGAGTCTGACCTAGAAAAAGTCAGACACTCTAACCACTCCGCCACAGAGAACTTGACAATTTAATATTTAGAACAACAATTACTTATGGCTGATCAATGATGATGTAAACATCAGCCTGTAAAGTGACTGAAATTGTATGTTTCTTAGCTCAAAATGCTTAATTATGGCGAGTTGTGTCTTAAACATATTCATTATATTATTATATTGCATCCTTTCATCCATGTTTGAAGTAACTATGATTTAAAACGACTAAGGTCGGAGATATCTAGAGTGTAAACATGGTAAATTAATTTTGGCGTGCCCCCTGAGAAATATCACGCCGGTCTCACCGCTGATATCTGACCTCTGACATCTGACCTCTGACTTCTGACCTCTGACCTCTAGCCTCAGCGTGTTAGTAGCGTGCTATAAGCGCGCGGCCAACACGTTTCGACGCGCGGCAGAACAACATGTCAACGTCCCACCAGCGGGTTCCCAGCGTGCCATCGGCGCGCTGTCGGCGCGTTGACGGCGCGTTGGTGTCGCGTTAGTACCGTGTCAACGCGTACATACCCGCCAGCAACACGTTAGGATGCGCCCGCAGCGCGTCCACACCGCGCGGCCAGCGCGTCCAGGCACGCCGGCAACACGTCCAACGCGCCGAGATATGCTGGAGCAACGCCAATAGCGCGCCCACTACCCGTCGATGGGACGTTACAGACGCGGCGATGGAAAGGTCGCATTTTGGGGGAAAAAAAGCCAACGTTAACTGACGTTGATCAACGGTCTGCCAGCGTTATGCCGGCGCGCCGCCAACGTGTGTCAACGTGTTGCTAACGCGTCCGTAACGCGCCCGCCAACACGCTGCCGCGCGTTGCGGCCCGTCAAAAGTTTTGTGCAAGCACAAAACCTTGACGCGGCTCGACGCGCGCCGACGTGTCCATTCACACGTTGCTATGTACCGACGCGCCGGTAACGCGCCGGCAACGCGCCGGCAACGCGCCGGTAACGTACCGGACGTGTACCGACGTTTTGAACAAAAACCCAACCCGTCGGCACACGTCGAAGCGCGTTGGTGAGAAACGTCATAGTGTGACAGGGCCTTTAAACAGCAAATAATCTAACACCACTGGTATATTTCTTCTTTTATTTTCAGATAAACAAATTTATTCCCCCAGCTATTCAGTTCCCAGAACCAGGACAGTGGTTTTTGTGGCCATAGATACTCACACAAAGAGTTTGTTTCCGATTCCTCCAGCCTGTGCCTGCATGATTCATTTAGGTATAAAGTTGAATGATTGATCGCTTGATTTGTGGTTTGTTTAAAGGCCCTGTCACACTACAACGTTTCTCACCAACGCGCTTCGACGCGTGCCGACGGGTTGGGTTTTTGTTCAACACGTCGGTACACTGCCGGCACGTTACCGGCGCGTTACCGGCGCGTTACCGGCGCGTTACCGGCGCGTCGGTACATAGCAACGTGTGAATGGACACGTCGGCGCGCGTCGGCGCGCGTCGGGGCGCGTCGAGGTTTTGCGCATGCACAAAACTTTGGACGCGCGGCGACGCGCGCCAACGGGTTGGAGGGCGCGTTACGGATGCGTTCGCAACACGTCGAAACCCGTTGCCGGCGCGCCGGCGGAACGCTGGCATCGCGTTGAGCAATGTCGCTTAACGTTGGCATTTTTTTCACCAAATTGCGACCGTTCCGTCGGCGCGACCGCAACGTCCCATCGACGTGTTGTGGGCGCGCCATTGGCGTTGCTCCAGCGTTTCTCGGCGCGTTGGACGTGTTGCCGGCGCGCCTGGATGCGTTGGCCGCGCGGTGTGGACGCGCTGCGGGCGCATCCTAACGTGTTGCTGGCGGGTATGTACGCGTTGACATGGTAAGAACCCGACACCAACGCGCCGTCAACGCGCCGACAGCGCGCCGACGGCACGCCGATGGCACGCTGGGAACCCGCTGGTGGGACGTTGACATGCTCTTCCGCCGAGCGCCGAAGCCCGTTGGCCGCGCGCTCATAGCACGCTACTAACACGCTGCGCCACGTCAAACTTTCTCCCAAAGCGCCGAAAAGTTTGACGTTTCTCGACGGGTTGCAAATATTTTGCGCGTTGCCGGCACGCCGGGGGAAACGTCGTAGTGTGACAGGGCCATAAGCCGTGTCGGCAGCATCGGCTGGGAAGTGCAATGGGAGTTTGGAGTTGAGTGCGATGGATGACAAACAAAGAGAATACCTCGTCTAGACTGGGATGGGAGTCTTAACCATTAGGCTATCAAGGCTCCCCGGTGCAGTCAACCTACCCACAAGTGCAATTCAGTACATTCGTCACCCCTCCTGAAATTGTAAGTCTCACATGTACGATTACAAATATCCATGTATTACATTTCCATTACGTAGAGCATAAAATTATACAGTTCGGCATTAATAGGATAGGGCAAGGACTGGTAAGCTCGGTGTCAAGATAATGTGACTCAGTGGCATATCAGGTCATGGTGCTGGAGGCCTGATTTTTCAGTGGGGCAGCACTATAAAGTTACCATCAGTGCGCACTGTCGCGATGTCCTGATATGACCTTAGATGTTGCCAGGACGTAAAACTCCAAGAACCAACATACAAAGGGCAGGTTCAACATGAAACAGCCCCCAGCACGTTTGTTTGTGACAGTGCACATCCATGGCGACTTTTATAGTGCTGCCCCACTGGGACAGCACTATCACCTACACAGTCAGATCCATAGACAGTCTTATCAAGAATACAGCAGGCTCTTCAGTCAATTCAATTTTTTCTTAACAGACAAAAAAAAACATTTGACCATTCTATCCATCAAATTAAATGGGGATGAAAAAGCTAAGTTTACTTTCAGTACAATTACAACAGATACAATCCAAACTCAAATGCAATTAACAAAATTATTTTAATAAATTAAGAATTCATTGTCCGCCTTTAACCAATGCGACTGTAAGGGGCAGCTGGCAGCCAGCCAATCAGCGCCGTGCTTCTGCTTGTGCGCCGCCTGCCACCTGGTGGCGGTTGTCGGCCGATTAGAAATATTATTCAGGTGGGACCAGGCTGACTCTTTACAAATCAGCCTGCCAACCACAGGATGCGGAGATTAGGCAGGGGACATGTCCGTCTGGGTTAGACACCACGTGACCTGTGGGAGAGGAGCTGACCTGTGGGTGAGGGCTGATCTGTAGGTGAGGAGGTGGAGGTGGGGGGCGGGGGGGTGTTAGCAATGTTATCAAGATTTTTGTGTGAATAACGGTCTATTCAGGATAATGTGACTGAGTGGGAGTGACTTAAAAGTGTATACTTGTCGCTTCCTAGCCAGGTGCTCGGCGTTATTAGGATAAGGCCAGGACTGGTTGGTTCAGTGCCAGGATAATGTGACTGAGTGGGATATCAGGTCATGGTGCTGGTGTCCTGGTCTCCCAGTGGAGCAGCACTATAAAGTCGCAATGAGTGCGGACTGTCACAAGTGGGTACCTGTCCTGATATGACCATAGATGTTGCCAGGACGTAAGATTCCAAAAACCAACCAAGATATTCAATACACAAGCTGTTTTTGTTTCATTTGATTTTCACTCTGAGGACAGGACTCCTGGCACACCGGACGCGGTGGCCGAATCGGTAGAGCGCAGGCTTCCCATGCGGGAGGTCGGGAGTTCAAAACCAGGCCGAGTTAAACCAATGACTTAAAAAATGTATATGTGTCACTACCTAGCTTGGCACTTGGCATTACTAGGATAGGGCAAGGATTGATTGGCTCAGTGTCCGGATAATGTGACTGAGTGGGATATGAGGTCATGGTGCTGGCAGCCTGATCTCCCAGTGTGGCAGCACTATAAAGTCACCATGAGTGCACACAGCCACAATTCGGTACCCATCCTGATATGACCTTAGATGTTGCCAGAACGCAAAACTCCAACAACCAACCAATATGTTCAATGCACAAACTGTTTTTGTTTGATTTGTTTTTGATTCAGTGGGGCAGCACTAAAAATATCGTTATGAGTGCGCACTGTTACAAGTCGGTGCCCAACCTGATATGTCAGTGGATGTTGCCAGGATGTAAAACCCCAACAAACAAGGTATGTCAGGACAGCATCGGTGTGAATGCTGTGTTGTCCATTGAAGATAGGGACTACTGCATATGCCTTCTAAGTTCTAGAGTTGGCCCCAGTAACCATTAGATTGCTCAGGGTCCCTGATGCAATCAATCTAACCACACCTACTGATGCGCGTGGTGTGTTAGTTGCCTGCTGAGAAGAATGCAGCCTACTACACTAACAAGAGACTGCACCGCTAATATAAATGTAGTACAAGTTGTACCTCTTTAATCCAGTCGAGTCAAATTAATGACTTGTCAAACTTATACTTGTCGCTACCTAGCCTGGCGATTGGCATTAATAGGATAGGTTAAGAACTGGTTGGTTCAGTGTAAAGATAATGTGACTAAGTGGGATATTAGGTCATGGTGCTGGTGGTCTGGTTTCCTAGTGGGGCAGCACTATAAAGTCGCCATGAGTGTGCACTGTCACACGTCCGTACCCGTCCTGATATGAGCTTAGATGTTGCCAGGACGTAAAATTCCAACAACCACCGTCTTTAATTCAGCATTCCATACATTCGCAACTCTAATAGTCCACATAGACACTTTTGGTGTTTATTTTTGGTTTTGGGCTTTAGATTACATGAAACAATATAACTTTGCTTGGAAGCATAAAGCTAAGATTCCATATATTCTGTATTCGGTATGTGGTATGCGGTATGCGGTATGCGAATGCGAATGTGAATGTGAATGTGAATGCGAATGCGAATGTGAATGTGGATGCCAATGCCAATGCCAATGCCAATGCAATGCCAATGCCAATGCCAATGTGAATGTGAATACCAATGTGGCAAAAAATGGTGAAGCATATAAATACACAGTGGTGCTTCCATATGTCTGAATGTGAATACGAACGCGAATGCGAATGCGGCAAGTGGATCGCTACATGGACCGATTGGTGTGAATGTGAATGCGAATGCGAATGCAAATGCTGCTGCGGTTTGCCATAGAACACACAGGAACTTTGACTTTCCTTCACAAATTTGTAGAAAGAAATACCAAAAAAAAAAATCGCATTGGTATCTATGCCACATGCCGCATATAATGGAATATAAGGAATCTCAGTTGTTCTGGACTCTGGCATTTTTTGTAATTCAGCACTAGTCAAATCCCAAGGTTGCCAGATTAAAGAGGTACAATAGTGTCTAAATAGTCTAAAAGTCTAAGTTAGCAGATTGACAGGAACATCAGACACTACTATATATGAAGAGTTCAGATGCAACAACTGACAAAGCCATTTTAGTTGTTCTCTGTAAAATAGAATATGTTGTTGTTTCCTACAGATAAGTCCATCAATTTCACACCGTGTAATGCATTATATAGGGGATGTGTTGGTTGCTGTACACACAAAATGGATTTGATTATCTGATTGATGGCAGCATCAGCACAAACCTGGTAGTCATGGTTTCATTTCTGCCCAAATGGCGTTTGTTAGTTTTTGCGCAGAAACATCGGACTATGCAACTTTAGCAGCATAATCAACTACCACACTTCTCCATCCACTCATCCTTCCAATATAGGCCTGCCTAACAAAAAAAGTTTGTTTTATTTAATGACGCACATTGGTTTTTATCATCGGCTATCAGATGTCAAGCATATGGTCATTCTCACATAGTTCTTTGGAGGAAACCCACTGCCGCCACATAGGCTACTCTTTCCGATAAGCAGCAAGGGGTCTTTTATATGCACTTTCCCACAGACAGGAAAGCACATACCACAGCCTTTGATGAACCAGTTGTGGACCACTGGTTGGAATGGAAAATATCCCAAACTGCAAATGTGTCGATCAGATGACACACACCTTTACAGGTGGACACTCTACCGCCTGAACTACGTCCTGCTCCCTGGTGCTGCCTAACAGAACATGTAAACACTGCATGTTATTGCCTGCAGACTACAGCAGATATATATATACAGTAACACCTCTCTAAATCGACCAACCATGGGACCGAATTTAAATGGTCCATTTAGGGAGGTGGTCGGATTATGGAGTTTTTTTAAATCGTTACAATGGTATTGTATGGGTGATTGTTTGGGACCCAAATAAAGCGATCGATATAGGGTAGTGGTTGATGTGTGGAGGTGGTCGGTTAGAGGTTTTACTGTCTATATACATATATATCCCGATTACACCCGGCTCCCAGCAATGTAAATATTAGCATTGTAAGACCTTAAGTCACACTGTATTAGATGAAAACCCAAATGTGTTTAGTAAATTGTCTTTGTGTAGAAGAGCAGCACCGTGGTTCTGATATAGCGACTGTACATATAAATAAATCATGAACAAAATATAAAGCTACCTTCTTTTGTTATTATCGTAAATTTAAGCCCCGGTTACACTATGACTTGCGACCAACTGCTTTGCGAACACTTTGGAGAACCTGGAGTCCCCAGCGACATCCTTATGACCAAAGCAATGGTCGCCAACCTCTGGGTAACCATTTTAGTCACAAGGAGGGTTTTAGTGCAGTGGCTACAAAATTCATGCAACCAAAATGGTCACAAGGAGATTAGCGACCACTAAGAACCACATTGCGACCACTTGCGACCATTTGGCGACTATTTTGCGACCGCTTACGACCTCTTTGCGATCACCCCTTTTTTGGTGGTCATAACGTGGTCACAAGCGGTCACAAGCATTAGTGTGACTGGGGTATAAGCAGATGAAATTTCAATTGTGGACAATTAATCTTCCTCATTCCTGACAAAATGCAGAGTGAATGGATATAATGTAGCAATATGTTAGTTAACGTGATGAACCGTGTCCTACTCCACTTGAAGAATAAAGGAGTAACACCGAGATTGCCCAGGGTGCTCCTTGGTTTATTCCGCCAAGGTCAGAATAGGAATGACCTGTCACTGCCCAGCCGGGTAGCATGTAACATCCCTCAACGGATTGCTGCTAGCAATGGGTGGAACCAACCACCCTAGGGACTGTTCCTAGTAGCGTCCTGCCACCTGCTGCTACTTCTTATCAAACAGGTCAGTGTAGTTGCCACCGCCACTGTGTGGTAGTGGGGCTCATTGCAGACTACACAATATTCATTTATCATTCAATTAAGTTCAGAAATACAGCTTAATTTTACATCTTTGAAATTCAGTAAAAGTTATCGGATAGACAGTTGAATTGGACTTTATTTTGGATGTAGTAGCCGAGTAGTAGCCATTCGCTTCCCGTGTGGAAGGTCATGGGTTCAGACATTGGTCGAGTCAAATCAAAGAGTTACCAAATTTATTCTTGTTGATACCTTGTCTGGTAGTCATCATTACTAGAATAAGGCAATGAGTGATTGGCTCAATGTCAGGATAGTGTGACTTTTATATTTTGTGCTTGCCATTTTTGTATTGCCTGTATGTATGTGTAAACAATGTTCTGCATACAGTTTTTATATTTC
This sequence comes from Branchipolynoe longqiensis, assembly GCA_030323885.1. NCBI lineage: Eukaryota > Metazoa > Annelida > Polychaeta > Phyllodocida > Polynoidae > Branchipolynoe > Branchipolynoe longqiensis. Next base: position 8,143,792 of record CM059188.1, read on the forward strand.
TGACTGCGCCGCTGCTGTGTATATAATGGAAGTGTTTTGTAATCACTGGTCAAATCAAAATGCAGTGCAAATGATCGCAGTGTAGCTAACATGAGTGGCAATATTTGGAATATACTGCCGCTGCAACACGAAATGCAGAAAACATATCAGTGTTTAAGAAACTACTAAAACGTAATCTAACCTAGAAATACAGATGATGTGTAAATGGATTAACACAAAGCATAGTGAAAGCTCGATTTTGGACTGTTTGCAATCTACACACGGTTACAAAACATAAACAAGAAGCAAGAAAACCAAAATTATTACTAAAACTAAATTCCAAAGATTTAAATCAAATGGGACTAGTGCTGCTCAGTGGTGAAAATCAGTATTAATACACTTATCCGTTATGAGCAGGGTAAATAAATTCATCACACACACACAAAAAAATGGTTATGGGGATGGAGTGCAGTAAGGTACATCCAACCCCCCATGATGTTCCCACTTGTCCTCCACCCAACCACACCCACACACACCCACACAACACCTACAGTGTCAGTGGCCTAGTTGGCATATATATACACAAGTACGCAGCTGCTTACCACCTGAGATTATAAAAAAAAATCTTTAATTAAAATATATGATGTTTTATATCATTTTATTCCATCGAGTTTTATTCCGCTAATGTTTTAGTCCATTTGTGTACTACCTGGAAATCCCAAGCTAGGTCCCAGAGGGTGTAAACTCAGTGATAACCATAGGGTGTCCAAAGAAAACCAAGCACAGCCTTCACAGCCACGTGCATTATTCAATTCAATTCAATCCAATTCTATATTTCAGACTCAGGATTATGGTAGTTACATAATTTGGTCCATAGTAGGTAGATATAAAAATTAATGTGAATAGGATATAAGTAATAGTATGAATACTACCATACTAACCAATATCAAAATACAGTGTCATTGAATTATGTAACAGTGGTGTTTACTGTCATTGGAAATTGCTTTGTCAACAGTAATTGGTGACATCAAAGGTATTTCTTTGTTAAATCACCACTATTGGCGGTGTTATGGGACAAGGGTAGGGTGTTGCTGGACTGGTCACACTTTAGCTGCGCGTTTTAAGTTATGTGTATTATTATGAGAATGACATGTCTGACACTTGAAACCACACCTATAACAAGTCAGTTCCAAATGAGGCTCCTTCACATAGATGCCCAAATAAGGGGTGCCAAGCATTCAAGTGGCTGGATGGAAGGTATGATGGCTTACTGTTACTTCAAGCCAACATAAAAAATATATAAAAGAGTATGCTGATTAACCTAATACATGGATGAATGTGGTATCCGACAAAAAACGCGGAAATCCAGCCGAGACCTTGGTGCCAATGACGAATTTCCGCGAAAACGCGGATTTCCTGCCCCCCCCCCCCCCTCCCCACCTCATAGAATTTTCCCTGTCAGGGAATCGCGGGAAAATGCCAGAAGTCAGGTTTCAACTGTCTTGTTATGACTGAATCATCACCCAACATCTAAGCTCATATAAGAACAGGATTTGGACTAATCTACTGTTGTTATATATATATATTATAGGCCCTATTATATAATATATTGACATTTTGTGAATTTAGTTTTCTTAAAACATCGCACAATGACAATTATTCTATTTGCTCTGTTGACCCCTCACACGGTACGAGAGCAACAATATAACAACATGGGATACAAATAAAAAAATAGCAACGCAAAATGGCAGAAACTCAAAACCATCATTAATTAAATACACCCCTAAATTGAGGAATCCATTATTACAAGGTATTATGTACAGTAACACATTATACCTATCCTCACTGTGTAATCGCTGAAGAACCATGCCATATACTTTTATAGTTTCAAGCCATTAGGTTCGAGTGGGTTTATTTTATGGATGTACTATTATCAATTCCACAAACCGAACACAAATACCAATCTGTGGGAAACCCACCACAGATTCATGCGGGAGGTCGGCGGGACCAAGTGTTCCTTAGCCGCTGCCGTATTGGCCACTCATGGCTTACACATGCTTTTCTGCTCAAGGGGGAACCTCCCCCTGAATGTATTGGGTGTCAGTCCCCGCTGACACTCAAACACAGTTTTTGGCCCTGTGCCAACAGTTCTACACTGCAGACAGTATGCATGACCTTTTTACTAAGATAAAACAGGAAAACATTTTAGCCTTTTTGAGGGCAGCTGGACTGTACCACCTAATATAGTTTACTAAATAGATTCTATCAATTATTAATAAACCTTTTCTTTTTCTATAGGAATTTGTTTCCCTTGACCACAAATATATGATTGTGAGCTTTCTAATTTAATGAGTGTCTATTGGCACATAATTGATTGTCTGCTTTTACATGTAAAAGCGATGGTTTGAACAAAAAAACTAACATTTCTCGATGTGAATATGGCCTATGCTGCCGACACGGCGTAAAGCAACCACCAATCAATCAATCAATCAAATACCAATATGGGTCTTAGTTCTCTGGTTGGATAAACCAAACACTCATCTTTATTTAAAGCTACATAATCCGCTAAAATATCAAATTTTCAAAACCAAAACAATTATCTAGATTTAATTTTGTATGTCTAACTTAAATACTGCTGAATGTACTGAGCATGTATTACAACATTGAAGGGAACACTGGGTACATTGAATAGAACCTGTTACTGCAGAATCCTATGGTATCAGAGTTCTCGCATACTTGCCCAAATTAATTTTACATCTTTGAATTTCAAATATCTCAAAAGTTGGGCATTTAAAATAAACATTACTTCAAATTAAAGCAAGGTAGATTATAACGATCAATTTATAATATTTATCTCAAAAAAATGACAGCAACTCAAAACCACCATACTATGCAACTTTAAAGCCAAATCCAGTTATAGCAGGCGCTTCACGGTTGTGGCTTATAAACCACTCACAGCCACCCACTAGACCAAGCTGCTTGCATACACAATCGTTGTCCATAGCGAGTTGGTTGGTTGTTGGAATTGTACGTCCTGGCAACATCTAAGGACATATCAGAATGGATACTGACTTGTGACAGGGCGCACTCATGACGACTTTACAGTGCTTCCCTACTGGGAAAGCAGACTTTCAGCACCATGACCCGATATCCAACTCAGTCACATTATACTGACACTGAGCTAACCAGTCCTTGCCCTATTCCATTAATGCCAGGTGCCTGACTAGGAAGTGACAAGTATCACTTTTATAAGTCATTTGCTTGACTCGACCAGGAACCGACTTCCCGATCTTCCGCAAGCGAGGCCCGCGCTCAACCTATTCGACCATCTCACCCAGTCTCTGTCCATATAACTAACACAGGCCTTGATCACTATATAATCCTATCCAGTTTCATTCTTATGATACCGACCCACCCACTGGGGAGGCTAAGGACTAAGATGTGTAGATATATGCATAAACAATACCTGTATTCATAGAGGTGGACAATGAAATAAGCAAAATCCAGCAAACGGAAACGGAAATAGCCGTCTATGGGCGCCGCCATTTGTAAACTCCTGTTGAATAATCAAGAAATCAAAATCCAGCAAACAGAAACGGAAATAGATCGTCTACACTCTGCAGCAAGCAGGGTGGGCGACAGCGATTGGCCTAACGCCTTAATGATGCGCCGCCGCAGAGTAGCACAAGCCAAGTTGCAGAACAACTACACTGGACCCTCACGACAGACCTTCCATATATGGTGCGATGACGTCACTGGGACCAGTGTATGTGTTCCTCCGTGCTACTCTGCACTAGTCAGCGATTGGTTAATAATATATCAAAACAAATGCCCGCTTTCATAGAATTTGCCGATATGCGCAGTTCAAAACTTAGATTTTATTCAAAATTAAAAGAAATAAAGAACAATTTGACATAAACATGGATGCACAAATGAAATATTAATAGTTTATTCCACGGAAAGAACACCCGTCACTCGGATCACCCGAGTTGCTAGAATTTCAAATCGAACACCGCGAGTCACCGAGTGGAGTAAAGAAATGCATGCGCAATCATAAAATACTTTGCTGTAGTTATATCGGGGGTCAGTCATAAGCATTGCTTATTCATATTATTTAAATACAACTCTATTTTATATTACACAAAATTCTGGAATAAAGGTTATTGACTTGCCATAATCCCCCCCCCCCCCCCCCCCCCCCACCACCACCACCACCACCGTCGCCCCTCCTACCCCACCAAAAAAAACACGTGGCAAAACAGCCTAGGTTTGTATCAGAGAATCGAGAACACTGACGTAAAACATTCCCGACGGAAGCCCAGCAAGTCCACATGCAGTAATGCCGACCACTGTCCGCTACCACTGGCGCCACCACAGGCCACCAGGGACACTAGTGGAGCTTGCGGGCGTATCTTTCGCTGGTTGATTGACTGGCGCAACCGGAAGTCATATGTATGTCCTTTTGTGTGTATGTGTGCATGTATGTATGTGTACTTATGTGTATGTGTGTATGTAGGCCTATGTATGGTTGGTTGGTTGTTGGAGTTGTATGTCCTGGCAACATCTAAGGTCACACCAGGATGGGTAACAACTGGGGACAGTACACACTCATGGCAACTTTATAGTGCTGCCCCACTGGGAAATTAGGTACCTGTCACCATGGGGTGGGGGGGGGGGTAATTTTGTTTTAATTTGGGAGGGGTTGGAGAGTTGTTGGGGGGGGGGGCGAGTTTGGGGGATTTGCATTAAAGTTGCATAGTCCCATGCTTTTGAGATTAAGCCATTTTCTTAGATAAATATGTTGGTTGAATTTCTATGATCTACATTACCTTAAAGTTGCATAGTCCGATGAAAACATCAAATTTTCAAAACCAAAACACTTATCTAGATGTGATTCTACATATTCAACTTAGATACTGGTGCACTTATTGAGCATTTGTTGCTGCATAGAAGGTCGTAATAAGTCAATTTAATAGAACCTGTTACTACTGAAGTCTATGGTGTCGGAGTTTTGGCATGTTTGCCAAAATTAAGTTGGCATGCTTTGACGTCAAATATCTCCAAAGTTAGCTATTTGAAGTAAAAATTATTTCAGACTAAATTAAAGTAGATAATAACGATCAGCATAGTGTATTTATCTCAGAAAATGGCAGAAACTCAAAAGCATCGGACTATACAACTTTAATTTGAAGTGACTTTTGTTATAAATGGCTAACCTTGGAGATATTTGAAGTGAAGACAGGACAAATTAATGTTTGGCATGCACATCGAAATTCTGACAAAATAGGCTTCAGCAGTAACAGATTGTATTCAAGTGAATCAGTATTCCCTTCTATGCAGCTACAAATACTTCATAATTGCACCAGTATCTGAGTTGGATATGTAGAATCAAATCTAAATAATAGTTTTGGGTTTCGGTAATTTTATGCTCTCATCGGGCTGTACAGCCTTGGTATAAGCTTTGTAAAAAAAGTATATTATACTCATTGGGTAAAAAAAATCAGAAACTTTCAGAGTTAAATTCTCTAGGGAAGCCAACGGAACCGGGGTTTTATGGGCAGGTCGGGGGTTAGATTCAGCCCCACAATGCCTTTACTTTCCTTTCGGGTAGAGAACACAAGTGGTGTTAAAATACATAGTCCGATGAAAACATAAAATTTTCAAAAGCAAAATAGGCCTAATTTTCTCAATTTGATTCTACATATCTAACTTAGATACTGGTGCACGGAAGGGAATAGTGAGGCAATTGAATATAACATGTTACTGCATAAGGCTATTGTAGAATCTAATGCTCGGGTCTGTGGCTGTATATGTAGGCTATGAGGAAAACAATACAGACAAAGAGAAAGGAAGAGAGTAAAGTATAATAGAAGAGAGTCCAGCCCTCTGGTTTATTGCTCATATAGTTACATGGGTTCATTGTAGAGTATCATACCACCTCCTTCCCCCAATGGGAATTGAGCATTCCTGGCCCTATTAATAGTGATCCAGCATTCCTGGTCTCCATGGATACCAATGGTCTTCCCACCACCAGTAGTTGTATGGCCCCATGCCCACCACCAACCTTGACCTTTTGAGTGTGGCGACCCCTACCCCAACAGAAGGGCTAGTAGGCCCTGAGTGCAATCACACCCAGACTTGTCACCACCACTATGTCTATTTACATCCCACTCAGGCGCCACCACCCATAATTTATATATATATATATATATATATATATATATATATATATATATATATACATATATATAATATTTATATGCGCCTGGTCACGTACACCGATCCGTAATAGAACATTTGCATTCCCACCTTGCTGAGTACCAGAATATTTTACACTATGATGTCAGAATATTGGCAAGCTTGCCAAAATTAATTTTGCTTGGTTGCACTTCAAATATGTCAAAAGTTGGCCACTTAAAATAAAAGTTACTTCAAGCTAAAGTAAGGTACACTACAACGATCAACATAATGTATTTAATCTATCTCATAAAATGTCAACAACTCAAAACATCGACTATGCAACTTTAATATTTGAAAAGATAAGAAACATATTCCTCACCTTTATTGGGGTATCGAATTTCTGTCAGGTCCTCGTTCGGTTGGCGCCAAATGATGGGTCAAGTCTGCTGGTCACCGTTTGCTTTCGCACTCACCGCCCGTCGTAACGCTACAGCTATATGACTCATTGACGACCTTCCACCAGCAACCAGCCGAAGGAACCGCTGATACCGGAAGTGCTGCAGTCTCCGTCGGCGTAGCGCTGCGCTGCGGACACGCCTTATACCAGCAGGCGGCGCGCCGGTCGGCGTACGCCGCCATTGTTTAACAGTGGGTGTACGTGCGCCGATGATTTAGAATGTTCGTCTGCGCACGGTGTTGATTGCGCATGCTCGCCGAGCTGTCGCGCTGAGGGATTATGGGATGGGAGGGTATCTGTCAGGCACAGGCATGGGGATTAAGGTATAGGCCTGCCGGGTTTCTCCCTATAGCTAAGCTCTTTTAGCGGCAGTGCCGGGCTACGTGTTCTGTGAGAGCTTCCTTACCTACCTACCTACCTTCCTACCTACCTGGACAGTGTGGTCCTGTTATTTATTATCTCAGTTCTGGACAGGTTATTCCTGCTTAGGCCTACAACCAATCAATTGTACATAGGCCTACATGGAATCACACCTTCATTAGTTTTCAATTACAAAAAAAATACATAGTCCTAAAATTGTAGGACCTACAGCATATCCAAGTAGGCCTAATATTATAATCAGTAAGTGATAATAAGATGGTGATGATGATATACCTAGCTGATAGTGATAGGCTTAGATATATATATATATGTAACGACCACATATATATAACAACCATATATATATAACAACCATATATATAAATATGTGGCTGTGTATATATATATATATATATATATATATATATATATATATATATATATGATTACATATATATATATATGATTACATATATGCATTATATAATCCTTTATATTTATATAAATAGGCAATGGAAGCAGCACTTGGAGGGGGAAATGGGAAAATAGATGGGAGTCTGCCTAGTAGCTACTTCACTGCCCAGGTCACTCACCATCCCCCACCCCCCTCCAAGAACCTCATGTAGCAGTTATGTGTCATAGTAGTTAATTGACATATATCAGAACAATATTATTACAAACAGAGTAAGTAGATAACAATTATAATTTTACAAGACAATTGCATAATTAATAATACATGCATAATAAATTGATGCATTCCATCAGCACGAGCAATGCCACCGCGATCAACACCACCTATCAGTCCACCCCAACCTGCAACCTGAGAAAACACAAGATCCTGGAGGAATTTCTTGCAACACCCCCCCCCCCCCTGCGCCCCCACATACACACACCCCTCACCTTCTGTGGCGATGATGATGGTGATGGTGATGATGACCAAGCTGCTGCTCTGCCCTTCAGTGATCTTCATCATGACCCAGACTCACCTTTACCCATCATCAGTGATGCGGATTACGCTGGGACCCGGTAGCCTTCCTCTGCTATTCACTGATTCACCAATACTCTACTGTACCAAAGACCCTATAATACTAAGATGGCTCCCTCCCTATCTCTCCCATGGTAATGTAAATTTTGCAGTGCCACCTTGTGGTGGGTTTGGTCAGCCCGGCTGCTGGTTGGTGTTTCACATGTAAACACATACAATTATATTATACATGAGATAGGTAAGTATGAATACACATCAATATGAAATTGCTATGAACAAATACACATCATCATCAGCATCATCATCAGCATCGCCATCATCACACATCTTTCACATTGATATATACATTTATACATATAATATAGCACCTGTTTAACCAAGAGAACAGCCAGCGCACCAAGTGGTGGGTTTGATCATTTTTATTACACAGTACAGGCTGAGTGAGCCGTCTTAGTATTATAGGGTCTTTGACTGTACTAACCATTTCACCACTCAGGCTCCCTGATGTCGCCACCCTACCTACACCTACCTGGCTATATGACTCCTTGCCTGAAAGGTCAGTGCAGACTACTAGTACCCTAGTATATAGATGTACCGTATGCTTCGACCCTCTCTCATTCGATACTTCCAGTGCATTCATAGCAGAAGAGATAACTGATAATTAGAGCACTAACTTTGCACGTGAGAGGTTGTGGAATTGATCTCCAGTTGAGTCAAATCAAGGACTTATATAATCGATATTTGTCAGTACATTGCCTGGCTCTAGGCCTTACCAGCAATTAGCATAGGGCATGGTACTTGTTACTAACAATGTTAGCTTATGGTCAGGATAATGTGACTGAGTAAGATATTGGATCCGGTGGTTGGCGATCCTTATGCCAGGATTATAATCTGATATGTGGGCGCACTGTCACAGGTCGGTATCAATCCTGATATGATGCAAAACCCATAAAAACTAATGCATTTACACACTTATCTCTCTAGACAAACATACAGACCAATTGACCGACCGTCAGACAGAGATAAATATAGATAGATAAATAAATAGATAGATGGATGGGTGGATGGATAGATATATAGATAGATAGATACTAAGATAGATAGATAGATAGATAGATATATAGATAGATAGATAGATATATAGATAGATAGATAGATAGATAGAGCATGCTTTCAAAATCAGAACCTACTATATATTTATGTTTGCAATGGCTATCACAATAAATTACATTTCGATCATACACGAAGGAACAGACCTGATTATGTGGAATTAAAAAAGATTGGCATCTAGGAGCTTAGCTAACTCTGTTTTACTTCTTTAAAAAAAAACAAATAACCTTATTTTCTTTTACTGCCAAGATGAGGTTATACAGAGGTCTATAATATATGTCTACAAATAGTGTAATAACTTATTTTGTATTCGGGTTAATATCAAAATAACAAATTAAGAGTCCCGCGGTTTTCGACCCATACGCCGTCATATGCTACGCATAGGTTAGACATAGGTTGGACATACACCGTCTTACACCGATCCGCCGAAAACTGTTTGTGCATGCTCAAAATTGTCAGCATATGGCAGCGTATGGCTCATATGCTGCTCATATACTAGACGTATGCTATGCATACACCGGCATAGGTTACGCATAGGTTAGGGGTACGTCGGTATTGGTTAGGCGTACGCTGAAACCGCGCCTTCGGCATATCTCTAGCATATGTAGTGTACGCCTAGCTTACGTGTAACGTGTTCGAGGGTGCTCCTAGCGTACTCCGAGCATATATAAAGCATATACAAAGCATATGCAAAGTGTATGCCCAACCTATGGTCTCTGTATATAAAGGCGCCATGTTGCTAGGACGTAAAACAACAACAAACAAACATCGATCTGAGCCGGTTTAACAGACATGTTTGCACTGTCCCATTTCTTCATATATCATATGGAGACTGCTTCCTAACAGTGGTTGGTGTTGTATACCTATTCCA